>OX377620.1:17293003-17842721 GCA_947397865.1 Polietes domitor
ATTTTTTTTTGAAAATTTGTTTTGATACAAATATTTTTATTGTAGTTGGCGACAATTTGAAAAAATATTTTTTTATTTTGAGCAAAAAAAAATTTATTAACGTTTTTGTTATCGCAGCTTGTTATCCCGGTTTAAAGAAGAACAGACTTAATGTATCCAAAACGATAATTCAAAATTGTTTAAAAGGAAACGATAGAAAAAAGCTTGAAACAATTGTCGCTCGTAACCGTTTAACAATAACGCCGAAAAGCTTCTATTTCGTGGTAAACATAATATTGTAGATATTAGTGTTATTTGCTATAATGGTGGAATAATTCATTTCTTCTTCTTGTAAGCTTCTGTATGTAAGCTTTTAGTTTACAGTTTCTAGTTAACAGAACCCTTCATCATTTCTCTGAAGCATGCGCCAAAGACAATGTGAATACAAATGAATTCTGTATTCTAAACACTGTAATACGAAAGCTCACCCTAGGTGGCGTATGATGGTTGAACGTTTCGCAGACAAACGAATGAGAATTTATGTTAGTTCAGCCACACACACATGACTTATAGACATGACGTGTATACAGTGTTTTCGATACATTGGCACAGAAATAAACCGGAAAAGCTTTCGCGTAGATTGAATAAACTTTTGGGAAAAAATTTGAAATGTGAAACTAGTTGTTCAAAGATTCTAATCAACTACAGAGGGAGCCAGGGCACGATAGCTATGGGATAATACAATTGTACAAAAACTTGACGACATTTGTGCCGTCCGCATAATAGTATTAGACAAAATTGGAATGAGATTTTAGAATACAATGAAACTTCATTTCAAAATATATTATGATCGGTTTTTATGTAGCATTTAAGGTTTTCGTGTAAACCGTGTTTGGTTGTTTTTTACTGAATCAACATACTAGGACAATTTCTCCGAAAAAGTAATAGTAGGAAATGCTTAAAGCAGCTTTAAATTGAGTAAATAATGAAAAAACATCAGCTAAAAGTATTTCATATATGACTCACAACTAAAAATTTACTTTTAGAAAAAAAATAATTTTTTTAAAATTATAATCTGAATCTGAAAAAATCGGAGAGGATTTAGCTTTTTTCGAAAAGATTATAGTTCAAACTCAATTATTATAAAAAAATGTCACCGAATTTTATGATGTTTTTTCTTAACCATCAAAAATTGAGAATTTATAAAATATTTATCTTTGCCATTTAAATATATAAAAATTAATTAAAAATAATTTATAAGGGTGATTTTTTAGCTATTATCTTTTTGGCAACACTGGTTTAAACGGCTGACTCACGTTTCGTGTTTTGTTTCACTGTCAAACATCTTCAGTTTGTATTTAACCATGAATCGTCAAATTATTGAATTTTATTATCAAAATGTGTGCTGTGTTAAGAAAGTTCATGGCGCGCTTCTTCCATTTTATGGTCAATTTAATCGACCCACCGAAGCTGCTATTCGGGCTATTGTGACTAAATTTCGCACCAAATTTACATTGTTGGACCTTAAAGCACCAACAGCTTACGTAGAGTGCGAACTGAAGAAAATATCGCAGCTGTATCGGCCAGTGTTAATGATGACCATCAATTACACTACTCAACAAATTGAAAAAAATTTCATGTACTCCGGATGCGATAATTTTTTCTGTGTAGATAACCTTGACATGAGCTCGAAAAACGCAATAAAATTTTTTTTTTTTCGTTTGGTTCTTTTTTATTTTTTTTTTTAAATTTTAAAAATTTTTTTTGGTTAATTTGTTTCGTCCGGCATAACTCGGGAACCACTAGCCCGATTTAATTGAATTAAATTTGATTTAATTGAATTAAATTTAAAATTACAATTCCCTTAATCTGTTCATATATTGTTTTCCTATACAAGCAACAGTTTCCAAGTTAAAAATGAATATATAAAGGAAAAAACTTATTTTTTGCCTAAAGATTTAAATTTTTTTTTTTAAATCCATAAAAAATCCAAAATGAAAAAAAATGTCAAATCTTATTACTTTTACGTAAAGTCACATAACCTATGAGCAAAATGAGATAAAGATCATGAAAATCGATGCACGCGTTTCGCTTTTATTCGCAATTGAGTAAAGGTATGAATTTCAAAAATTTGCTCGACATATGCACAACTTTGTCTATGGTAAGGTTTTTTCTTTTTTATTACAAAAAAAAATTAAAATTTGTTGGGTGACAAAAATATATGACTTTAAATTAAAAAACAATTCGATATATGTACAAGAAATTATCCTAAGGATATCAACATTAATTAATTATAAAAAAGTTTTTAAAAAAAATATCTAAACACAAAAATAAAAACCTTCAAATTAAAAATAATTATGTGCTTTTGTCTTTCTTTTATATTGTTGTGGGTCAGTTTCTCTTATCAGGAACCAGATATAGTCCCCCATCATAGCTTCGTTCCAAAATCCTTGGAATCGGTGCTCAATTTCTTTCATTTGCTGATGAAAACGCTCACCATGCTCGTCACTCACATCGCCCAGGTTGTCCGGAAAGAAGTCCAAGTGCGAGTGTAGAAAATGTATCTTAAGCGACATATTTGCTCTAATTTTTTTATAATTTTGGAGTAGTTGTTCGACGATCTCTCTGTAATTTGAGCTTTTGTTGTTTCCAAGAAATCCGGAAACAATTTGCCGAAATGAGTTCCAAGCTGCAGCTTCATTTGGTGATAAAATGTGCTCAAACTGTTGGTCTTGCAACAACTTTTTAATTTGCGGACCGTCGAAAACGCCTTCCTTAATCTTTGCCGATGAAAGGTGAGGAAAAATGGTTTTTAAATAGGCGAACGCTTCGCCATCTTTGTTGATAGCTTTCACGAAGTTTTTTATGAGTCCGAGCTTTATGTGAAGAGGTGGGAGAAAAACATTTTCCTTTTTTATGAGTGGTGTATATTTCACGTTGTCGCTGCCGGGGATGAAGTTAACTCTTTCTGTCCAACTCCTCCTGGTGTAATGATGTTGACGATCGCGGCTGTCCCAAAGGCAGAGAAAACAACAGTACTTTGTGAATCCACCTTGTAATCCACAAAGGATACCGATAACCTTAAGGTCGGCACAAACTTTCCAATCGTGCCTCTCATAGTTAAGGCACTTTAGTAGATTGTCCATGACTTCGTATGTTTCCTTGATGTCAACGGCATGAGCAATTGGAATCGAAGGTTTCTCGTTGCCGTTGTGCAGTAAAATTGCTTTAAGGCTCTGCTTGTTGCTGTCGATGAAAAGACGCCACTCTCCTGGATCGTAAGAGTACCCGAGTTCACCAAATAATCCGGGAATGTCCTTACAAAAACAGATGTTGTCTTTTTTTTGTGTAGTACCTTGCGTATGGTTCATGACGCTTCCTGTAGATTGTTGTCACCACACCAGGAGCCAAGAAACCGAACTGTTGCATGCGCGATGCATGCAACTCTGCATCTTCCTTGGAGAGTTTCAATTCTCTAACCCAATCGTTCAGTTCTGCTTGGGAACATAAGCGTTGACCTCCATGCAATGTATATGTTGACTCGCATTCTGATGTGGTTTCTACTGTCTCCGGATCTGATGTTGGATGTATCGCCTCATTATTAGATGCCCATCTTGAAACGGACGGTTGCGGGTCCACTGGTTCTTCGGAAAATGGCACTGGAAAATTCACTGTTGAAACAGCAGCGTAAGTCCATCGTATATTTTTTCCCACGCCTGTTTTTTTGCTAAGACAGAAGTAGCAATCTGTTACATGGCAAAGCGGAGCTCTCCAAAGCATTGGCATGATGATTCTCGGCTGTCGTCTGAAAGAATTTCAATAATAAGTTATATATGTTCTTGAATTTCGTAATCTACACTTACCTTGAGTCAGCTAGCTGTACGTAGCACCTTGGACATAGAGCACATGGTGTCCACCGCTCATCTATGTTTGAGACCTTTAAATTGAAGCTCTCTTCAAATGAATCTCTCAATTTAGGTGAAAAACAACGCTTGTTTTTTTTTTCAGAAACGTATTCTCCGCACATGTAACAAAAATTACTTGGATTGGTATTGCATTCAAATCCTCGCGAACGTTTTCTCATTTTAACTATCGCGTTCGTCGACACTTGTTGAATGAGTAAAATCGATCAATGAAGACCTATTTATACTGTGTATTGTTTAGTATTTTACTGACAGGTACTTATAAATGGGTGTATATTTTTTTACGGTGGCTACATACCTGTTTCACCATGTGTGAGTCTTAAATTTTCCGAATAATGACCACCCTTAAATGTGGGTTGCATTTCTGTAAAAAAATAATACAGGTAGCCAACGGAAAACCCAAATAATTAAAAAAGTCCCCTTTCCTTTTAATTGTTCACGCACATTTATTAGCGTTTATTACTTTGCTTACGCAATCATAAAAATTAAATAACCCTTTGTTTATTCCGTTTTGTTAATTCTGAGAATAAAAAAAGAAAAACCTTACCATAGACAAAGTTGTCGAGCAAATTTTTGAAATTCATACCTTTACTCAATTGCGAATAAAAGCGAAACGCGATTTTCATGATATTTGTCTCATTTTGCTCATAGGTTATGTGACTTTACGTAAAAGTAATAAGATTTGACATTTTTTTTCATTTTGGATTTTTTATGGATTTAAAAAAAAAAAATTAAATCTTTAGGCAAAAAATAAGTTTTTTCCTTTATATATTCATTTTTAACTTGGAAACTGTTGCTTGTATAGGAAAACAATATATGAACAGATTAAGGGAATTGTAATTTTAAATTTAATTCAATTAAATCAAATTTAATTCAATTAAATCGGGCTAGTGGTTCCCGAGTTATGCCGGACGAAACAAATTAACCAAAAAAAAAATTTTTAAATTAAAAAAAAAAATAAAACAAAAACCAAACGAAAAAAAATTTTTTATTGCGTTTTTCGAGCTCATGTCAAGGTTATCTACACAGAAAAAATTATCGCATCCCGAGTACATTTTGACTGTTGACTAGTGTTATCGATTCGTCGCCGTTCGCAGCAATTGGGCCTCTGTTACTCAAAAACGAGGAAATGCCAAAATTGGACTAAGCGGATGGACCATTTGAGGCGCAGTCAAGGTCAACATTTGCATGAAATAATCTTCAAACATTAAATTATATGGACCGTACTATCGATTCAAATAAAGATTTCATGCATTTTGCAGATTTTTTTTGTGTTTTTGAAAACTTTCCTATAGCTTTTAAAAAATCACTCTTAATATACCAAATGTAACGACTATTGACTAGGTGTATGCATATAAGTATTCGAAATAGGGTGGGTCTTGTCAGAGCCCTCTCATAACCCCTCTAGATTGGGGGAAATCGGCGATTTGATATTTGAAAATCCTTAGAATATGGGCGATATTGCCACACACTAAACGAAAAAGTATTCGGTTACCAAAAAAACAAACAATACAGAAACGCCACTGATGAGTTATCCCCACGCAGGATATGAAATACCTATGTGGCTTTTCCATTGTCAAACAAAAATTGCCTTCGTAACAATAAAAAAACTAGATCTAACTTATTTTAGATAGTTGGATTTTTTTATGAAATATTTAATACCTCCAATACACCCTAGTTAAAATTTAATTTAAACCTATTATTCCATATGACTTATACGTTTAATAATGTCTTTACAATTGTTTTGTATTTAAATACGGAAGTTGAGATCATTCGCGACACTCATACTTATTTACGCGTCAACGTCTTGACGAAGGCCAGACTATAAACAGTAGCTAATAAATCGGCCAACAATTTGTTCTTAATCAAATCTAAAACTTATTTCAAGTGTTTAATTTGCGTTTATCTCTGAAAGAATATATTAAACGTAATTAAGAAACATTGTACAAATTTGTTTAAATAATAAAAAACAAATACCAAACAAATAACCAAATCCAAACATATTTGTGTAAATAAAGAGTGATTTTTTTGAGGTTAGGATTTTCATGCATTAGTATTTGACAGATCACGTGGGATTTCAGACATGGTGTCAAAGAGAAAGATGCTCAGTATGCTTTGACATTTCATCATGAATCGTCTTACAAACGAACAACGCTTGCAAATTATTGAATTTTATTATCAAAATGCGTGCTCTGTTAAGAAAGTTCATTGCGCGCTTCCATTTTATGGTCAGTTTAATCGACCCACTGAAGCGGCTATTCGGGCTATTGTGACTAAATTTCGCACCAAATTTACATTGTTGGACATTAAACCACCAACACGCTTACGTAGAGTGCGAACTGAAGAAAATATCGCAGCTGTATCGGCCAGTGTTAATGATGACCACCAATTTTCGATTCGTCGCCGTTCGCACCAATTGGGTCTCTGTTACTCAAAAACGTGGAAATGCCAAAATTGGACTAAGCGGATGGACCACCTAAGACGCAGCCGCGGTCAACATTTAAATGAAATTATCTTCAAAAAGTAAATGTCATGGACCAATCTAACGTTTCAAATAAAGAACCGATGAGATTTTGCAAATTTTATGCGTTTTTTTTAAAAAAAAAGTTATCAAGCTCTTAAAAAATCACCCTTTACAACAGCAAACATTAAAAAAAATCGAAACATATTCCATATGATTGCTAGCGTGGAAATCGTATAAATAGAATGACTTTCATGAACTTAACAACACCAGACGTAACCAGCCATTAAAAGCCTACGGACAGCTGCATCAACATGAAGTTTACATTTTGGCTTTTATTACTGACATTCCTGGCATTTCTGGCTGGCCACGCAGGAGCGGCCAACGATAGTGGTTCGGTGGAGAAAGCTTCAGCCGAAGATTCAAACTCGAATTCAGGTCCTATAGCAAGTGGTAATAAAAACCCTTGCAAAACCAAGAAACAGTGTAAAAAGAAAGCGTGTAAAAATAAAAAGTCATGTAAAAATAAGAAATCGACACAAGGATAAGGACCAATGCAGCGTGAAGCAGTTTGAATGGGTGTTGGCTATATTTTTTCGGAAGTTTCTGTTTATTAATAAAACTTTTCCTTATATATACATTAATTTAATAATTGATGAATATTTAACGAACGCTTTTAACAAATGCAAGATCATGCATTCTCTTATAGGCGGCATATAGTGAATATTGTTTTATAATGGCATATAATTGCCAAAACAAAAATAAATAAATAAATGTTTGTTTAAATATCCAAATTGGTACTGGTATTTCAACAGATTATAGCTACAACTTCCTTTTGTTCGATGACTTATAGTTAACGTGACCATCTCTTATTTGGCAAAAAACGGGATTTCGTGGAATTTTGTAGAAAAAAAGAGGAATCGCGAAAATTCAACCCAAAAACGTAAAGATAAAAACTAAGCTATGTATAATGTAATATAAATAAAAACAAGTAAGGAAAGGCTAAAGTCGGGCGGGACGACTATATAATACTTGAGGGGTAAAAATTAAAATGGGGCCATTTGTAAGGGTTCTACATTAAAAAGTGGTTCCATAGAAATCACTTTCAAAATAGGTATTCTTATAGTTAAAGTCATATGGAAAAATAGGCTTAAATTTTAACTAGGGTGTATTGGAGGTATTAAATATTTCATTAAAAATCAAACTATCTAAAATAAGTTAGTTAGTTGTTCGCATTCGTATTCCAGCTAATTCGATCTAGGTTTTTTATTGAGGCGAAGGAAATTTTTGATTGACAATGGAAGGCCACATACGTATTTCATATCCTGCGTGGGGATAACTCATCAGTGGCGTTTCTAAGCATTTTCAAATATCAAATCGCCGTTGATTAATATCATTCGTATAGGAGATATGAAGGCTTTGATTTCCCCCAACCTAGAGGGGTTATGAGAGGGCTCTGGCAAGACCCACCCTATTTCGAATACTTATATGCATACATTTGATCGAAGGGCTGCATTACCATTCTTTGATGTTTATGGCTTTCTAAACTATAGGGTTGGCCATTAAAAATTTTAAATTAGAATCGGCTATATTTTTTCAAATTTCTGGTTTTATTTGGAACACAATATCATTCCCATGACTACCACGACTGACTCGGCAGTACCTCATTAGATCAGCCGCCAGCCCAAAATCCACACCAAACAGTGACTCGTTGTGAATGCATGGCTTCTCAATAGTCACATGTGGGTTCTCTGAACTCCATATGCGGCAATTTTGTTAATTGACATAGCCTGCGGGATGGAAATGAGCTTCATTTGAAATTTCGTTAAATTCTTCATCTCCTACCAAACAATATTCAGGCCATTGGGCGAAGCGAAAACGCATCGGATGGTCATGAGAAGTTGGATCAATTGAACTTTGTAAAGGGTGATTTTTTAAAAGCTATAGGAAAGTTTTTCAAAAAAACACATCAAATTCAAAAAAATGCATGAAATCTTTATTTGAATCGATAGTACGGTCCATATAATTTAATGTTTGAAGATTATTTCATGCAAATGTTGACCTTGACTGCGCCTCAAATGGTCCATCCGCTCAGTCCAATTTTGGCATTTCCACGTTTTTGAGTAACAAAGGCCCAATTGCTGCGAACGGCGACGAATCGATAATTGATGGTCATCATTAACACTGGCCGATACATTTGGGTAAGGGTTCTACATTAAAAAGTGGTTCCATATATCACTTTCAACATAGGTATTCTTAGTAAGAAATATTAATATAATATAATCTGCAAAATTTGAAAAACTTCCGATGTAAAATTTGGGTCCTAGAGAGGTAATAATTCAAATGGAGGCCCACTTGTAAGGGCACCCATTTGGCCATTTGATTGTACTCTTAAGGGGGTAAAATAGGAAAAAGGGGATAAAAATGGCACCAACCAAATGGCCGCAGCTAGAATCATGGAATTCGTTGTATATATGCATAGACACGCAAACTAAACGATTTTTCCAAATGCGTCCGTTTTACTTTTACGACAAAAATTGTTTGAATCATGAAGTAAGATTATTTTGCACTATGTACGTGAGATAATGGATTTTCAAAAGTTGTACTTTTGGAATTAAAATAGAATGGAAATACAACCATCTGCAACACCCACTATCTACCAATATTTATGGTATTTAAGCTTTTTGAAAATATAAATATAAGAATATTTATTTTTTTAATTAACTTGAAGTATTATTTCGATATGTAAACGTCTTGATAGCCTTGCCTTAAAAGCGTGATTTGAAATAATAAAAATATTATAGTTATTTATTAAATTATTTTTTCAATATTTGTATTTGTTTCGGTTTGGCTATATTAAAAAAAATATATTTTATTGTAATATTAATACACTTCTACAAAAATCGACAGCTTTTGTGGAATTCAATCCATAGTGGAGGGCCGGGCCGAACTTAACGCCTTTTTTACTTGTTAATAATCCGTTGGTAATTGACTGAGTTATTGAAGTGTTCAATAATACAAAATTGTTGCAAAAATACAAGTTTTGGACATTCCAGAGCACATTTCTCATTATTTTACAAATTGAAGTGCAATAAAAATTCTTAAAATTCGTCAAAAATAAAAATATAGTAAAAAAAACATGGCTACAATTTTAATAAAAAATCGCCAATTTTGGAACACATTTTACTCAATTTGGGAATTTGAAAATCTAGTGATTTTTTCATCGTTTTTATCTTTTATGGTCATTCCAGTTAACATCTCTCATTATTTTACGAATTGAAGTCCAATAAAAATAATTAAAATTCTTCAAAAAGATAAAAAAAAATTAAAAAAGCATGGTAATCATTTTAATAAAAAAAATCTTAAATTTTGGAACATATTTTCCCCATTTTGGGAATTTGAAAAAAATCTAGAAATTTTTTCCTCGTTTTTATCTTTTTTGGTCATTCCAGTTAACATCTCTCATAATTTTATGAATTGAAGTGCAATAAAAACATTGAAAAAATTGTTCAAAAAGATAAATATGGTAAAAAAGAATGGCTACCATTTTAATAAAAAAAACTCCAATTTTGGAACACATTTTCCCCAATTTGGGAGTTTGAAAATCTAGTAATTTTTTCATCGTTTATATCTTTTTTGGTCATTCCAGTTAACATCTCTCCTTATTTGACGAATTGAAGTCAAATAAAAATACTTAAAATTCGTTAAAAAATATAAAAGTGTTAAAAAAGCTGGCAACCATTTTAATAAAAAATCTCCAATTATGGAACATATTTTCCCCACTTTGGGACTTTGAAAAAAACAAAATCTAGTAATTTTTTCATCGTTTTTATTTTTCGGTCAATTCTGTTAAAATCTCTCATTATTTTTCGAATTGAAGTCAAATAAAAATACTTAAAATTCGCTAAAAAATATTAAAATGTTAAAAACCATTTTAATAAAAAAATCTTCAATTTTGGAACATATTTTCCCCACTTTGGGAATTTGAAAAAATGAAAATCTAGTAATTTTTTCATCGTTTTTATCTTTTTTGGCCATTCCAGTTAACATCTCTCATTATTTTACGAATTGAAGTCAAATAAAAACACTTAAAATTCGCTAAAAAAATAAAAATTAAAAAAAAGCATGGCAACCATTTTAATAAAAAAATCTCAAATTTTGGAACACATTTTCCCCACTTTGGAAATTTGGAAAAAAATAAAATCTAGTAATTTTTTCATCGTTTTTATTTTTGTGATCATTTCTGTTGAAATCTCTCATAATTTTATGAATTGAAGTCCAATAAAAATATTGAAAAAATTGTTCAAAAAGATAAATATGGTAAAAAGAATGGTTACCATTTTAATAAAAAATCTCCAATTTTGGAACACATTTTCCCCCATTTGGGAATTTGAAAATCTAGTGATTTTTTCATCGTTTTTATCTTTTTTGGCCATTCCAGTTAACATCTCTCCTTATTTGACGAATTGAAGTCAAATAAAAATACTTAAAATTCGTTAAAAAAAATATAAAAGTGTTAAAAAAAGCATGGCAACCATTTTAATAAAAAATCTCCAATTTTGGAACATATTTTCCCCACTTTGGAAATTTAAAAAAAATCTAGTAATTTTTTCATCGTTTTTAATTTTTGGTAATTTCTCTTAAAATCTCTCATAATTTTATGAATTGAAGTCCAATAAACATATTGAAAAAATTGGTCAAAAAGATAAGAACAGATAAAGAAGAATGGCGACCATTTTAATAAAAAAACTCCAATTTTGGAACAGATTTTCCCCAATTTGGGAATTTGAAAATCTAGTGATTTTTCTCATCGTTTTATATTATTTGGTCATTTCTGTTAACATCCCAGCAAAAACTCTCATTACCAAGTAATATGGGGAATAAGGCAAAACCAAAAACCTTCACTACTTATTTTTCGGATCCGTTTCTAATTATTTTTATAAAGGGATTGTGAAAAAATAAGTACTTCAACGCACGCTTACGAAAATTTAATAAATAAGTACTTCTGAACTAGTTGTAAAATAAGTGGCGTCAGGACGATACAAAATAAGTCATTATTGATAACTAGCCAAATAATGTACTATCAATAATGGGCTTAATAAGTGATGAAAACAACATTTTTAGTAAATTATATATTTTGTATCGACTTGTTAACAACCTGAATTTAGAATTTAGGGCTATCTTTCTTTAAGCTGCGATAACAGCAGCACTGTTATTCTCGGACTCACCACAGAAATGTAGAAAATTAATTTTTAAAATCTGAAGTTCTATGAAATTTAACTTACCAATAACTACTAATTTAAACAATTATAAGGAAGTAATTATTTCATACTTGAAAATAATGCAGGGCGTAACGAGCTGTCATTATTAAGTAATGCTAAAAATAATGAGGTGTCATTACCAAGTTTTTGCTGGGATCTCTCATTTTTTAACGAGTTGAAGTATAATTAAAATACTCAAAATTGGTCAAAAAGATAAAAGTAAATTTTAATAAAAAATTCACAATTTTGGAACACATTTTCTCCACTTTGGGAATTTGAAAAATTAAAATCTAGTATTTTTCATTGTTTTTATCCTTCTGACGAACTCAAGATTTTGGGGGTGTCTGACAAATTTCAAATACAAATTCTTGTTCTACTCGACAATATCTTGCGGAAAAAATAATATCACATCCCCGAGTTTTTGGACGGTGTAATTTATTTAATTTTATTAAACAGTCTGCAAAATATAAGCAGCTCATCAACTCCCCCCATTATGTTTAACAAACGATATTCAACAAATTTAAATAATTTACCCCTGTGGTAAGATTCCGCGGAAATTTCAATACAAATAATGCCGCTCGCATTCATTGGTAAACGCATATGTATGCAAACATATTTATAGTAATTTAACTAAAAAGGGGAGAAATAAACAAAGGCACATAATTACTGTTGACATAATTGTTTTCTAGTCAACAAATATGTAAATAAATACAGTTGGAAATCAACGAATGTAAATATTTGTGGAAATAACCAGAATATGATAATTGATGCGACATTTGACAAAGCCAACTACATAATTACGCTGGCAGTCGTGTGCAGCAGTCATAGGGAATGCTTAACGTCTGCCACGCGACACTAAAGTTACATGACAAGTGGAGTTTTTTGGAGGGTTTGGAGAGAATTTCCAAGAAGAGGTGTTAATCAAAGAAAATGCCATTTTTTGAGATAAATGATCGGATGTTTATTGCATAATAAAGAGGAAGGCATGCCGTTAATAATGAAGAACAACACCACTTCTCCCGTAAAAGAACAATGGTTTCGTTGCTTATGTGGCACGTAGCGCCGTCTTGTTGAAAGTAAACGTTGTTCAGATCAATACCATTCAACTACGACCATAAAAAATTATTAATCATCTCTCGATAGCGCAATCCATTCACCGTGACTGTTGATCCAAACACATTTTCGAAAAGGTAAGGTCCAGTGATTCCGCCGGACCATAAACCGCACCAAACAGTCACACGATGAGGATGGAGAGGCTTCTCAACAATAACACTTGGGTTTTCCGAGCCCCAGATGCGACAATTTTGCTTGTTGACGTAGCCACCGAGGTGGTAATGGGCCTCATCCACTCGTCAAGATGATTTTTCGATGGAATTCCGGATCATTTTCATTCATGAATTTTAATAAATTTAATGCGTTATGGAAGCGTGTATCGTTCCAATATACATGAGACATTAAATGGTATGAAAATTATTAAAAAATGGGTTATAATTTCTAAATACAAACATAAAAAATACATACAATACAACAATAAATACATACAAACAACAACAATACACACGAGGTACAGTGAAGACGGGACATACCATACAACAACAACCTTTGCATTGTTGCGTGCGATGCTAGCACATGCACAACATTGAATTGGCAAAGTGAGATTTTTAGTGTGTCGACTTAGTTCGGTGGAATATTTTATTTAACAGCGCTTCTCATTTGTCACATGTGACCGCTGGTACTAATATGAACCCTGATTTAAGTCAAAGACATACATTCGTTGCGAAAGTTCTGACTAGATGGGGTAGCGCCCATCGAAACTGTGCAGTCAACTTTTAGCTGCAACAATAAAGGTCTCACTTTGCCTTTTTGCTAATTTTGGTTCTGCTGAAGACTTCAGCACAACCTTTGGTCTTAAACCAAAATAAATGACAACACATTTTAGCAAACCGCAAAAAAATAAACAAAATATTTTACGATTTTTTCCTCCCAGTAAAAACGATCGAAAATCATTTTTTAAATTATGACGACTATTTCTGACTGACAATTTCTGCCATTTTAGCCACTAATTCCAATAATTTAATTCCTACTGTATATAAATATGTGTTGAAGCAGACATCGAACAAAGAGTCCATGCGAGAACTCAATGGACTTCATCATCATCTCCCAATTGCATGTACTTAAATACACTGTAATCTTTATCAATCATAAATGGATTTTACTGATACCCCGGCAATTCTTTGATTTAAAGAATAAAGAAATAAAAAATCAATATACGAGATGTATATCATTTCAACTGCAAGACAATTCAACGAGAGATGAAGGGGAGGTAGCAAGGCAGCAACAGGAAGAGTGTTCGCTTTCATGTCATATGAAAACATTGAATCAATGACTGACTGGCTGACTGACTGCGTCTTATGTGATGCAGCGCCTTTCCAAAGTGTCGGATTTTTTTCTTTCGCTGTCATCTTCTACTTTTTATTGGAAAATTTGAGGAATTAGGCGAATATAAATTTGCATCTCAAAGAAATGTTTTAACAATGAGATTCCTTTTTCGTCTCCTTTCTTTCTTTGTCACCGCGTGTGTGTGTGTGGGGGGGGGAGTGGATAATTTGACATTTCTCCTTGACGTTGCGTTGTCTTCTGGCGCAAATCTCGTCGACTTTGTGCCGTTCAAAGTCATTACGGCAATTCGTCTTATTGACATTCACTTTCCTTTATGTGAATGTAATGATGTTAAGCATTTTCTATTTTACGATTCCAGTGTTGATAAGTGTATGCATACGACTTGGCATGTATGTACATAAGAGTGCTGCATATCAGATGGAAATAAAATAAAAATAAACAACACAAAACTAAAAAATAAAATATAGGTGATGGTGGAAACGTCCCATATTTGCAATATATATATTTGCAAATTAATATATTTTAAAACTCCTCTCTCGCTTCAATCAGATGTCAGCGTAATTACAAAGCATTCTTCATTTAATTCACATAGAATTGAATTTTTGAATTTTTACATTACATTGTTTACATTCATTCTATTCATTTATATATTAAAAGGTCGTCCCAAAGTCCATCGAAGATTTATGAAGTACATTTTCAGGGTTATTTAAAATGCTTGTATTCCTGATCATATAATGATAACCAATTTCTGTGTGTCTAAATTGCAGGTATGTGGAAGACATGTGGCTTCAACAAGATCTTACCACACCATACAGCCTTAGAAATAACTCGATTACCGCACGAATCACGAATCATGATAGTGTAAATTCTCAGTTTGATTATAAGGATTTGCTGCCTAGAACATGATCTTGAACACCGTTGGATTCTACCTTTCGCAGTGTTTTCTAGAGAAAATAAAGATAATGATATAATCTTCGTCCATATTATATGCCAGTGAAATTGGCGTATATGTCTTCCATTTGCGTTGTAGACACACAATATAAAGGAATTTTTGAAATTTGAACCTTCTGGAGGGATGTTGGACCGAAAGGAATAAAAATGGTTCCAACATATGTATTGCAGCTAGAATCTTAAAATTTTAATGAGCACATCCATTTTTCTGATTCATCCTGATACTCAGAAGAGCAACATATATGGAAATTTTCGAATTTCGAAATTTTAACACTTTGGGCGGAATTTGTACAAAAAGAGGTAAGAAATGGCCCAGCAAAAATAGAAATAAAACTTTCGGCGGAAGCTCATTTTACTCGCTACTCAACCTTCATTTGATCATGCTGTATTAGCTAAGCATTAAAAAACACTTCAAGTAAATTAGTATTTTAAATTTATTTATTTAACTTTTTTTTTTTTGGAAAATTTAAATGGTTGATAATGTTAAACTAATACAGATAGAAGTATGAAATATCGGCATCGAATAAGTAATTAAAGAATAAAAATGTGGATGAGAAAATGAAAAATATTCTCCTTTTTTAGCTATTCACCTATATCGCCATCGTGTCGAATACGTAATTAAAAAATAAAAATTTGTATAAGAAAATGAAAAACGACAATTAACTTTATAGTTTCAAACGTATGACAAGGACTGTTTTTCTGCAAAACGTCATGTAAACAGCATGATAACACTCTATTGAAGACCTAGCGTTGACCGCGAATGCTTTTCGGATTTGCAGCTAACTTGAACAGTATAGCTTGTAATATAGACAAAGCATTCCACCACTTTTTAACTACACGTTTTTGAAAATCAAAAATTGTCTACACACCCTATATTATATGTATTTTATTTTAAATATATGATTGGGGGAGATCAGAGTGATCTTATGGGTCCAGTGACGCCTATCATTATAATATTTCTGCATTGAGTCAATTAGAAATCGCTGTTATTGATTTACCCTTAGTTTTGTCGAGTTTGAATAATCTCAAATCCACAAATAGTGTTGCCCCTGATGGGGTGCCCAGCAAAATTTTGAAATTCTGTGCTAGTGGTTTGGCTATTCCGCTAACATTATTATTTAATACTTCATTGAGTTTTGGATATTTCCCTTCGGCTTGGAGGAGTTAATTCATTGATCCCCTCCATAAGTCTGGAAGTCTAATTGATCTTTCAAACTATAGAGGGATAGCTAAGTTGAGTCCTATTCCGAAGATATTTGAGAATTTGGTTACTGAGGTTGTATCTCATAGAGTTTCTTTATATTGAGTCCATATCAAAATGGATTTCGTAAGGGCTTTTCTACTGTGACAAATTTGATTCAGTTTACTTCTCACATTATTGATGAATTTGTTCAGGGTAATCAGACTGATGTCATCTATACAGATTTTAGTAAGGCATTTGATAAAGTGAACCACGAACTTTTGATATATAAATTAGATCGTACAGGTTTTAGCTCTAACTTCTTGAAGTGGATATCTTCGTATCTTTCAAATCGCTCTCATATTGTCAAATTTGGTAATTCTTATTCTAGACCAATTCTGATTCCATCAGGTGTTCCTCAGGGTAGTCATCTAGGGCCGGTTATTTTCTTATTATCCATAAATGACCTTCCGGGGTCTATCATCAATTCTAGACTTCTAATGTATGCAGATGATGTAAAAAATATTTTTTTCTTATATATGGCCAGAATTTTCGAATCCATTACAGGATGACTTAGATAGTTTTGGACGCTGGTGTGACATAAATTGCATGGAACTCAATCTAAGGAAATGCAAACATATGCGTTTCTTTAGATAAAACCCGAGACTTGTCAGGTATAATATTGGAGGAGCTAAGTTAGAGGTAGTTGATTCTTTCGTAGACCTTGGTATTCTAATGGATTCCAAACTGACTATGGTTAACAAAGCATATAGTGTTCTTGGTTTCATTAAGCGATGGGCTAAGGAGTTCTCAGATCCTTACGTGACGAAGCAACTATTTACATCGCTTGTCAGGCCTATTCTGGAATATGGTTCCGTAGTGTGGGATCCTCAGTATGGTATCTATATTGACAGAATTGAGTCAGTTCAGAAACAATTTTTAATATTTTCATTAAGACACTTGTCTTGGAATAGTGATCTTATTCTTCCCCTTTATACTAGTAGATTGAAGTTGATCGACTTGCCTTCCTTTAAAAGCAGACGTGTTATGTTGAACACCGTGATGGTTTATAAGGTTATAAATGGTGATTTCTCTTCTGACTATATTATTTCCAGGATTAAGTTTAACGTGCCATTTAGACCTTCTAGATACTATCAATTCATCCATATTGACTTTCAGCGTACGAATTATGGTTCCGCAGAGCCCATTCGCAGAATGTGTATTGATTTCAATTCATTGTGTCACATCATAGATTTCGGATTAGGAATCGATATAATAAAGTCGAGGATTTTCTCCTGCTTGGATGTTTAGTTTGTTGTGACATGTTTACTTTAATATATTTAGTTACTAACTTTAAGAATAACTTTTATTTACATGTGATTCTAATATTTTGTTTAATATTTTTGTTATGCCGGCTGTTGATATTTGATCTGAAGCCGGTGTCCACCCTCTACTGCTTAGCCGCCATGGTTCGGACTATGGTGTGTACACTGTCCCTACGTTATGGGGACGTGGTCCTCTCGGTCGGAAGGGGCGGGTGTGAGAGGCGTTGGGACCGTTCGAAAAAAAGGACCACCAAACAAAATTTAAAAAAAAATCAATTTACTTTGACAGTTCAAGTGGTATAATTAGATTACTACTCTTAACTGGTCCATGTTTCGTTATCCTTTATGTTGTTATTGTCGAACTTCATTCTCCATTTCAATCTTTTAAAACATGTTGATTAAATTAAAATGTGAATAACACTGAAAATTGTATATTTATCATTTAGCCGGTTATCTAGTGATATCCCATTTTTACCTCACAGGTGATATTTTGGCGATATCGAATTTTTGGTAGTAGGTCTGTATACCACGGGTCTGACAACCAAAAATTGTTCTTGTACGCAATGCAATTTGAAACATTATTCTTCTTTGCTTGTGCAGATAATTTTTTGTTTTAAACAAACAATATTTAAACAATATTTTTATTTTCTTATTTTTTAATTTCTGTACTCATTTATATGCTATATGTATATATTCCTCAAACGATTGGTTCATATTTAATATTCTGAAAAGTGTTTTAGCTTTTGATTCTAATTATAAGCTTACTCGTGATTTCCTGAAAATATCATCAGCCGGAAAGTGGAACCAAAACAATTCATCATTAACATTTGTTATGCCTTTTAAATGGAGGCACTCTAATGTACATATGTGTTTTATGAGTTTTGTGGGTTTGTGTTGGAGTTTGGTTCAGGCCTGACAGCCTTTATCAAACTCTGATTTGGTTGAATGGGATACATACAGATGTGTGGCGTGTGTGTATACATATGTATATGGAGACAATCTTTAATTTCTATTGTTAGTCTTTAAAAGTTGAAAATGTTTCCAAAAAATAAATACTACATAATTCCAACAATTACAACTGCTCTAGTGGAGTCTTCTGAATTCTTACAATTTAATCGATTTTTTACATCAGTTGACTGGATATCCTAATTTTTATAGGAAAAAATGTCCACCTCTGGATATGTAGCATCTCCAGTTTAATAAAAATATAGATTTGTTTGGAGATCAACAATTAGTTTTATAATGTGCATATACATAATAACTCTAAAAATTAAACTAAATACTGGATGGGCAACGAAAATAAATTGCTGCCCCAAAAAATGAAGATTTGATTGTTTAATGATGATCTGCAAAATATTTCGTCACTGAGTCAAGCTAAATGCTGCTGAAAACACCAATAAAAATCATGTTTTCCCGTGTAATTTTTTATGTTGCATTTTTGTCAATTTTTTTTTAATTAATAGACCCTTGGATGCACTACAAACAAAAAATTTTATTAGACGTTTATATTGTGGGTTCGCAAGGTGACAGCTAAAATCTCACCTTTCTGGAAAGAAGGAATAAATACCTTTCGAATGATGCCTAAATAATGAATAGCGGACGAAAAATTACGTCGCTAGTTCCATGTTTGTAAAATAATTTAATAAAGGACAAATACTTTCAGAGCCAATTTTTCAAACTCTTTTTATAAAAGTGAGCCCTGCAGCGTCAATTTCCTTCCGATGTTCATCATTTAGGCATCATTCGAAAGGTTTTTATTGGCGTTATTTATTTCACTATTAAATTTTTAAGTTGCCTTTAGGCAACATTGCGATTTAGTCCTATAAAATCTTTAAAATCATATATTTTGCTGAGTAAATAAATTTTATTTTTGTGTACATAGGTAACAAAGATTATTCAAAAGAGAACCAACAAATTAGGTAACTTGGGTCTGCGTAGGAAGACTAAAACAAAAATGAAGTCTCAAATTTCAATTATTGTCTTGTAATTAAATTGTTTAGAATTTGTTCTAATTTTTCTAGGATTTCTTCCAGTACTAGAAAAACTCTCGTAATAAAGATTTTTAAAATGATGAAACAATTCAAAATATGATGGGTCATTTTTTAATAAAATTCCAATTTTCGTCGGAGTTAACTTTAATATTTGTACTCTTATTGTGCAAATATAAGACCGATCCCTCCCGCTGGTATGTTAAATTGAAGGCAGTTACTATAGCCACAAAAGTTAAAAATTTCACTTTCCTACAAACCGTGGTTTCAGTTTCCAAAAATTTGGGAAAACCTTTTTTTTAAATATTTTTTGTTGGCACGAAAAAAATGAAATAAATTATTTTCTTTTAGTTTTTTTAATAGCTGAAAATTTTATGAAGAACATGCTGTCTATATTAAAACATTTACGGATAAACGTAGACGTTATGGCCCTGTTTAGATTATTTTTAAATCATGATATTAATTTTTTTGTTTAGAGCAAACAGAAAACCCTGTAACAGTATATTTTATCCTATTTCATAACACCGTGCTACAATTTTACATTTCTTCATTAGAGTTAAAGATTGCCTGTAGAAAAGCTATTTCCTCAGTTTTCCATTTTGAGATATTTTCTTCTTTTTACTGGACTTTTAATTTCCAAATGATTTTAATATTTTTTTGTAATTTTGCGAGATATAAAAAAGGGCGATATGGTTATCAAATGAAAGGGGAAACTTCTTGCTAAAAATACTTAAATTTTTTATACTTCTATCTATATTAGTTTAGCAGCACTAATTCAAATTTCCCCTTTTAGAAAAATAAAGTTTATTTATTTTCATTTTTAATGGGGAATATTTAAAAAATCTATTAAATCTGGGATAATAAATGAAATGAATAACTTTACTAAAAAAAAAAAAAAATCTTTTTGTTCTGATTCCAAGCAAAATAAAACAAGTTATCCTTGACAGAAATCTTAAAACCACCTACAACCAAATATCCTTTGAAAACTCCTATAATAATCTCACCCTTCTAGTCACCAGCATCATGCTTTTGAACGTTTGAAGGTAGCGATACTTTGGTTTCTTTATGTGGTTCTTTGCTGGGGAGGGGCTGGATTTGATACCCTGAATAATTTGATACTCCCGCAGAGTATGCAACAAATTTGTGTATGTTTATTATTTGAGATTCAGGCCTTATCCACACTTTGGTGTACATTCACAAAACCACAAATTACAGCTCCTGGCTGCTGGCAGAGGCAGAACCACACCGCCACCCAACCCCATCAAACAACACACGCTGAACTGTGTGATGAAGCCTAAGCTAAGCCATGTTATCACTTTCATCCCCAAGATAAAAAAACAAGTCGAAGAAGTATTTTCGTAGCTTTGTGTAGCTTAAATTAACATAATTTGTTTTGTAGGCATATGTTTCATGCGAACAGAGGAACAAAAAAGCAGCGAGAAGCGAGTGTACTCTCACTTTCACTTGTACGAACGAGTATTTATAATGAAATTATGTTAAAATATTTGAAAACAAGGCAAACATTTGCATATCCATTTCCATTGTATTCAAAAGGATATGTGGTTCGCTAACAAGGAAGGAGATATCTAATGATAACACAATGAATACACTGACAAAGTACGCTCCAAACACACACGCGTGGATACCTAAATGAACGCTTTGGAAATCAGCCTAAAAGATATCTTCTAATTCTGAACTTCTTGGTAGAGCTAATCCCAATGCATTCGAAATTCTCCATTGATTCCCTGATATGGAATAAATAAGCCATAGGCAAACCAACTTAAATCCATTTGCACTGTGGAACAAAATGAAAATGTTTCCAAAATAACAAGATTCAATATTTTTCCATTTTAAACATTCTTATGATGAATCGACATAGGAAACCCTGTGATCCTTACATTTTAAGTATAGGATGTTTTCAGCAGTATTACTTGAAACACTACAAGGAACATTTTTGTGGAACATTTTAACCCTCTAACTCCTTAAGATACGTGTCTTGTGAGGTCATTTTATAGGGGAGTCAATATTTCCCCCTTTTGCACGTACTTATGCTGAATCGACATAGGAAATCTTGTTATGCTTATATTTTATGTATAGGATGTGTTGAGCAATATTACTAGAAACACCACGGGGAAAATTTTTGTGGAATATTGTAATCCGCTAACTCTTGACTATAGGTGTCTTGTGAAGTCATTTTAGAGGGGGTTCAATATTTCCCCCTTTTGCACATTCTTATTCTGAATCGACATAGGAAACCTTGTGATTCTTACATTTTAGGTATAGGATGTATTCAGCAATATTGTTTACAACATCATGAGGAACATTTTAACACTCTATCTCCTCATTATAGGTGTTTTATGAGGTAATTTTAGAGGGGGTTCAATATTTCCCCCTTTTTCACATTCTTATTCTGAATCGACATAGGAAACCTTGTGATCCTTATATTTTATGTATAGGATGAGTTCAGCAATATTAATTAAAACACTACGAGGGATATTTTTCTGGAACATTTTAACCCTCTAGCTCTTCACTATAGGTGTCTTATGAGATCATTTTATAATGGGAATCAATATTTCCCCTTTTTGCTCATTCATATGATGAATGAGGAAAGGATACCATGTGATCCTTATATTCTAAGCATAGGATGTGTTGAACAATATTATTAAAAACACCACGAGGAACATTTTTGTGGAACATTTTAACCCTCTAGCTCTTCACTATAGATGACTTATGAGGACATTTTAAATGGCGAATTAATATTTCCCCCTTTTGCACATTCTTATGATGAATCGCCATAAGAAACCTTGTGATTCTTACATTTTAGGTATAGGATGTGTTCAGCAATATTATTTACAACATCATGAGGAACATTTTTGTGGAACATTTTAACACTCTAACTCCTCATTATAGGTGTTTTATGTGGTAATTTTAGAGGGGAGTCAATCTTTCCCTCTTTTGGACATTCATATGATGAACTGGGATAGGAAACCGTGTGATCCATACATTATAGGTATAGGATGTGTTCAGCAATATTACTTGAAACACCACGGGGAACATTTTTGTGGAACATTATAACTCTCTAGTTCCTCAATATATGTGTCTTATGAGGTCATTTTAAAGAGGGGTCAATATTTCCCTCTTTTGAACATTCTTATGATGAATCGGGATAGGAAACCCTGTGATCCTTAAATTTTAAGTATAGGATATGTTCAGCGATATCATTAAAAACACCACGTGGAACATTTTAACCCTCTATCTCTTGACTATATGTGACTTATGAGGTCATTTTAGATGGGAGTCTCTATTTCCCTCTTTTTCACATTCTTATGCTGAATCGACATAGGAAACCTTCTCATCCTTATATTTTAGGTATAGAATGTATTCAGCAATATTATTTAAAAAACCACGAGAAACATTATAACCCTCTAGCTTTTCACCATGGATGTCTTATGAGGTAATTTTGGAGGGGAGTAAATATTTCTCTCTTTTTCACATTCTTATGCTGAATCGACATAGGAAACCTTGTTATCCTTATATTTTAAGTATAGGATGTGTCCAGCAATATTACTTGAAATATTACGAGCAATAGTTTTGTGGAACATTTTAACCCTCTAACTCCTCAATATAGGGGTCATTTTGGTAACTTTTGATTTTATGTCGCAGTTTGTGTGAAAAAATTCCACTGTGCGACGCTATGCTATAGCCCCACTAACAGATTTTACTAGATTCCACATATTATATGCATTTCCCCCGATTTCCATCGTTTCTAGCAAATAGTGAAAAATTGTCTATACCATTCTATTCGGAACACCCTAATGTCCACCAAAGTTAAAGCACATATTTCCTAACATTTCCTCATGTGATTACCAGGGAATTTCCTTATGCTTGTATGTATGTATGTAAGCATCATCTATTGTGCTATTTTATTCCTTCATCCGATTTACATTTTTATTGACCCATCTCTGATACAGAATGTTGAAGGGCGGTGAAAGGGCGTCGAGGACGATTACGCATTACCATTGATTACATTTTTCTTCTATTCAGTCTAGGAAACAATAAAAAAGTAAATACGAGGTGTTTTTGTTTGAAAAGGTTGCATATTTTGAGTGCTAAATGTACCAAAATTCAAATTCGATAACACTCTACTTAACTTGGATGCTCTTTCTTTCGATATTATTTATCTTCATTTTGTATCAATACAAATACGAATAAATATTTCATGCATAAAGTGATGCGTTAAGCATTTTAACATACCTGAGTCTGCAGCCGTTTTGAAGGGGACCAAGAAATATATACAAGAAAAATGGGGATAAGTTAGTGGAAATATATTACATAGGTTTGACATTAATACTATTAAGTATTTACATTGATTTACATACTTATATATAATAATCATAGAAAGGTATAGGAGGATTTCGATGGGTTTGATCGAATAATTGTACTTAAATATTAAACAAAGTCATGAAATAATATCATGTTATGAAATAATAATGAAATACTAACGTAGCTGTCAATGTAAAAACTAATGTTTTTCGGATCTTACCTTCATATATGGATTATTCCCTTAAAAAAATGCTATACGATGACGCCATATATGCTAATAAAGTTTTTTTTTAAATTCTTTCATTTTCAAATATTTTTCATCTTGTTTACCAAACTTGTCAACAAAAGTTGTATATTGCTTTAAATAAACACGATATTTTATTCTTGTTCTTTATTCTATAAATTTGTTGTAAAAGCTTTGAATATTCTGTTGGTAAAGTTGACGGAAATTTAATAATATTTATTAGAATTATATGTCAAGTTAAATTGTGTTTACAAGTAAAATATTGCCATTAATTGAGATATGAGTCGTTGCACGCCAAGTGGTACGTTTTTGTAGTCTTACCATAGAAATATTTTATATGTATTTTTGGAAAAAAATAATGAAATGTTTTTCATGAGTTAACACCAAATCGTCTGTAACTCCAGAAATTTGTTTTAATACACTATATATATTTATATATTTTGAAGGTATGTTATGTTAATAACCATAAATACAACATTCCATGTAAATATTTAGTTAATATTTATTTTATAGAGATGGCAGTGTTGCATACTCCATTAAAATATACAACAAAGACAAATTGCAAAAAAATTAACAAATTGAAACAAGTAAAATGCGTTAAGTTCGGCAGGGCCAAATTTTACATTCTCTCCACCACGGAGTACATTCCACAGTATTTTTTTTATTTTTCGTACAGTGGTGCAGAATCAAATTCCATTGACCAAAAAATCTAGTAAACATTTTTCAGTTCTGTAACAAAACTGAAATTAGACAAGGACCCAATGATTATACTGAGATATTAATATTGAAACCCGGATATATTTTAGAAATCAGTCCATAGTTGACTACTTTTCGTATTTTTCGATATAAGAGAATTTCAATTTTTTAACATATTTGTATCTATTTTTTTAAATATTTTCCAATTGCAGATTCATACTTCATATTTTTCATATTTTGAAAAGTAAAAAAAACGTAATTTCTTTTTCCGACTTTGTCGAACAGTTTCTTACATATTGTAAGAGATTTTATTATGGCGCCAAAACTGTGTTTGTACCAAATAAAGATTTTTTGTAATAAATATTTTTAAAAACACACCTTTTGAGAAAATGTATGACTTTGGGCCAATATAACTTTTTTGCTTTTAAAGCCTTTGAAAAATAAAACATATATTTATAATGGTCGAATGGTTCCACGTCTTCGCAGGGTAACTTTTGAATACACGAAATTGTACCCTTGTAATATGGGATACTTTTAGTACAAAAAGTCAGATTGTTTAGCTCCAAAACGAGAATTACTTGGATTTTTCATTAACTTTTGAAAAGTTAGTACATGCAAGTTCTTTTATTTGCCACTTTTTAATACATTTACCCCAATAAACCAATTTTCATATATGGTCTTGTCTCACTGTGAAATTCACAAGAGTTGGCTCGGCAATATTTACTCTGTGTATGGCAGCCTTGGGCACCTGAGGAGAACATCTTCAAGTCCGACGAAAGTACAGTAGACACTCACAAATTAGAGCTTTCAAAAATTCCAACGTCCAGAAATAAGAATCAGTGTTCGCAATACATTAAACACTCTAAAATTCGAATTTAAAATTCTAATTTCCGAGCGTGTTTTCTGTTATTTGAACACAAGAAATCCCCAATTTAATTTTAATCTGTTTGAACATAGTTAAACTAAAAGGAGGACGTTCAGAAATTAGAATAATTAAGAAATTAGAATTGCATCAAAAACAAAGTGATTCTTATTTGCGAGCGTTTACTGTATCACAGGAAATCTTAGCTCAACTAAACTATACTACAAAAATAAATAAATGTTGTGTGTCCATGCCATGTAAACCAACAAATTTTTATGGATATTTTAAAATTCCAAGTTGACAAAGACTGGTTGGGCGGACAAGTTACTGTCGTTTATACTTTATATTCATAAATTGACACCCCTGAAGATGATTGACGAAGTCAATCGAAATATTGGGAATTTTTAAATACAAAATTAATAAAAACACAACATCGCACACATTTTATTAAAAGGTCAACTATCCAAAATCCATCAATTCCAAGTATCTGTACAATGTTGGTATAGTAATAAAGAATATAAGGGCTACAAATGTTGAATATCACCTCTCTGCAGAAATATTTTTTTATATTTTTTTACTTTTTTAAATTTATTTATTTTTACAAAAAATTATCGTACATGAACAGACGTACATATACCCCAAAAATAATATATAGTACAAATAATATTGGTACTTCAATGTAAATTGGAAAGATATTAGATAAAAACCGAAACTTATAAATAAAAATAAATGAAACGTAAATTGGGGCTCCGGTGTATACCAATTCAAGCGAAGCCTTCCAAAAAAAAAATTAAAAATCGCCCAAATAAAGTTATCAGGCATGTCACATAAATTTTACGAAAACGTTTTGATTTCGTATTTCCAGCACGTAACGTTTTACGCCTGCTTCTTCAACTCTTGCTGGTTTTGATGAAACCGAAAAAATCGAATATTATATGGTAGCATGTACCCACCACCGTCAATAATTTCGGTTCGGCTCCACGCTCTGATTGTGATTAAAATTAAAAGAAAGTAAACAAACAAGCAAGTTAAAAAATACAATAAATTAATCAAAAACAAGTAAGGAAAGGCTAAAGTCGGGCGGGGCCGACTATGTGATACACTCCACTTTCTATCCAATTACAATTCAATTCGTTAAAAAATTGAAATCGGGAAGGATTTCTAATCATATGCTAATATGACCTGACCCAATTTGTCAAATCGAGAAGGCTATATCTAAACATGGAATGATGTGACACACTTACACAAAAGGTTCTTACAGTTCAAGTATAACGTGTTATGATCAATTTTAAGAAATTCTCTGGA
Source organism: Polietes domitor (assembly GCA_947397865.1). Classification (NCBI taxonomy): domain Eukaryota; kingdom Metazoa; phylum Arthropoda; class Insecta; order Diptera; family Muscidae; genus Polietes; species Polietes domitor. Next base: position 17,319,902 of record OX377620.1, read on the forward strand.
AATACGTGGTTTCTGGGGGAAAAGTCAAGCTGGGAGCGAATATAAATATAAAGCCATATATATATATGAACCGATCTGATCCATTTTCACCATGGGTGTTTCTAGTGGAAACATTAGATAGTTTGCCAAATTTGAAGAAGATCTGTTAAAATATGTGTTATCTAGAGCACTAAAAGTCAAATCAGGAGCGAAATTTGAATGGGAGCTATATATAAAACTAATGCAATCTGACCTATTTTCACCAGAGGTTTCCCTAGTTTAAACATAAGTTTTGCCAAATTTGAAAACAATCTGATAAAATATAAGGTTTCTAGAGCGGAAAAAGTCAAATTGGTAGCGAAATTTGTATGGGGGCTATATATAAATCTGAACCAATCTGGCCCATTTTTATCATGGGTGTTTATATTGCAAAAATAAGACGTTCTACCAAATTTGAATCAAATCTGTTAAAATATGTGGTATCCAGCGTAATGTCCCGAAAAACTTCGTTGTGCAAAGTTTCGTTTGGTTCTGGCTACAATTGCGACCTGTGTCGTGATTACAACAATAGATGGACAGACAGACGGACATTGCTAAATCGACTCAGAAAGTGATTCTAAGTCGATCGGTATACTTAATAATGGGTCTATCTCGCTTCCTTTTGGGTGTTACAAATAAATGCATAAAGACATAATACTCTCGTGGAGTGTATAAATATGTCTGGTGTTGCAATTGTTGCTGTGATGGAAGAAGTGAGAAAGGTACATTCTCAAATAAAATTACATCGCCGAAGTTTAAGGGATGCATCAGACCCTTCGTCCCGTCATCGACAAACATTTTGGATTGAGCGATGTTCTTGTGCTTGCCCCTTTAAATATGTAAAAATTAGCTATTAATTTTAACATTAAATAATAACTTACATTTCATTGGCAGAATATTCCTCAGATATTTCTATTTTTGTTTCGTTTTTTTGTTTGGTTTAAGGGTTGTTTTGGTTAAGGCTGCCACTTTTGTATGTAAAACATATGACAAGATCATCAAAATTATCATACTCAACATATTTAGTATATTTTTTTAATAAAAACCATATTCATAATTAATTTTGAACAGAATTCCAAAAAAATTGGAGTTGAAGTTACTTAAAATATTTTTTTTTTTCGTTTTACGTTTTTGGAGCAGCTAAACACGTTTTGGTTTCCAAATTCGTACGATTTGGATTTCTGTGAAATACCTGTATGCCAAAATGTAAAATTACCCTAAAGAAAAATTGTAAAAAAATTGAGTAATTTTTCGTCCAAAAATTTTAATATGAACGAAGAAAAAAAGCGTTCCACTACTTTTACAGTATTACCGGCAGATTGGATGCTGTCGGCTTTGCGTAGAAGTTTAGTACCATGTTATGAAAAATTGTGACATTTTCATGCAAATTTAAAGACCGCTCTCGCTTAAAGGGAGTGACTACCAAAATATTTAGTAGTCTGGATCGTTGTCCATACAAATGGAAAAACAATTTCCAGTCACCACATGCAAATAAAGCTTGGATTTTTCAACGTTTTTTTTTTGCAAAATATTTCGTTTCTAGGTCAAGCCGTCTGTAAGCTAAACGCTCCTGAAAATACCCCTAAAAATCGTGTTTGCGCGTGTAATTTTTTTACGTTGCATATTTGTCCAAATTTGTTTCGGAACTAATAGACCCTCGGAAGCACTTTAAATATAAATTTTGATTCTCGTCTTAGAGTTACTTATTGGTCGTATAATTGGACCTTTATAAAGGGTGATTTTTTAAAAGCTATAGGAAAGTTTTTCAAAAAAAAAACACACATAAAATTCATTCTTTATTTGAATCGATAGTACGGTCCATATAATTTAATGTTTGAAGATTATTGCATGCAAATGTTGACCTTGACTGCGCCTCAAATGGTCCATCCGCTTAGTCCAATGTTGACATTTCCACTTTTTTGAGTAACAGAGGCCCAATTGCTGCGAACGGCGACGAATCGATAATTGATGGTCATCATTAACAGCTGCGATATTTTCTTCAGTTCGCACTCTACGTAAGCGTGTTGGTGTTTTAATGTCCAACAATGTAAATTTGGTGCGAAATTTAGTCACAATAGCCCGAATAGCCGCTTCAGTGGTTCGATTAAACTGACCATAAAATGGAAGCGCACGATGAACTTTCTTAACAGAGCACGCATTTTGATAATAAAATTCAATAATTTGTAAGACGATTCATGTTTAAATTATAGACCAAACTGAAGATGTTTGACAGTGAAACAAAACACGTTTCTTGCGTCAGCTGTTTATACCAGTGTCGCCAAAAACATAATAGCTAAAAATCACCCTTTAGTAGTTTTTTGTGTTTTTTCATAGTGACAACTGAACAATTTTTCGTATTTGGTGTTAATATTTTATAAAAATAAATAGCTGCAGTTAAAACCTTTCGAATTATGCCTAAATGGTGAACATCGGATAGAAATTGACGCCGCAGCGTCCATTTTTTTGTAAAATGAATTTTAATTATTTTGCTCTGAAAATCCATCCCCTGTATTAAATTATTTTACAAAGAAGGTGTCAGTGACGTCATTTTTCGTCCGATATTCATTATTTAGGTGTCATTCGAAAGGTATTAATTCCTTCTATTTATTTTTCATATCTACTCTTACAAAATGTTTCAGAGAAATATGAGTTTTGAGCTGTCACGTTGAAAAAACACAAAAAATCAATAGAAACGTCCAATATATGACCGACGAGTTACTCTAAAACAAGTATAACATTTTATATTTAAAGTGCTTCCAAGGGTCTATTATTTAAGAAAAAATTTGGACAAAAGTGCAACATAAAAAAATGTTATACTTGTTTTAGAGTAACTCATCGGTCATATATTGGACGTTTATATTGATATGGTATTTCAGGAGCGTTTAGCTCACAGATGGCTTGACCCAGTGACGAAATATTTTGCAGATCATCATTAAACAATCCAACCTTCATTTCTGGGGGTGACCGCTGCAATTTATTTTCGTGACCAATCCTAATGTTCATATGTGATATCCCACGACTACGCATATCAATATACTACTCCAATTGTATTCAAAATGTGGATATAAGGCCGAAATCTTAATAAAATTCCAATCAATTCCAACCATCCACACAGTCAAAGGACCGAATTCCATGATTCCAGCTACAGAAGTTTGGTTGGTACCATTTTTTCAAATTTTGAAATTTGATAGTGGCATATTCAGTCCGAAATATTAGGAGACATATTTCGCCCATTTTCTATACCCAACTAACAGACAAGTATGTGGAACCTCCAAGCTAATTTCGGTTGAAAGCTAGCATGCTTTCGAATTTTACAACGAACCAGAATATGTATACTTTATGGGGTGTCCGATGAATATTTCAAGGCGAGGAAAAGGGAATGGCAATCGCCAAAATATATCTCATCCGTTGTCGGCCTTCCACCGGGCTTAATTAAATAATAAATGAAAATTTATCAACATTTCACATAAAACATTATTGTTTCTAATTTAAACGTTTCGTCTTTGACGACATTCAATTATCCAAGAATTCCTCAACATTCATCACAACACAAGTTTCGGCTCAAGTCACTTAACATGATTATTCATTTGTCCTTTCAGAGTAATACGATGGCATGTTCAATCACTTAGTAAAATACGATTTCGCGCCAGCCAATTAAAGTTTTCCGTAGGTGCCCAATCAACCGCTTTGAACGCTAATTAATGAAAAAGTCCATAACAGTATCTGCATCAGAGCCCATCATCGCGCATAGCTGAAAACATTTGTAACGCAAACCACACGCAATCACGCATGCCTTTGATGATGCGATTTGCAACTGAAAACAATGTAGCCAAACTAACTAATGGACACTAAAGAGCCTTTTACCTTTGATATTTGGCCAGCTCCACGGAGCGGAGGAATCTATCATCATAGGGAAATTTCAAAGGGGCTTAAGTAAATATTTCAGTTTTTTCTCGTTTAAATGAGGGAATAAAAATCTGAAAAAAAAAACACTAATGGAATTGTTTATGGTCCTCCCAAGAGGAGTAGAAATGTGTATCTATTCGATTTTTTATTAAATTTTTAATACTTGTTTTTTTTTTAGATTTTTGTCAGTTACATTTATTTGCATTTAAGCAGGCAAACACCCTTTGAGTCTATGCTATTATATTATTCATTTGCCTTTCCACCATTTTTTTGTTGATGTTGCTGTAGCCAGTGTGTAAATTACGGTTCATTATTGTCATTCAATTGGACGATGCAACGGCTATGGCGGCTTTCAAATTGCAGTAGAGCTGCTTGCCATTCGGCAAACCACTAAACACCCCACACACGCACACACATAGTTTGGAAAAACGATATATGACCCACGGCCATCACGAATTTCAAATTAGCACAAATGACGGCATTTCATGGCCAACTGGGAATGAAGAGGATACATTTGCAAAAATCAACGAGTTTGCCAAAAATTTAACACACAAATTTAAATGAAAATTATTGTACAGACTTTAATTTATGAGATTAAGTTGCTGTCCTTTAAGCATTCCATGTCAGCTATATTATGTTGTTGTAGTACAAGAAAGTCACTTGTGTAAAGGGATTCTTCATAATTCTCCTTAAATGGCATTTCATCTAACGTAGTTAGGCAGCAAGAAGTATTCATTATATTTATATAACTAATTCATTATTTATGTTATGTTCAAATACTAAAGATTAACAAGACAAAGGAGAGAATTAAACCAAATCATGGAATTGTTAGGAAAACGATACTACAATGAACACGATATGTACATACTCGTACGGCATGTACAGTACTTATTTATAAATAAATATACATATGGGTCACTACAAACAAGTGGACGTTTTGACGATTTATTAAAGGGGAATTGCAAGTATTTTACTTTTGAAAAAAAAATATACAAATCTTAGAATTCTTAACGCGGGGAAAAATCCCAAAAATGTGATTTTGTAGAAAAATGACCGACATTCCTTTTATGATCGTGGAATTAAATTTTATTATTAGCATTATAGTTTTAATTTTGTAATCGGGGATTTCGAGAATTAATTATATAAATATTATAATATTATATATATATAATATATTATTCCAGTGATCCAAATTATTGCAGTTATCACTTCTAGATTCTTTTGCGTTTATTTAAGCCAAAAGCTTTCAGAAAAATTACAAAAATTAAGTATCATAACGAAAATTTGAAATTATGTTTTTTTGCATTTTGTCAATGACAAATCAAAATTCCAAAGTGGGGAAAATATTTTCCAAAATTTGGTATTTTTACTTAAACTGTCACCATTGATGATTGATTTATTTACCGCAGAGATGTGGTAATACTTTTGAATAAAAATTACACATATAAGGCTAAAAATGTACTAACAATCCTCTAATGTTTTTAGTTTTTAAGCTTACTATGTAAGGAAAATGTTATTTCCATAGACTTGAATTTAATAAATAAATAATGTTTTGAGATTTGAAAAAAAAAATGCAGATAAGTTTTTGTTATATTGAAAAATTGAAAATTTTGGATCGGTCCGTTGAGAGGAAAGTAAGCGATTCCAAATTATGTTTTCTTCACAATAAATATAAGAAATGGACAACCATGCAGGAAGAAAATTTGGGATTTAAAATAATGCTGTCATATATTTGGAAAATATAAAAATGGGTCCCTTTTGGGATGTTTTGTGTTTCGAAGCGTATAATAATTTCTAGTTGAAGTGACACATTTGCACAAGTTTATTCCGAATTTTATGAACAATCTAACAAAATAAATAATTAGAAAATTTAACAGTGTCATTCCAATGTCGTTAAAAAACGGAACCTAGTTCGCGCACACATATGGTTTATTTTCTTGTAGCTCAAATAGCTATTAAGCTATTTGATATTAAACTTCCGCGAGTAGGTAGCGTGCAATCGCTGCATTATTGTTCCGACCAATTTACCCAGTAATCCCTATACGAACTATAAATCCAAAAAGAAAAGGCCACTCATTTGTGTATCAGTTTTGTCTATTTTCTTATAGTATAGTTCTTGGCGAAGTTCGTCGAAATTAGAATAAATTAGAATATTTTCTATTTTCTTGGCGTCGTTATCTTCAATTTTTCTCACAAATCTAATAAATAGTCATTGAGGATTATTTTACATCACATATGGTGACGACAGCCACCAAGAATTTTGTGTTTAAGAAGAAAACATTTTATCGAACATTAGTTACACAAATTATTTGCCAATTTTCCAAGTACAAATTAGCGAACATTTCCTAGTCATTAGATATAGAGAACTCTTAAATGTAGAAAGATATTTATACCTTTAGAAAATTCCAGACAGACTTTAAAATATAATTAGTTTATTTTGCGCAGCTTATATATAAATTTATATAATTGAGTTATAGCGCAGCCGGAATTGAATTGTCTCACACATTCAAATAATAACACACAATTCTCGCAAAAAGCATAGCGCTGCAGTCACTTTGGTTGGCGAGTGTTCATCATAAATTCGACCTCTCAATATAATAATAGCTATTGTGCTCATAGACTATTGCTTTTCTGTGGCACAATTAGAATTTCAACAATCTGGCCAGTATTTAGTTTACTTCAAGTAGAAATTGTGGTTCAAAAATGCCCTTCAATGCGACAGTAATTTTTCTAGTAGTCGAGTAGAACAAAAATCTTGAGTTACGGGATTTTTGTACCTTTGCACATTGGAGTTTTCGATAGATAGCTTATTTAAGAAATTTGTATACTTTTGTCCAACAAACACATTTTTTAAATGATTTTTGCCTTTTTCAAATTTAGCAATGTTATATTACACATTTAAAATGAATTGATATGTTTTTCACACTTTGGGACCAGTGATATATCCATATCGACATATCCCAGGATATGTACGTTTATAACAATTGCCACCAATTTCCTATAGGGTTATTGGTCGAATTATTGAACGTTTATATTAATTGTTTTACGTTTTTGAAAGAAACAATTGAATTTTTTTTTCGAATGATGTCTAAATGAACATTGGATAGAAAAACAGTTTTAATGTTTTGGCTCTGAAAAAATCTTTTATATTAAACTATTTTCACATGAAAGGAGTCAAAAGAAGTAACTTTTCGTCCAATAGTTATCACATGGTACTGATTCCTTCTATTTATTTTTTGTAACACATTTAAAAAATGTCTCCAAGAAATATGAGTTTTTAAATGTCACTTTGAAAACCCACAAAAAACCAATTTAAACATCCAATAATACTACTAATTAGTTATTCTAAAACAAGAATTACAAATTTATATTTAAAGTGTTTTCAAGTGTAAATTCGGAAAAAAATTGGACAGAAATGCAACACAAAAAAACTATAGGGGTAAAATATGATTTTTAGGGGTGTCAAATGTTCCTATATAAATTTTTCAAAATGCACCGTTTTCTTCGTTAACGATCAAAAAAATAAAATATTATTTCCGATTTCTTTACGGATTTTTTTCGTGTTAGCAAAAATATTTTTTTCTTGGTTTCACAAAAATATCAATTTCTTTTAATATATTGATTGATTTAAGAACGAAATATTTAGCAGATCATCGTTAAACAATCCCATCTTCATTTCTGGGGATGGCCGAATAAATTTATTTTCGTGACTCATCCTAATATTTACGAAGCTGTACCAATCCATAATTTTTTCTCAGTAAAACTCAAAAGTTGTTCTATTTGCTGAGACAAAATAGAAAACTAATTTTTAAATATTATATCGAAACTTCTAGTGTATTTACTGTATAACTACTACTGGCGTCCTTAATAATATTATTTATATACTTTTATACAAGCCTACGGATTCGTGGGTTTTTAATGAACTATAAATCATATTGTAAATAAAGAAGAGAAGAATTGAATCAAATCATTGACATCAATTTAACTTAATTACTTGCAGACTTTAAAACATTTTAAATACTCTTACGTATATAAATTTACCCATATATAATTTTCAAATATGCATTGTTCACTTCGTCAGAGATCAAAAAATATAGGCTGGGCCATTTAAAATTTGAACTACCGATTATTTAGACTTTGAAAGGTAGAATGACATTCACTTTTATTTTCAGGTTTATGTTTGACATTTACAAAATGGGACGCTGTACGCTTGACCAAAATTGGGAAAGTTTAAAAACTTACTGTGTCTTTAAAGCAAACTGTAGGAAAATTAAGTGGAAAATTTTCGAAATTTTCAGCCTTCATGAAGCTTATTTTCATCTATGTGGCTATTTCAATAAGAATTCCCGGGAATTCCCGAATCGTGCAATTTTTTCGGGAATTCCCGGAAAAAATTTTAAATTTCCCGGGAATACGGGAAATACTAAAAAATATTTTTTTTTTATTTTTAGCGCTAATTTAGTTTTATTATATAAATAGGAAATTGTAGATATAATTCAAATGCATATATTTAAATTACTGACAATAATAATGACCATTTGATACTATTGCTGACATAGCGCCAATACGTAACCCCTCGTCCTATTTCGTTTAACTTGTTTTCCCAGAAAAATCGACGAAATAAAGGTGAAAATCTTCTCAAAGACGAATTTACTTTAAATGTGAAACCATTATGAAATGATCTAAAAATACGAATAAAAATAAAATTGACACCTGGAACCTTCCAAGAAAAATCTAATATGAATAGAAATATACCCTACAATATATTTAAATTACCCTTTGTAAGAACTAATGACTCCACCATTTCAATGTTTTTATTTTTATGAATTTATTTAATAAAAATTAACATTTGTTATTGTTTCTATTGCATTCACAATTTAGAATATTTTCCCTCTGTTTCTTTAAAACATTTTCTTCTCTAGAGTCTTGACAAATGAATTTTCTTTAATTGAAGACGCCATAACATTCCTTGTTTCTTTAAATATTTTTTTAACTTGAATCTAGTTTACGTCTCAGTTCACTTGTGATTACAATGTCCAATATTATGACTCTTTCAATTCTGACTATTTGTCTCGAGTAAAATATTTGGAAAATGTAAATTAATTTGTAAAATATTTTACCAAAAATATTCGTTTTTAATTTCAAATATGTCAGTATTTTAACCCATTAACACTCATTCATTTCTCATATTATTATATTATTTTCGTAATAATAACTACAATAATACAAAATATTTAGTTTTAGATTATTATTATTTTGTTGTCATTTCATTTAATTTACTCAATCTATGGAAATACAATATTCCTTACAGACTGCAATACAATACTAAAAATAAATTAAATCTAATATGTTACAAAAAGTAGTTAATGAATTCGAAAAATCTAAATTAAAATTAGATATACGATTAATTCAAAGCCCTTGCAATTGGTTCAAATACTGAATAGTTAGATCTATGATGCAGAATAAAAAATACATTATTATTTCTTAAAATACGAGAAGGAACTTTAAAATTTACAAGTTCCAGTAATTCAGAACAATCAACTAAGCCACAAATAATTTTGAAAAGAAACACTTGCGAAAGGAGAGTTCTCTTATTCTCGAGGGTTTTCAAACCAATAAGCCTACATTTATCGACATAGTAAGGTTGAGGTTCAGTAAAATAAATAGAACGTAGAGCAAACTTCATGAATTTTTTTGAATACGTTCAATTCTACATATATGGTTAGCACAAAAAGGATTTCAAACAATACAATCATATTCTAGCTTAGACCGGACTAAAGATGAAAAAATTAACTTCGCCGTATACATATCCGAAAATTCCTGACAATTTCTCTTCACAAAAGGGAGCAGAGACTAGGAATGATGACATTTAAATGATTAATAAACGTAAACATGGCATCAAAAACAACACCCAAATCAACTATATCATCTACAGATTTAAGTTGAAGGTTATTAATGAAGTAGTCGTAATAAACCATATTTGCCAAAAGAAACTTTAAAACATTTAGAAACATTAAGACACAAAAATTGTTTGAGCACCATTCCGAAACTCTGTCCAAATCACTTTGGAGACGGAAAACATCTGCATTAGAGTAAATTCACAAAAATATCTTTAAGTCATCAGCGTATAATAAAACATTCGACCATTTTGCACAAGACGGTGTATCATTAATAAATAAAATGAACAATATTGGGCCTAAAATACTGCCTTGGGGAATACCAGAAGTAGCTTTGTAAGAAAACGAATCAACAGAGTCAATAGAAACAAAACAGGTTCGATCATGTAAATATGATTGAATCCAATTTAAAAAAATTATGAAATCCAATATGACAAAGTTTATTAATTAACATAGCGTGTTAAACCTTGTCAAATGCTTTTGTGAAATCGGTGTATATATGTTGTCTTCTTCTCGATCACTTTAATAATCAAGAATTGCATTCATATTGAAACGTGTACGGTGGGCGTTAATGGGTTAAAAATCACACCTGTTACTAAATGTTGATATTTTAAACCATTCCCGGGATTCCCGGGAATGAAAACTTTCATTCCCGTTTTCCCGGGAAATGAAAAAAGTCCGGGAAACCCCAAACCCTAGGTACAGATAACCCACACGTGACTATTGAGAATCCAATGCACCCACAACGGGTCAGTGTTTGGTGTAGATTTGAGTTGATCAGGATAGGTACTGCCGAGCTAGTCGTGGTGGTCATATGAATGACATTGTATTCCATTATTAAATGACAAATTTCATCTTTCCAATAAAACCAGAAATTTTAAAAAATAATCAGTACTTTTTTTATAGCCGATTCTAATTTAAAATGACCCACCCTATATAGCCTAGCACAAAACAAAACATTTGTCAATTCCGTGCGTACTATCCCATATGTTCGTTCCCTATCTTCTCAAGAATTCTTGAGTTACATGTAACGTATGATTTATATTTGTTGGCATTCATACGCAACCATGTACCACCTACCACACACACACACACTGAGAGAAGATATCATTTCTTGTGAAGGTCGGCAGGAGTATCTTATATTTATTGTTATTTCAAGCGAAAGTATATTCAATCAATGGTTACGTCAGACGTGTATACAATGTATGTATGGGCTGTTGTTGTATAATTTATTATCCAGATAGAATAATGATGTCGTACAAACACATAAACATACATACATTTTGGTCATGTGATATATTTGCGATTTTCCTTCCGAATGATATTTTATGATCGAATATAAGGCATATAAATGTTATAAGTATGTGTGACACTTATGAGAGGTATATCGACTTACGATAGGCATGAATTGGGCAGACGTGATGTGGGAGTTCTGGGCGAGAACATTGCTCTGAAGGCAATATATTGGCACATATTGTGAAGGCCGTCCAGTTGTTACCACAAAATGGATGTATGAAATGTCATGAACAGACTGAACTATTTTTATAATTTTTTTATATTATATTTTTTAAACAAATAATATTTAACTATTAAGTAAAAATTATTCAAGCTCGTGGTCAGTTGTTTCTTTAAATTTATTAAATTCCGATATTTCACAATTTCGTGAATTTTTTTATGGATTCAAATAATTCTTATGCGTGAATTTATTCGATTCCATTTTATGAAAATACGTGGACTATATTTAAGTATATTTTTTATTTTAAACGCCGCCTTGAAAACCTTAAATAATTGAAATCATTATCGACTGACACCAAGAAATAAATTGCAACAGCCTTCAAAAAATTCCTACTGCATTAGGGAGAAGCGATCTAAAGAAAAGTGTCATTATTAAGAAGATCGATGATAACCTCCAAGTGGGAATGCTCTCATCTATCCCACACAATGCCAAAAGCCATGGACCATGCGATGAATGATTGCGGAGATAAACAGGCAGAGACGCCATAGCTACTAGCTAACGCACACACACACACACATACAGTTGGTCCTTGGCACAAGCTTAAGATGATAAAGCGACAACAATGAAGAACAACAAAAATTGCTCATATGATTGACGAATAATCGTAAGCGATATGAATTTTGAGTCTTAGAATGCTCTTTCAATTTACTTGATATAATACGCTTTTGTCACAAAATATTGTGACGGTTTGGTATTTCGAAGATGACGAAAAGGATAATAATGCCGAAGGAGGATATTGCCTTGCTGGCAAGCAGCATAATGTAATACAAAGCACAAAACAAAACAATACGCTAGAGGACTGTTGCTTTTTGCTGTGTACTTGGTAAACAGAAGAGCGAGGATATGAGACAGTACACACGAGAATAAAAAAATCAATGAAACACATTTTTTATTTTTTAAACTCGAAAACGATATTCCAATTTTCGCCGAATTTTAATATTTGTGCTTTCATTTTGAAAATATAAGTGTGGTAGCAAAAAAGCTGCGAATTTCCATTTAGCATAGAAACAGTAGTTTAGGAACAATCTCCTAAAAATTAAAAAAAATATTTTTTTTTCGAATTTTTCCTTTTTGAAAGGACTTTTTTTGATTTTCTCGAAAAAAGGGTTAAGATCTTCCACAAAAATAATCATCATACAATTGCACAATATAGTTCGGACAATAAGAATTCTCTCAGACGTTAGCATACAACAATTTACTCACTTTTTTCTCCCGTCGACCAAAAAATGAAATCTTTCAGACCAGCTGGACTATAAGTTTCCCAGCAAAAAGAGAGCACCCACAGAAGTGCAAAGAAGTAAGTAAGCTTCAGTCGGCTGAACCATTCATACATTCACTCTCAGAGAACATATATACGGAAGTTATAAGTAATACAATTTAATGTAGGGCAGGATAATTTGTGTGGAAGGTACTTGGAGGTACATATCATATGGGTCCAGTTTCCACATTTATAAAACTATTGTAAAAACATGATAAAATATCAAGCCATAGTAGATCCCAAGTACCAGTATAGAAGTTATGAAGGATTTAATATTACCCAGAATAGAGACAATTGTTTGGGAGGTAAAAGAAGGGGCGTGGCTAAAGCGTAAATATTTTTTAAGTTTAAAGTGATTATCAAAACATTTTTAAATATCAAGTTGCAAATGATTTTGACTACCCGTATAGATGTTATATTGTGTTTTATTGTAACCAAAGTTTAGCCACTTTGTGTGGGAGGTACCGGAAGGGGTGTGTCAATTTCACCCACATTCCATGCGAATGTTATCACTAAAAAAGCATTGCCAAATTTCAAATTTCACAGTATTCCGATCATCAGTATATTTGGATTTTGAGATGCAATTAAAATGTGTTTTCTACGGAAGTACTGGTACGAAAATTGTATTTTTAGTAAAAAAATATTTTTTTTGTCGATTTATGAAATTTTATTCCTCAGTGCACCCACACAAAAATATTATCAGAAGAGCCAGGTATTGAATATAATGTCTCATACAACAACGTGCGCTTTCGGAAACGGATATAATCACTCCCATCCGTATATAGATACACATACATCCGTATGACTGCATGACAGTACACACACGCACACTTAAATTTCCTTGATAAACTTCAACGTCACGCATAACCTACCAAACGTGCCCGAATGTGGTAGTGTGCTTTCCTTTTCCTACACAGTCGAGTGGGGAGTTTGTCGGTGTCGGCGGATATCCACAAACACAATACCTTTCAAATTGTCCTCCTTCAAATATGAAACAACGAGTATTGGCCGAAGAAGATGTAGGAGTGTATCCGTATTTACCAAAATAACAACATCGATATTTTCTTCCAGAATATAAAGAAGAAGTTGAAGAAAACAAGGAGGAATTTTGTATTTTCGGTGTTTTTAAGTATAATTTGAAAAATGATAAAGTTTCAACTAAGAAACAATGTGGAGTTGGAAGTCAACAGTACGCGAGTCATACCCGAAAAAGTAATCGAAAATAGAAACCACAGGGTGAACTTAATTTTGAACCGCATTTACGTCCACAATAATGCTTAGAATATAAGTGCAATGAAAAGCTAATTTCGTTTTTTATAAGAAAGAGTTTACATTTCTGAACAAAAAAAAATATCTAGAAATGAATCACGCATTACATTGATTTATATATAATTTCTGTTGCAAGATCTTTCGAAGATTATGAGCAAAACTGAAAGAGATCTACTGCCTAGAGCTACTTCCGAAAGACTAATGTTAGTTATTGCGGAGACACTTACAACATTTGCTCATAAATATCTCCAGAATTAATTCATTGAAGACCATTGGTATTTTTCATCAAAAAATAAATCAAATTATAATATTTATACACTCCACGAGAGTATAATGTCTTTGTGCATTTGTTTGTAACACCCAAAAGGAAGTGAGATAGACCCATTGTTATACCGATCGGCTTAGAATCACTTTCTGAATCGATTTAGCAATGTCCGTCTGTCTGTCCATCTATTGTTGTAATCACGATATAGGTCGCAATTGTAGCCAGAACCAAAAACTTTGCACAACGAAGTTTTTCGGGACAAGGACGAACGCTATTTAATTTGAAGAAAATCGGTTCAGATTTAGATATAGAATTTGAGGAAAATGTAGCAACTATTCCTATAAACGTTATGCTCCAGAAAAGGTTAATTTGCACCATACGTTTTTTCTTCGAGTGTATTAGACAAAAATATCACAATTAATATATATAAAATTTACTAACAATCGTCAATTACAATAATTACATTTCAATAAAACAAACCACGAACTTTGTTCCTTCAAGAGTTGTTGGTAACTAATGTGTATTTTCTCTCTCTATTTTTTTTACAACTCATGTAACTCTATCAAGCAAATATTTCTACTTCTTTTTATGTTTTTTTGACCGGTAGTTTTTATAAAATATTACGTACGAAAGAAGACCATTTAACGTTTTTTTTTGTTCGGTTCTTATGTTGCATTTTAGTTTTATTCCATCTAAAGTACAAATAATACGAAAAGTGATTGGACAATAATTTAGCACAAATTAAAAAAACTTTAATCAAACCGGAAAAAACTGAATTAACCAATACATTTTATTATAAACTTAATATTTGGTTGGATAACCACTATTTTGAGTAATAGCATCTTTACATCTTCTGGACATACTCTCCACTAGAGACATAAAACGCTCTATTGGAATAGCATATCAGGAATTTTGTGCTTCATTCAAGAAATCAGACAAATTTTTGGGTTTTATTGCTATAATATGTTGTTAAAGTCCATTCCATAGATTCTCAACTGGAATGAGATCCGGTGACTGTTCTGCACCATTTTTAAAAATCTCTTCTTCTTCCAAACAGCTCTTCACTTGCGTTAAGTGTGTTTTTGTTGATTGTCGTGCATAAAACGACACTTAATTGGCATGTTTTTATTTGAATATATTAACATAGTATCAACAAGTACATTTTTGTTTAAAGTACTGATCCATTAGTGCATCGATTTTGTGTATCGGACCAGAAAACGCAGTATACACCATCAGGTTTTCGCCAACATGCTTTACCGTCTCATATTTGTACTTTGGGTTGTGCTGCATGTTTGTAAGACACAATTCGTATTGTTTTCTATTAGATCCGAACCGACATGTTTTCGATTCGCCAATGCAGGCGATATTATCCCAAAAATCTTGGATTTTTTTAAATGCTCCTGATCAAATGAAATTTGACACTTCTTATGGTTCTTAAGGAAATGCTAAAGTCAAATTTTGCCGAAAGGTCTCTCTGAATCACATTTGAGCTTTTAAATGGATCTGCTACGCAGGTTCTATAAGTAAAACAATCTGATTTATTGGTTGTTTTCCTAGGCGTAGGACATTGTGCGACAGTTTGAAGGTCAAATAAGTGTCAATATGGCTTAGTATATTGCATACAATCTTTCTGGATCAATTAAGAATGTTTGCATTTCCCCAGCGGTACTTCCACTGTCGTTCAATTGTATAATAACCTGACGCTGCGTCTCAATGCACTATTTTAACTTTTTAAGTCTAATTATAAATTTTGTTTAGTAACAACATCCATTTGAGTAAAAATTACCGAAACATACCAATTAATTAATTTAAACGCAAAAAGAAACAGAAAATAACAATGTTTATCAAATGCGCTAAATTTGTGTCCAGTCCATATTACGAATTACATGCAAATACATGAGAGTACGAGAAAAATGCACAAAAGAATACGAAACAAATTATGGGGCTCACTGATCACATCATAAGCAACACTAAAAAACAAATATTTTGAGCAGAGTTCATTATCAGAACAAATTATTTGCTATTATAAACAACACATGTGAAGTGTGCTAAACTCGTGGCCACCACTGTGTGTGTGAGCAACCGTCTGTGTCTGTCTTATAATTTAATCTCTTCTCTATCGGAACTTCTAATATATGTAGCATTTCTAAAGTATATCTTCTATTGTAGTGGCTCTCTGCTGCTAGTATGTCGACGTCGTCAAAGTTCGGTTTGTGGCCAGTCACTGCAAAGTGGGCTGCAAGAGCAGTTTTTTGCTCCAAAGGTTTGGTAAAAGCTTTTGGTCGGATTTATGGGAAGATAGTCTAGTCTTTAATTTTGTCTTTGTAGTGCCAACATATACTTTGTTGCATAAGTTGAACTTGTCACCGTTACATCTAATTTTATATACTACGTCAGATTTTTCTTCTTTTTTATATTTGATTTTGTCTTGCTAAATAGCTTGTTTATGGTATTGTGTGTTTTCTGTGCTAACTGGTATTTGTCTTTGTCATATAGGTCAGAGTTTTTGAATCTTTCTGTAAATCCTGGGACATGGTGAAAAAAAAACATATAAATCGATAACATATTTATATGTTTTTTTTTCACCTTTTCCTATTGTTTCGGTTGTTTTTCTTAAACAAATTTTATTTATTATTTACTATTCTTCTGGGAAAATCATTTGGCAGTAAAATGTGCTTAATTTTCTTAATATTATTTTTATGAAAGTCTTTGTCGCTGATGTCTAAAACTCTTCAGATGAAGGTAGTTGCTATATTTATTATAGTCCTTCTTGGGTGCTTCGAATAAAAGTTGATTAGTCTACCGGAAGATGTAGGTTTTTGATACCAGTCCAATTTGAGTAAATTCCCTTGTCTGCAAACTTCTGAATACTAATATGGTAGCTTGTTGTTCTGTTCAGCTTCCATAGTAAATTGTATTTGTCTATTATATCCATTAAGTACGTTGATGGTACTCTTTACTTCTGTTTTGTTTATAATTGCGAATATATCCTCAACGTACTTAGTCGAAATTTTAGGTTTTGATGTCATTTGTTGAATTGTAGTGTCAAGTAGTTCTTCCATTATAATATCGGCGATGATTGGAGAGGCGGGCGACCCCATTGGCATTCCTTTGCGTTGCTCATACATCTTGTCTTCGTACTTGAAGTATCTGGTTTCCTTAATACAAAACGTCCAAATCTCCATAAATATGTCTTTTGGTATCCGTGTGAATTTTTCTATTAAAGTCCATTTTCTTCCAATCGTCTATATAGCTAGATTCACTGGTATGCTAGGGAATAGTGAAACCACGTCAAAAGATATTAATATTTCGTCTTCCCCGATGATTACATTGTTGATCCTAGTTTTGAATTCGCTTGCGTCCTTAACATTGTATATTGAGTCCTTCGTTAGGTTCTTGAGCACGTCTACTATGTATTTGCAAAAGTCCGTATGAAGGTGTATTAATTGAAGAACATATGGGTCGTAAGGACGTGTCTTCCTTATGGATTTTCGGAAGACCGTATATTCGAGGAGCAGTGGCTGTATGATATCTCAATTTATTCTTTTCCGTCTGATTTATTAGATTTAGGTTGAATAGTTTGTCTACTAATCTGTTGTTTTTATTTTGCAAACTAGATGTGGGATCTCTCTTTAGTCGTCTGTATGAACATATTTCCTTACAATTCTTCTCTAGTAAAGAGTGATTTTTTTGAGGTTAGGATTTTCATGCATTAGTATTTGACAGATCACGTGGGATTTCAGACATGGTGTCATAGAGAAAGATGCTCAGTATGCTTTGACATTTCATCATGAATAGACTTACTAACGAGCAACGCTTGCAAATCATTGAATTTTATTATCAAAATGCGTGCTCTGTTAAGAAAGTTCAGAAAGAAAGAAATTGTGTTCAGCGACGAAGCTCATTTTTGGCTCAATGGGTACGTAAATAGGCAGAATTGTCGATTTTGGAGTGAATATCAGCCAGAAGCATTGCAAGAGCTACCAATGCATCCAGAAAAAGTCACAGTTTGGTGCGGTTTATGGGCTGGTGGCATCATTGGACCGTACTTCTTCAAAGATGATGCGAATCGTAACGTAACTGTGAATGGTGAGCGCTACCGTGAGATGATATCCAACTTTTTTTTGCCCAAAATGGAAGAACTGAACTTGGTTGACATGTGGTTTCAACAAGATGGCGCTACATGCCACACAGCTCGCGATTCTATGGCCATTTTGAGGGAAAACTTCGGAGAACAATTCATCTCAAGAAATGGACCGGTAAGTTGGCCACCAAGATCATGCGATTTGACGCCTTTAGACTATTTTTTGTGGGGCTACGTCAAGTATAAAGTCTACAGAAATAAGCCAGCAACTATTCCAGCTTTGGAAGACAACATTTCCGAAGAAATTCGGGCTATTCCGGCCGAAATGCTCGAAAAAGTTGCCCAAAATTGGACTTTCCGAATGGACCACCTAAGACGCAGCCGCGGTCAACATTTAAATGAAATTATCTTCAAAAAGTAAATGTCATGGACCAATCTAACGTTTCAAATAAAGAACCGATGAGATTTTGCAAATTTTATGCGTTTTTTTAAAAAAAAAAGTTATCAAGCTCTTAAAAAATCACCCTTTAGCTAGATTCACTGGTATGCTTGGGAATAGTGAAACCACGTCAAAAGATATTAATATTTCGTCTTCCCCGATGATTACATTGTTGATCATAGTTTTGAATTCGCTTGCGTCCTTAACATTGTATATTGAGTCCTTCGTTAGGTTCTTGAGCACGTCTACTATGTATTTGCAAAAGTCCGTATGAAGGTGTATTAATTGAAGAACATATGGGTCGTAAGGACGTGTCTTCCTTATGGATTTTCGGAAGACCGTTTATTCGAGGAGCAGTGGCTGTACGATATCTCAATTTATTCTTTTCCGTCTGATTTATTAGATTTAGGTTGAATAGTTTGTCTACTAATCTGTTGTTTTTATTTTGCAAACTAGATGTGGGATCTTTCTTTAGTCGTCTGTATGAACATATTTCCTTACAATTCTTCTCTAGTATAAGTACGTCGTCATTTTCAGCCAAAAACATTCTTGTCTTCCCCACTGTGTTGAGTATTAGTTTGTCTCTCCTGTTCAGTTCAGCTTTGTCAATGTGGTCGTCTATTAGTGAAACTAATTTCGCTCTTGCCATTTCTTGTTCTTATTTGGTCTCAATTGTCTTTATGCATTCCTCTGCCTCCGCTATGACTTTGAATAGTGGGAATTTTGTTGTTGTGCTGGGTAATGCATGTTTGGAACCAAGGGAGAGAATTCAACGTATATTTATTTGATCGTATGTTTTTTTCGTCTTGTTGACGAACCATTCGTTGTTGTAATTTATTTCGACTTCTTTTTCATACTTTTGTTTAAGAGTTTGTAGTTTTTTGAATAATGGTCATGTGAGAATTGTAAAAAAATTGAAAATTTTAGATTTTTATACACTTGCAATTTGTATAGTACCTTCCTCTAGTAACGTGTAATCGCCAAAATATACAAAAAAGATTTTGCAGGTGAAATGGGACAAAAGGGATAAAAATAGTACCAATGCTGCAACAACAGCTAGAAACATGAAATTCGGTGTGTACGTTGCAGTTAGAATAGTGAAATTCGGTGTGTGCATTGCTATGACTGCGTAGACACGAAAAATAAAGATATCTTTCGATATTCGTACCTTTAGG
This sequence comes from Polietes domitor, assembly GCA_947397865.1. NCBI lineage: Eukaryota > Metazoa > Arthropoda > Insecta > Diptera > Muscidae > Polietes > Polietes domitor. Next base: position 17,339,729 of record OX377620.1, read on the forward strand.
ATCAAAACGGGATAAAATTGGTACAACGCAAACGGCTGCATCTGGAATCATGAAATTAGATGTGTTGATTCCATTATGAACGCGAAACATAACGGATCTCTGAAATTTGTACTTTTCTTATCGAAATGGTACAGTCACTCTGTTTGTAGCTGAATCAAAAAAATTGCAAATGGGAGAAACCGGCCCTGAGGGAAAATGTTTCTCTCTAATGACGACTGACAATACAACTAAAATTTAGAGTACATTTTTGAAGATATGAGGGAACAATCACTTTTTGAGTACAATTGCAGTATTATATATATTAGTAGTTGCTTCACTTCCTTGTAAAGTCGACATCCTCTAATCTACCGGTAATACTATGGAATGCACTCCGTGGTGGAGCGTATATAAGATTCGGCCCGGCCGAACTTAACGCCTTTTTACTTGTTATAGTTCCAGTTGTTCAATTTGATTTGATTTATTTGTAATTCAAAGCCATCGGGCCAATTTAAAACAAAATGCATATATACAACACTTTCACAGAAAGCAATTTCGTTCGAAAGTGAAATCATTGGTTAATCCTTTATGGTTAAACATGTGCGGAAATACTTTACCAAAACGTAGAAAGCAAGACAAAAAGAATTTCTGTAGAAGTTTCTACGTTTTCGTACAGTATTGCCGCACATGTTTAACCATAAAGGATTAACCAATGATTTCACTTTCGAACGAAATTGTGCTCTGTAACAGGGATGATAATACTTTTTTAAAAAGACAAAAAACTACTCAATAATATGGTAGTATAAAAATGTATAATGTATATATAAATGTAGTATTTAAATGTACAAATGTATAACAATTTAACTTCATGATAGTAAAATTCGAAACATTTTACATAATTACCTACACCCGATGAAAATTAGATTTTTAATAAAAATTAAAAAATACATTATTTTGTTTGCGTTGATTTTATTTAAAAGTACAATTTAGAGCATATTTTATTTCAACATATTTTTGTTGTGTTTTCAAGTCCCAAGTAGGAGTTTACAAAACCATTTGAAAAATCAAAAGTGACAATGAAACACATTCACGGCTGTACAAACAAAAAATTCATAATACAGATATTCAATGATATCCAAGTGCGACTATAATTCAAGTACGTATTACAAGTTTTGATCAATATAATTAATATTTGCTCAATGTAAAGCATTCAAGGTTAACGAAACAGTTGGTCTGTGGTAATAAAAGTGCCAACAACAAACGAAACTATTGAAAATATAAAATGTGTGTCAAGTTTTGTGAAGCGATCAAAACTAATAGTCGAATATGACTATAAATATCTCTGAAATTTTAGTAGAAATCATCAGTGTTTAGCTAGACATTCTATTGGATTAACCGGTGACCCGAATTAAAAAGAAATATGAAATTATTTACATGCGCTGTATTGGCCTTTACAATTGGGCTACTGGCCGAGATACAAAGCGCTCCCGCTAAAAAAATTGGTGGATTTGGTGACCTGTTTTCTAAACCTACGAATAAAATTGTGAAAGATAGCGCTCCTACAAAAGATGCAAATAAAAAAGATTCTAATGAAGCTGCTGCGAGTAGCACTGCTGAGAAGCTGGCTGGCGATTTAGCAGCTAGCGCAGGATATCTGGTTGGTGGCTTAGTTGTTAATGCTGGAAATGCAGCAGGTGGATTAGCTAATTCGGCTGGGGTATATGATGCGGCCGGAAATGCTGGAAATATTGTGAGTGGTTTGGCTAGCCTAATCAATGGCTTGGCTAATGTAGTCGGCAGTACGGGAAGAAATTTTGGAAGTGATGAAGGACTTACAGGTGACTTCAATGGCGATCTAACCGGTGGTCATGCCGATGTTATTAACGTTAGACTTAGTGGTGGTTCTACCGGTTATCTTGTTAATGAAGTTAGCTGATTTCATTTCACATTTAAATTAGGTAAACAATGTAAATAAAACTATGTATTATAATTGACTTTGACTTATACTTGGATGTCTTTATATTACACTGTGTGTCATGGAAATATAACCATATACGGATAAAACCAATATGGATAAAAGAACGAAAAAAGTCTTCCGTGTCTTCCAGTTTTGCACAAAGTCATGCACTTTTTTATGGGCCCCAAAGATTAGGGGCTTCGGTGTCATTTTTGCCAAAAAAGTGATAATTTTTCCAGGCTCAAACCGTTTGGAACTTTGATTTACTCTCTTAGACAGAGTTGTAGCTCTTGTCATACAGAACAATAATTGTGAACATTTAAAATAAAAAAAATCATCTTCAAGGTCAATCGTAAAAAAAAACTTAAAAAATCGATTTTTAATTTTTTTCCCCTGTTCAGGTCCATAGGTAGCAAACCGTTCAAAACTCAAGGAAACAATCAACTAAAAAAATGTACCTAAGATCTCAGTAAACAACTTTCTAGAATATATGAACTTCCTAGGAATGATTCTTAACACCGTTTAGGTGGCCGCAAAAGTGAAAAATTTCCCTAAATTCGAAGAGTCTCACTTTGACCATCTGACACATCTCTGAGTTGTTGGCTCTAAAGTCAATAATTGTGAAAAGTACCTTTAGAAAAACCCCTGTAACTTTTTATCATATAGAAAATACCAAAATATTTTTTTGCATGTCATTGCTGACTACATAGGGAATATTTGTGACAAATAGTTTCAGTAACACAGATAGAGAAGTTTGAAATAAATGCAATTGCAACCGCGAATTGTGGATTTTCGCAACAATAGCAGCCTCTTTCGCGACTGGCTACATATATGCTACAAGAGACATTGGTTGCTAATACACAAAAAATCGGCCGGATCCGTTAGATGGCGACAACACATCAAAAAATGTCAGGCATACAAATTAGTTTGGCCATGTCTCCTGCGAAAATTAAAATTTTGCAAAAATATTTAATTTGTATTTTTTGTTTACCGTGCTCCGTGCCGAAATACCCATATTATTTGTGGAAAATCATCGATCTTCCAAAAAAACATGGATGAATTTTAACCCTAGCAATTTCGTTGTATAATAAGACTACGTGTAATTTTAAACGTGAGGCTTTATTTACAGCTTTGGTGACCCCCACTGACATTTACCAACTAATATTTTCGTAGAACATTTTTATCCTTAAATGTCCCTTTTGAAAGGATTTTTTTGTTTTTCTCGAAAAAAAGGAACAAATTGACTCATAAAGAGAGGAGCTAGAGGGTTAAGATATTCCATAAAAATAATCCTCCTAAAATTCCACAATATAGTTGTGACAATAAGTATACTATACTCTCAGACATTAACGTACAACACTTTTCTCACTTAGTACAGGGTGACTTTTTAAAAGCTATAGGAAAGAAACAAATCTTTATTTGAATCGATAGTACGGTCCATATAATTTAATGTTTGAAGATTATTTCATGCAAATGTTGACCTTGACTGCGCCTCAAATGGTCCATCCGCTTAGTCCAATTTTGGCATTTCCACGTTTTTGAGTAACAGAGGCCCAATTGCTGCGAACGGCGACGAATCGATAATTGATGGTCATCATTAACACTGGCCGATACAGCTGCTATACATTTATAATGCTTCCTTTGACCATGAAAATATTGATCTACTGTAAAAAAAACTCAGACCAGCTGGACTATAATTATATATTCTGCAAAAATTATCTGCTCAACTTGCCCTTTCCGAATTCTATGGTCGCTACTCTGCACTGTGGGACAGATGACCAATTATAGAGGCAAAAAAGAATTAGAGGCAGCTACAGCTTTGAAATTTCGAACATGTAGTTATGGTGGTTACCAAATTTGTCTATAAAAATTTTGAGTTACCACGCCCACTTACAGTGGGATGGTAGTAGATTTGTTGAGGCAAAATATCTAACAAATATGTTACTTACAAAAAATGATTAGAAAAAAACTTCTCAACCAACTGCCACGCCCATTTGCAGTGGGATGGTAGTTGGTTTTTTGAGCCAAAATTCCTCAGGAAACAAATAGACATTTAATGTGTTGGACAAGTACTTATTCTATTTACAAAAATTGTTTAGAGAACAATTTGTCAACCTACTGCCACGCCCACTTAGTTGGTAGTTTGTTTAAGATAGGCCTTTTATTTTTTATTTTCTGTCTCTTTTATTTTTCTGTCTCTAGAAAGAGTATCATAACTAGGGTATCCAATTATTCCGACATTTTGAAATAAAACAAGAGTTTGCGGGCATTCCTTTTCTATATGGTAATAAGCCTTGACATATTTTTCCGTTTTGAATTTTTTATGATTTTTAAAAACAAAAATTTAAATTTTTTAGGGTTTTTTTTTCATAAATTTATTTATATCTGCGAAACTGTTTTAGATATCGAGAAAGAGCATAGAAATAGATTAAAGGAATTATAATTCTTAATTTTTCAACATTTATTTCACCTAAATCGGGACAGCCGTTCTCGAGTTATGACAAACAAAAGACCATAAGATAACAAAAGTGGGTGGGGGGAGCGCGCCAGGGCGTCCCGCGAAAACGGGTACCTCAGGAAAAAAATCCTTTAGGCAATCGTCATCATTTTGGATACACTAACGAACCGTCATAGTGGTGCTTGAATTGCAGAACCACTGTTGCACTGTGTAATTATAAAGACTTCTGTGAAATTTCGCGGAGATTAATGCCATTTCATAATAATTTCATAATTTATGGCAGTTTGCTGCAGCCTATTCTAGCGGCATATTAAAGTTCACCTTTTAACCTTTCTTCTCATATATATGGTTCAGCGGATACGTCCGGATAGACAAAGTTCTATTCCAAGAAATACAGGAACCACTCGTAAACATACACGAAAAATACATCGCATTTTATAGCAGTGCATTGCGTTTTGCAATAACATTGTTACATTTTTTTTTTAATTTTTGATTAATTTACATATCTGTGTTAGTATTTTCTAATTCACAAAAATTATTAGCTTCTTTGTACCTCGTTTCGTTTTACAACAGATATGTTTTCATATTATTTTTGGTTGAAATATCAAAAATGAAACAAGAGAAAAAGTAGTAACTTTAGCAGCATGGTTTGAAAGAACGTGTTGCCACCTGGTTCCAAATTTTTATATTTTGACATTTTAAAGTGTTGGCAACAATCTGCCATTATTACTTTCTGAAAATACGTTACTTCAAAATGGACTGTTTTGCCTCTCAATTTGGTGTTTGACCCCATCGTGCTCTGTTCCAAAAATGCTGTTGGCCAATTAGAATAAATAGCTACTCGTTTGTTTAAATTTTATTTATATTTTACTAAATTCTGAATCTTGATTTTTTTACAAACTTCAACACAATGTTATTAGTTTTTTAATTGATTCCTATTGCTAATGTGTACTAAGGAGATATATAAGAAAATCTACAATTATAAATTAACCAAAAAGAAGAGTTTTGGTAAGGCCACCGGTAACGGTTTTCGTAAGACCACCAACGGTTTTGGTAAGGCCACCGGCTACACCTCCTGTAAGACCACCGGTTAAACCTCCTGCAAGATCACCGCCAAGACCTCCAGCTACTCCACCTGCCAAACCACCGGCTACACCGCCGCCAACACCTCCTGCAAGATCACCGGCAAGTCCTCCGGTTACACCTCCTGCCAGACCACCGCCCAGACCTCCAGCAAGACCACCGGTCAGACCACCACCAAGACCTCCGCTAAGACCTACTGAAACATCAACGCCAAGACCACCGGTTAAACCGCCGGCAAGACCACCGCCAAGACCACCAGTTAAACCGCCGGCTAGACCTCCAGTAAGATCACCGCCAAGAGCTCCGCCTAAACCTCCAGCAAGACCACCGGTTAGACTGCCACCAATACCTCCTCCTAAACCTCCAGCAAGACCACCGCCTAAACCTCCAGCAAGGCCTCCTCCTAAACCTCCACCAATACCTCCTGTGAGACCGCCTCCAAGACCTCCTGCAAGACCACCGGTAGCTCCACCAGATAGAACGCCAGTTAGCAGACCACCACTAGCCATTTGGGCCATTATACTCAGCAACGCGGCGGCAGATAGGAAAAAGTTCATGATGTTTTTTGTGTTGATTAACTGCCGTATACTTCTGAAGAAGGTCAATCTAAAATCTGATAATTTCTCTCCACAATACCCAGATATTTATACTCTTGGGTGGGAGCTTTGTTTCGTCCAGTCGATAGAAATTTGCACAAATACGGGTAGTAAATGAAATGGAGCAAATATTTACTTCCTTACAATTATTTGCCGACGACCTACTTAGGTAGTTGTTGCTAGAAACGCTTAAGTTTATAGATTTAGTTGGACTGTGCTGGCGCTCACCAGATTGGCAATCTCAGGCTGCTGACGAAACATATGCCGCTCACTTTCACGGGAGCGTCAAGTAGTACCTTAAGCCACCATTTTAAATAATGAAGCAGTTGTTCGGAAATACAAAAAAAATATATATATTTTCCCAACTTGATACATATTTTAGAAAGCAACGGAAATTAATTATATTACACGAATACAGATGTTTATATATGCTCAGTAAATATACTATATAATATAGCGTTAAGCATCCACTATGTTGTGTAATTTTCCGTAACAAAATCTACAAGCTTAAGAGTCTCTACCAATCACTACCTAAAGTAGGTCGTCGGCAAATATTTGTAAGGAAATAAATATTTGCACCATTTAATGTACATACATACCATGGGTCCAAACATGTGTCGACTGGCCGACTCAAAGCCGCCACCCATGAGTATAAATATCTGGGTATTTTGCAAGGAGATTATCAGATTTTAGATTGACCTTCCTCAGAAGTTAACTCAAACATCATGAACTTTTTCCTATGTGCCTCCGTTTTGCTGGGTATCATGACCCAAATGACTCATGGTGGTCTGATAACTAGCGGTTTAGCAGGTGGAGCTACCGGTGCTCTGGCAGGAGGTCTTGGTGGCAGTCTCAAAGGAGGACTTGGTGGCGGTCTAACTGGAGGTCTTACCGGGGGTCTTGGCGGCGGTCTAACCGGTGGTCTTACAGGAGGTCTTGGCGGCGGTCTAACCGGTGGTCTTACAGGAGGTCTTGGCGGCGTTTCATCCGGTAGTCTTGGTGGTGGTATCGGCAGTTTAACAGGTGGTCTTGGCGGCGGTTTAACTGGTGGTCTTGGCGGTGGCTTAACTGGTGGTCTTGGCGGCAGTTTAACAGGGGGTCTTGGCGGCAGTTTAACAGGTGGTCTTGGCGGCGGTTTAACTGGTGGTCTTGTTGGTGGTATTCTTGGTTGAAGCTACCTTGCGCTTATAATATAACATCAAATATAGAAATTAGTCTAAAAATATGAAAATAGTTTTGTGGTTTGTTAAGCAATATAGTGTATATTGTTGTGCAAAGCAACAAAAATAAAATATAAATTCCAAAAAAAAAAAAAAAACTATTATATTAAATTTATCTTAAATTGTATCCAACTATCCACTTTTGGAATTTAGTTATACATTGTGTGGAAACGTATTCGATAATTGTTTATTTGATGGACATGCAGAACTTCGACCTTTAATAATGGAACACAATAATATTCATATGACTGCCACGGCTGGCTTGGCAGTGCCTCATCCGCTCAACCTAATTTTTCACTACAGCCCACACCAAACAGTGACTCTTTGTGGATGCATTGGCTTCCCAATAGTCCCTTCATCTGAAAACTTTTTCCTTGTAAATTTCTTACATTTTGTGTTGAAGACTCACTACTTTGGAAGTGAGTTTTTAATATATCCTAATTTTTTCGAGCGTATAGCGTTCCATTTTGCAAATGTCAAACATAATCCTGAGAGAATTGTGCATCAATCAGTGAATCCAGTGATTGCTCACGCGAAGATGACGAATCGATATCCTCGTTCTGGATTTCCTGAACAAGAAGTAGACGTTAGGACGTTCCTAAGACCAGCTGCGCCGAAAACTTTCTGAATCTTTTCTCAAACAGAAAAGATCGCCACGAACTCTTCTAAACTTTCCCAAGTTCAGTCCTGTAGTCCCATATGTGTTTCTGTTAAGCGTCCCAGTCATATGAAGATCTGGTGTAAGATTTTAGTCTTATAGTCTTCTACACAGTCTTCTCAGAACTGAGAGTCCTATGTCCCATCGATATGGATTTTGTTTGCCCTTGTGTTTCGGGATCGGTCAAGATATTTTCAGAGACTCTGTGAACGAATTTCTGATATATTCGAACATTTAGAACTCTTCAGAGCCTTTCGAAGTTCTGTCTTGTAGTGCCTGATGGTTTTCTGGTAAGCCTCCCAGTCATATGAAGATCTAGTGAAGTATCTTAGTCTTGTTGAATAGTTGAATAGCGCCGACAGTCCTGTGCCCTACCAATATGTTTTTTTTTTGCCCTAGTGTTTGGGTGAAGAATTTTTCGGAGACTCAGTGCAAAAATTTGTGATATATTCGACCATTTAGAACTTTTCAGAGCCTTACGAAATTCTGCCTGCTCCTGGTAAGCGTCCCAGGTATATGAAGATGTGGTTAAGGATTTTAGTCTTGTTGAATAGTCACAGTCATCCCACAGCCGGGAGTCCTGCACCCCACTAATATGGATTATGTTTGCCCTTGTGTTTCAGAATCGACAAGACATTTTCAGAGACTCATTGACAAAAACCTCTGATATGTTCGATCATGTAGTGTAGATCATTTGTGCCTAGATCGATATTTATATGAGTCAGTTGGTCTTCTTTTTATTTCTACTGACTACTTTGGTCGCTTGCTCAGGTAATTTAAATTTGATATAATGTGCCTCGGATACTCTTCATTCATTATTATCATCGGGCAGTGGACCTTAGCTAAACTTATATCAATAACTTCCAGCCTGTGCCTTCGCAAATATAATGAATATTGCCTGATTGAGTTAAGTAGGCGAGGCTAGGGACTATAATAGGTATCATACTATCGGGTGATTTATCGTGAGGTTTGATTTTCAATAGACTTTTTGTGACAGATCATGCATGACCCGTTTCAAACTGCTTTGTCATTTTTGTTCAGTATCGTTTGGCATGTCATCATGGAAAGACTCACACCACAACAGCGTCTCCAAACTGTTCACCTTGTGCCAGGCGACTTAAATTTTCGTGTAATTTTCAGTGAAGGGGGTGTCCAAACGCTCTGCTAGTGGCATTTTATCGATGACAACACAGCAAAAAGTTGTCATCGATAAAATGCCATTTCGGATATTATCCTAGATCAAGACCATTCTTAGATCTATATTCTAGTGGTGGTGTGGTGACATTTATTTATCAAATTTCACATGAAATGATTGTAATTTATCTCTCCATGAGTTTACTCTTTACTCATGCGCCGGCATAGTCCGCATTCAAAACATGTTCCAACGTAGTACACTTTTCTTCAATTGTTTAATGTTTATAAACTATTTTTATATTTTTAAATAATGAACGATAGAATGTTTTCAAATAATTAATTACACTATCCAACAGCATTTTTGGAACAGAGTAGCTACCCTATAATTCTGAAAGGGCATAGTGAGTAGATCATTTTTGCAGAATAAGCTAAGTGGGCCAATGCGAAAAAAGCTTTTGTAAGTTAATATCTGAGAGAATTCTTATTGTCAGAATTATATTGTGAAATTTTAAGAAGATATTTTTTGTGAAAGATCTTAAGCCTCCAACTACTCTCTTTATGGGTGAATTTGACCCTTTTTTCGAGAAAATCAAAAAAGTTCTTTCACAAAGGACATCTAAGGATTAAAATGTTCTACGAAAAAAAAAAATTGTGAGAAATTTTCAGTTGAGGTCACCAAAGACATCAAAGTTGTAAATAAAGCTCTTCTCTTAAATAATAAAATTACGCGCAAACTTATGCAGACAAATTACTAGGGCTGATATTAGCCACGTTTTTAAGGGTATTTCGGTAAAGCATGGTAAAAAAATGTACAAAATTTAATATTTTTGCAAAATATTAATTTTTGCAGGAGAAATGGCTATGCCTGGTATTTTTATTTTGCGATTTTCTCGCAAGGATGCCGCTGATTTTTTGCATGTGTATTAAGAACCAATATGAACTTGTAACATATATGTAGTCAGTTGAAAACAAAGTTGAAATTGTGCAAAAATGCGAAATTGCCAGTTGCAATTTCATTTATTTCAAATGTCTCCATCTGGGTTTCTGCAACAATTCCCTATTTTTTGGCAAAAGTTTGCTTGTATGTTCGACCAATGAGTCCAGGTCATGTGATTTAAAAAGTTTTTGTTGAAACGAACAATTTTTTGAGTTTAAATATGAAAATAGTTTTTGTAGAAAACCTTTGAATTAGCAAAATATATCCAATCCACTGCTTTCGTAAATAAAATAAATAGTGTAAGCCTGAGATATAGGCGAGGGATTATATTTGCTAGCAGACATTCCTTAGAGTATATGTAATTTTTCAAGCGATGTTGAAGAGGATCTCTTGCCGGAGAAAAATCAATGGAGTTAAAAGTAGGAGTAAAAGAGAGAACGTTTTGATAAATAAGCAAATTGAAGAAATCGATCTGAGCAAATATCCAAAATTCATCGATGAACCTGCACATTAGGATGGGTCACGAAAATAAATTGGTGCGGTCACATCCCCCCAAGAAATGCAGATTGGATTGTTTATTGATGTTCTGCAAAATATTTCGTCGCCATCTGTGAGCTAAGCGCTCCTCTACAAATCATGTAATTAATTTTCCCGTGTAATTTTTTTATGTTGCGTTTCTGTCCAAATTTGTTCCCCCTTAGTATATTTAAAGTGCTTTCAATGAACTATTAATTCAGAAAAAAAAATTTGACAAAAAGCAACTTTATAAAATTACATGGGAAATACATGATTTTTATGAGTATTTTCAGGAGCGTTTAGCTCACAGACAGAGGCTTGATCAAGGAACGAAATATTTTACAAATCATCATTAAACATTTCAAACTTTATTGGCGTGGGGTGACTGGAAATTGCACATGTACTAAGTATCAGAATAATAATTACACAAAAAAGAATGAAGTAGAAAACTATGGGAAGTGATATTATTTTCTTGAAGGTATTGTCGAACAGAATATGAATCTATCTTTGAAATTTCCCAGACACCCCAAAAACTTTGAGTTACTACCCGTACCGTTTTTTTCGTACCTTAGTTGGTTATCAATCGTTTTTCACTTTTTCTTTTTTAGTTATCTTTACAATGTGATGAAATTCTCAACTGATTTAGAAATAATAAATCTGGAGATTTCGAGGGATATAGAGCTTATTTTAGAAATCTGTGTGCTTTTGTCCAGCAAAGACAATTTTGTAAACAATTTTCACTGCCATTTTGCAACTTTGACAATATCTTTGCAAAATATTTTCTTTTTTAACCGTACCACATGTAAATTTATTTAAATAACACATTTAGTTTTTAAAAATCTGTTAGTAATTAACTGAATTATTGAAATTTTTGCAAAATTTCAAGTTTTCCAGTTCACATTTCGCATAATTTTACGAATTGAGGTCCAGTAAAAGTAGTTCAAATTCGTCAAAATCATAAAAACTGTAAAAAAAATACTAGATTTTCCATGTTTTTTAAAACTAACCGAATTCCCAAAATGGGGAAAATTTGTTCCAAAATTGGACATTTTTTATTTAAATGGCCGAAATTCTTTTATTACCATTTTTTACTGTTTTTACGAAATCGTCAAAATGATAACAACGTTGAAAAAAAATACTAGATTTTTTATCTTTTCCAAAAATACCAGAATTTCCAAAGTGGGGAAAATTTGTTCCAAAATTAGGGATTTTTATTTAAATGGTCGAAATGCCTTTTTACCATTTTTATCTGTTTTGACGAAATCGTCAAAATGATAAAAACTTTGGAAAAATTACTAGATTTTCCATGTTTTCCAAAAATACCAGAATTCGAAAAATGAGGAAAATTTGTTCCAAAATTGGGGATTTTTATTTAAATGGTCGAGATGCCTTTTTTACCATTTTTGTCTGTTCTGACGAAATCGTCAAAATGATAACAACGTTGAAAAAAATACTAAATTTTTTATGTTTTCCAAAAAAACTGAATTCCCAAAGGGGGGAAAATTTGTTTCAAAATTGGCGATTTTTATTTAAATGGTCGAGATGCCTTTTTACCATTTTTTATCTGTTTTGACGAATTTTAAGTATTTGTATTGGACCTCAATTATGAGAGATGTGAACTGAAATGACCAAAATTTGTATTTTTTGCAAAAATTTTGTATTAATAAAAACTTTAATAGCTCAGTCAATTACCAATGGATTTTTAAAAACAAAGTGGCGTTTTACACCTTACTAAATGTGTTATTGAAGTAAATTTACAAGTGGTGTGGTTACCTAGCAAAATAATGTGCAAAATTATTTTTAAAGTTGAAAAATGGCTAAAATTAAAAAAATGTGTTTGCTGGACAAATTCACACCGATTTCTTAAGTATTTTTAAATAACCTATAAACCGATTGAAAGTTCAAGGTTTCAAATTCAATAATAAAGTGAAAATAGTTTGATAACCAACTAAGTTACAGACTTATAAGTGTGCAAAGGTACGAAAACCAGTTTTTTTACTCGTAACTCAAGATTTTGTGGGTGTCTCTGGAAATTTCAAACATGGATTGTTGTTCTACTGGACAATATCAACAAGAAAAATAATAAAACTTCTCAGAGTTTTCTACTTCATTACTTTTTTAGCACAGCGTAATTATCCATTACGATTCTGCATCATCTGTTTCAATTAATCCCCCATCGATATTTGCGTATATTTTACAGTAACTTGAATATATATAATATTTTATATAATTTATTATTTATCATGGATTTTTTACAAACTTCAAAACTATTTTAATATTTTAAGACTAACTCCTATGTTAGACTTTATATTATTAACACAAGACTACGTAGTTAAACTAAGAGGAAATAGGAACTTCTATGTTTAAATTTAACCAAGAAGTCCTCTGGTAAGACCGGTAAGTCCTTTAGCAACACCACCTACAAGACCACCGGTTAAACCGCCTGTAAGACCACCGGTTAGACTGCCGCCAAGACCGCCAGTTACACCGCCGGCAAGACCTCCTGCGACATTACCACCAACACCTCCAGCAAGACCACCGGTTAGACTGCCGCCAAGACCGCCAGTTACACCGCCGGCAAGACCTCCTGCGACATTACCACCAACACCTCCAGCAAGACCACCGGTTAGACTGCCGCCAAGACCGCCAGTTACACCGCCGGCAAGACCTCCTGCGACATTACCACCAACACCTCCTGCAAGACCTCCTGCAACATTACCACCAACACCTCCTGCAACATTACCACCAACACCTCCTGCAAGACCACCGGTTAGACTGCCGCCAAGACCGCCAGTTACACCGCCGGCAAGACCTCCTGCGACATTACCACCAACACCTCCAGCAAGACCACCGGTTAGACTGCCGCCAAGACCGCCAGTTACACCGCCGGCAAGACCTCCTGCGACATTACCACCAACACCTCCTGCAAGACCTCCTGCAACATTACCACCAACACCTCCTGCAAGACCACCGGTTAGACTGCCGCCAAGACCGCCAGTTACACCGCCGGCAAGACCTCCTGCGACATTACCACCAACACCTCCTGCAAGACCACCGGTTAAACCACCGCCTACACCTCCTGTAAGATCACCAGCAATACCTCCTCCGACACCTCCTGCGAGACCACCAGTTAATCCACCGCCAAGACCTCCACTAAGACCGCCACCAACACCTCCTGCAAGACCACCGGTTAAGCCACCTCCAATACCACCGGTTAAACCTCCGCCGACACCTCCTGCGAGACCACCAGTTAATCCACCGCCAAGACCTCCAGTAAGACCACCACCAACACCTCCTGCAAGACCACCGGTTAATCCGCCGCCAACACCTCCTGAAAGACCACCGGTTAGACCGCCACCGAGACCTCCTGTAAGGCCACCGCCTAGACCTCCGGTTAAACTGCCACCTAGACCTCCTGTAAGAGCACCTCCTGCAAGACCCGCAGGTATCACAGCACCTTGAGCGATTTGGGCCATTATATTAACTAACATGGCCAACGTAGAGCATAGAAAAAACTTCATCTTGATGTTGATGTGGATTTATCGGTAACTGCTGAAGGACGTCGAGCTGATTTTTGATAATCTCTATGAAAATTACCGCGATATTTATACCCATTTTTGCGGACTAGTTGCGGACGATTGACACAAATTTACACACACTCACAAGTAGATTGTACACGAAGTCGTGCAAATATTTATTTCCTTACAAATATTTGTCCAGTGGTTGCTTAGAACCTTATTTATGTCATGGAGAACTACACAGAATTGTGTAAATTACGGTACATACATATGAATTTGTGTAATAGTTTTAATTTCCGTTACTTTTCTGGAACATATATTTTCTAGAGAAAGTATACATATTGACGTTTTCGTATTTCAGACCAGCTGTTCCATTAAAAGACACTGGTTTGTTTGAAAATTCTTTTGCAAACATTAAATCATTTGAATAAATAATAATTATACACAAATCATGTAAAAGTAGCCGTCAGCAGCAGAAAGTATAGTTGGGTACAGTACACACTTAAAGACAACGTTCCACATCATGGGTTTTAATTCGTACCATCATTAAGAGAGTAAAATATTTTGCACTAGCATGTCATGAAACCTTATATACATAAAGTATGTTTTAAAAATCCTAAATACATTACCAGAGACCAACGCAGAAAATATTACTTTATTTTTGGCTTTGAATGTTTTACAATTTCATCAATTAAATCGATGTTTGCATTGTGATAAAAAGGGGATAAAAATGGTACCTATCAAACGACAACAGCTACAAACACGAAATTCAGTGCGTATATTCCTCTAATTGAGTGGATAAATAATATAAAATTATGTTTTCCAAATTCGTACTTTTAAGGTGTTAAATGGGAATAGAGGGATAAAAATCGTACCAAACAAATGGCTGCACCTAAAATAACGAAATTCGGTGTATACATTCCTCTGATTGCGTAGACACGTAAAATGAAGGGATTTTTCGAAATTCGTACTTTTTTGGGGTAAAATGGGAAAAGGGGATAAAAATGGTACATATCAAACGACAACAGCTACAAACACGAAATTCGGTGCGTACATTCCTCTAATTGAGTGGATAAATAATATAAAATTATGTTTTCCAAATTCGTACTTTTAAGGGGTTATATAGAGGGATAAAAATGGTACCAAACAAATAGCTGCACCTAAAATAACGAAAAGGGTGATTTTTTAAAAGCTATAGGAACGTTTTTTCAAAAAAAAAAAACACATAAAATTCAGAAAAATGTATGTAATCTTTATTTGAATCGTTAGAACGGTCCATATAATTTAATGTTTGAAGATTATTTCATGCAAATGTTGACCTTGACTGCGCCTCAAATGGTCCATCCGCTTAGTCTAATTTTGGCATACTCTTTCCAACATTTCGGCCGGTATCTCACGAATAAATGCTTCAATGTTGTCTTCCAATGCGTCAATTGAAGCGAGCTTGTCTGTATAGACATGAGCTTTAACATAGTCCCACAAAAAATAGTCTAAAGGCGTTAAATCGCACGATCTAGGCGGCCACTTGACCGGTCCCGAACGTGAAATAAAATGCTCACCGAACTCGCCTCTCAATAAGTCCATGTGTGGCATGTGGCACCGTCTTGTTGAAACCACATGTCATGCAAGTCAATCTCTTGCATTTTGGGCAAAAAAAAAGTTGGATATCATCTCACGGTAGCGCTCACCATTCACAGTTACGTTACGATTCTCATCATCTTTGAAGAAGTACGCTCCAATGATACCACCAGCCCATAAACCGCACCAAACTGTGACTTTTTCTGGATGCATTGGTAGATCTTCCAATGCTTCTGGCTGATATTCACTCCAAAATCGAAAATTCTGCCTATTTACGTACCCATTGAGCCAAAAATGAGCTTCATCGCTGAACACAATTTTTCGGTAAAAAAGTGGATCTTCGGCCAACTTTCCAAGAGCCCGTTCACCAAAAATTTTACGTTGCGGTAGGTAGTTCGGCTTCAATTCTTGCACCAGCTGTATTTTGAAAGGCATCACACCTAAATCCTTACGCAAAATTGTCCACGTTGTTGAGTAACAGGGGCCCATTTGCTGCGAACGGTGACGAATCGATAATTAATGGTCATCATTAACACTGGCCGATACAGCTGCGATATTTTCTTCAGTTCGCACTCTACGTAAGCGTGTTGGTGGTTTAATGTCCAACAATGTAAATTTGGTGCGAAATTTAGTCACAATAGCCGCTTCAGTGGGTCGATTAAACTGACCATAAAATGGAAGCAGCGCGCGATGAACTTTCTTAACGGAGCACGCATTTTGATAATAAAATTCAATAATTTGCAAGCGTTGTTCGTTTGTAAGATGATTCATACTTAAATTATAGACCAAACTGAAGATGTTTGACAGTGAAACAAAACACGAAACGTGCGTCAGCTGTTTAAACCAGTGTTGCCAAAAAGATAATAGCTAAAAAATCACCCTTTAGAATCACGGAATTCGTTGCATACATTCCTCTGACTGCATTTTCACTTTTACGGCAGAAAGTGGTTGAATCATGAAGTTAAGTTATCTTGAACTGTGAGAGATAATTGCTTTTCAAAATTTATACTTTTAGAATTAAAATAGAATGGAAATACATATAATCAAAGGGCTGTAGCTAAAAATACACCCACTATCCCCCAATATTTATGATATTTAAGCTTTTTTGAAGATTGCTGCCTTTTATTTACTTTTTGAATTGACTTGAAATATTATTTCGATATAACTTGTATAAATTGGTAGCCGTGCTTGTAAGCATGATTTAAAATAATTAAAATTCTACATTTATTTATAAAATTATTTTTTAATCTTTTTATTTGTTTTGTATGGGCTATATTAAAAAATTATATTTTCCCTCAGACTTCGACGAAAATCGACAGCATCTGTGGATTATTTTTTATGAAACAAAAAAGTAGAAAATTGATTTGAAATTTAAAATCTATCAAAACGCCAGAAATATAAGATGACAAAAATATGTGTTTCCAAGTCATTGAAGACATATGCAGTATTATATGGCTTGCTATCATTGATTCTTTTATTTATTATAAATAACACAGTGCAACACGAAAAAAAAAATAACCATATACGGACACCGCTACATGATAAAAGACCAAAAAAAAAGACCCGTGTTTTTTTCCCCCCAAAGTCATGCACTTTTTTTTTATGGGCCCCCAGAGATTTGAGGCCTCGGTGTAAAAAAAAACTTAAAAAAATTCGATTTTTTTAACCTTTTTTCCCCTGTTCAGGTCCATAGGTAGCAAACCGTTGAAAATTCAGGGAAACAATCAACTACAAAAATGTACCTAAGATCTCAATAAACAACTTTCCAGAACATATGAACTTCCTAGGAATTATTCTTAACACCGTTTAGGTGGGAAAAACATATCTTGCAGGACTGTTTCTGTGAATGCTCAGTCCGTATGAGTGATATTATCCTTAATCAACAGTACGTATACGCAACCTACACTTACTACAGCCAATAAGATTTGTTCGACGACATTTGCGATTTTGACCTTGAAGATGAAGTTTTTTTGATTTTATATGTTCACAATTTTTGTTCTTTATGACAAGAGCTAGAACTTTGCCTCAGAGAGTAAATCAAAATTCCGAACGGTTTGTAAGATATGAGCCTGAGAATATGATCACTTTTTTCCAAAAATTACACCGAGGCCTCAAATCTCTGGGGGGCCATAAAAAAAAGTGCATGACTTTGGGGGAAAAAAAAAACACGGGTCTTTTTTTTTGGTCTTTTATCATGTAGCGGTGTCCGTATATGGTTATTTTGAAATGACTTCAAAAATGTTGCACAGTGTAATAATACAAATTCAAATCATCGTCAAACTTAATGCCCATTTCCACTGCGACTTAAACTAAAGAAATTATTAAAGCCTAATGTCTCGTCCAAACCTTTGATAAAAAAACTAACGAATTAAGTATCCCAAAAATTCATCATTTAATCATTATTTGTTTTCAGCCATTTTTGAAGCATACTTGTAGGAATAATAAAAAATTGTATTTTTATTATTATATTAACAGATACTGCCTAAAGCCTCTCACAGACCGAGACGCAGTTACTCAACCAATCTCATATATATTTCAATAAAAACCGCGACGGTTAAACTACTATCGACAGTAGTTAACCCTGTTGTCAGGCTCTAAAATATGGTTGAACATTCAGTAATATTGTAATTTGTGACGAATACTACCGTATTTTTTCTTTGATGAACGGTAATTGTTATTTTGTTTTTACTACGAAACATAGGAACATGGCAAATTTAAAATTAAAAAAATAAATTTTGATTTGAGTCAGTTATACTGTGCTACAAAAAAAGAATTAAGTGGAGAACTCTGGGAAGTGTTGATATTATATTTTCTTGTAGGTTTTTTGAGTAGAACAAGAATCTTTCATTTTATTAAGTCTATGGAAATAACTCCTTACAGACCAGCAATGTTTATTCAATAATTCAATAACAATATTATACTAATAACAATAATAAATTTAATTAATTATATTATTTAATATTTTTTTAAAAATAATAGTAAAATCTACAAATTCACAAATAGTATTATAAAGTTTCATCGATCTTATTAAGGATTCATTGGAAGCATAATTAGAAAAATGTCTATCGATATGAAAAGGGTAGTAATGTCTCAAAGGTCGTGACGGCGCACTAAACTGAATGAGAGTGAGCATTTATAATACCATGTAAAAACAACAGTGAAGCTATATCTCTTCTAGAGGCCAAAGATTTTAAAGAATACGAAATAAGCATCTACTTTCGTACGATGGAATTGGTGCAGAAAAGTTTAAAGAGTTTAAAGCAAACTTTATAAACGTTTTCTGAACTTTCGCAACACGATAACTATGTACTGAAGCATTTGGGCTCCAAATAAAAGAAGCATATTCAATTTTTGACGGAACAAAAGAACAATATAAAACCTTTTTCGTATAAGGATTTGGGAATTCAGCAGTATTTCTACGTATGAAATACATAATTGAATAAGCCTTAGGGATAATATAATTTAGATGACTGAGGAAAGTTAACTTATAGTCAAACAAAACATCTAAATCAAGCTTTTCCAACACAATATCCAAATTATGACTTGAAATATTGTATTGATAAATTATTGGATTACGACATCTGTGGAAAGTCATGTGTAGACATTTAAAATAGTTGACGGGAAGACCATTATCAGTAGACCAAAGGGAAAATCTGTCAATATCATCCTGCAATAATTGAATGTCACTAAAAGATCGAATAGCCCTGAAAATCTTTAAATCATCTGCATACATAAGTTGCCTAGAATTCAAAAAACAACAATTAATATCATTAACAAAAATATTGAATAACAACGGACCCAATACACTTCCTTGTGGAATACCAGAAGTTGAAACATAAGTATCTGAATAGAAACCATCTAAAAATACCTGTATCTGTACTTGAAATTCCCCACACACCCTCAAGATCTTCAGTTACGGGTAAGAAATACGGGTTTTCGCACCATAGCACGCTTTTAAGCCTGTAACTTAGTTTGGTATCAACCGATTTTTGCTTTCTTAACGGATTTAAATAGAAGAGACCTGGAACTTTCGATATTTCGATTTTCCATGTTAACCCCAAAAAGAAAGAATTTCGAAAAAGTCCATTTATTTTGCGTGTCTACGCAATCCGAGGAATGTATACACCGAATTTCATTATTCTAGGTACAGCCGTTGGGTTGGTACCATTTGTATCCCTCTATTTCCATTTTACCCCTTAAAAGTACGAATTTGGAAAAAATGAAAAAAATCTACTCAATTAGAGAAATGTACACACCGAATTCCGTATTGCCTAGCCTTTGTCGTTGATAGGTACCATTATTATCCCTTTTTGCCCCATTCCACCCCCCACGAATAAAAATCACTTTATGGTGCACGTTTTTTGTTATACGGGGAATGCACATACCCAATATCAAGTAAGTACAAGCAGACATATTGAAAAAAAGTGCTTAAATACTCTAAAATATTAGAGTATTATTATTAAAATATCTAATCCTTGTCAGGGAAAACATTTTCCCTTTGGGTAGCTTTCGCCCAGTTTCAATCCCAAGCGATCTACAACTATAAGACGCATTTATGGAAAATTTGGATGTCCTCTTTTCGTTTAGATGCTAGCGTACTTTCGGCAGACGGACGGACGGAAGAACTTGTCTAGATAGTCTTATAATTTTATGAGAAGAATATGTATACTTTATAGGGTCTCAGGTGCTACAAACGGAATGATAATGTTAGTATACCCCCAACCTGGAAGTGGAGGGTATATAAATTAATTAGAAAAAAAAACAAAAACTTAACCTGTTAATGATGAGTTGACAAGCTTAAGCAAAACATTGCTATATTTTGATTAATATCAAAGAGCTATATTGAAATGACAAAAATTTCGAATTCTACTCGAAAAAACTTGCGGAACTGTTGGTGTTGAAAGCCCAACATGTTGTGACATCATCACTGAAGTCAAAACACATGCTTTTATCAACGGCCATTCATACTAAACCCAGGTGATGCGGAAGTTTATCTTTTAAATCATTTGTTTATTACGATTATTTGCCCAAATAATTTAATGTTTGCTTAAGAATTTTCAGTAAAATCCAAATAAACTATTGTTATTTAATGGAACAGCTGGTAGGAAGTAAATAAAAAATAAAATCTATATTTATTTTTACATATTAAAGGAAAACAAAGGAAATTTATAACTAATTGCCTGAGGATGGCGACTGCCAAAGTCCCTATCATAGACCTACAAAATGATTCTTAACACTTCTGCCCTGGGAACCCAGCAAACCACACGCTCAGAAATGGGTCCGACAGCGCTACGAAAAAAATATGATGTGACCGAAGGGGCTGAGAGAAATTTGATTCTTTTGCCGACGCGTCGCACAGTGTATCATCAGCGGCAAAAACTCCCAAATTGCATGCGTCCAAATCACAACTTTACAGATTGAATTTTCCAGAGAACATTCCTATTAAGCAAATTCTAAAAGATTTTGTCAATATCGCGGTTAGCTGTGGATGCATTTAAAGTTCATAAATGCTAAAATAGTTGCAAATTTCATCATAAGAGAGGTTATTTTATTGGGATATATCTCGGAAGCCATGTATCGTATTGAAATTTCGTTTAGTTCGTAGAAAATAGGAGCTCTTGAGGTTGTTAATTTTCTACAGTATAAAACTATATTTGCTAGGCCGACCGATGCCTCGGCATTTACAAATATTATTAAAATATTGTCTTATTTATTCATTTTAAAGTGAATATTCTGCTTATAGTCGCAAACATTGATTTAATTACTGAAATGGTAAAACCTTATAAGCCAAAAATGAAGCAATACTTTCTTCGGTGTTCTCTGTTAATGTATTTTGGAAAATGTATTTAAAGCATACTTTAGCGATGTAAGGTTTTATGGCATGCGAGGGCATGCAAATATTAGGTCGATAATAATCTTAATTAAAGTATAAAGCTATAATAGCCGTGTGTAATCGACTAAAAAATAAAATAAATTTTATAAAAAAAATGCGAAAATCGTAAAAAACAAAATTTGGGGTGATCTAAACAAAAAATTGCGAAATTTCAAGCGCCTAGCTCAATTCCTTCTATTTTTTGCCGCAGCTTGTATGAAAATATTCCAATGTGCGTCGTAGCGGCTTCTGATCCCCGAATGATCTCGGCTTTAAAGCGCACTCAGCTTGTGCAATAATTGAAGCGAGGCGGCTTAAATTTGTGCCTTTTTCCAGTGTATGGGCTGTCCAGTCGCTATGCTCGAACGATCCACCCCAAATTGGTCCGTCCGATTGAACCACCGCAGATGTAGTCGTGACCAACATTTACATGATATGAGTTTCAAATGCCAAAAAATCTTCTTTTAACCGATAATAAAAATATTAAATTCACTTTTAAACTCATTTTACGTTATAAATTCAACCTCACTATGAATCACCCCTTATATGTGGATGATACAACGTTGATATAAACGTATCAGCTGAGATCGATCATATGATTGATCTGTAACACTTATTATATTAGATTGAACACAATAGTGAGGTAAGCTACCGCTACCTAGGGTAGGGTATCAGCAAACATTTGTAACGAAGTAAATATTTACAAAACTACACGCACGCACAACTGTGTGTGTAAAGTTGTGTCGACAGACCGAATATTGCTTAAAATTCGTATAAATATCTCAGTAATTTTGCTAGAGATCATTAGCACTTTGCTTGACATCCCTTCGAAGTAAAACTAAAAATATGAAAATATTTCTGGCGGCTGTTTTGGCCATTACAATGGCAGTGGTGGCTGGTCACTGTCAATCTGGCAGTGACAAATCTGACAAAGGACTATCAAGTATTTGGCAAATTGTCAATGGTCGACCTGGCAAAGAGCAATCTGGCAACAGGCTATTTGGCAACTGGCTATACGGTGTTGGTCCAAAAGGCAATAGACAATCTGGCAACAGGCTATACGGGGTTGGTCAAAATGGCTATGGGCAAGCTGGTAATGGACAATCTGGCAACTGGGGATATGGACAGTCCGGCAACTGGCAATACGGTTTTGGCAAAAATGGCAACGGACAAACTGGTAATAGAAAACCTAGCAAAGGTCAACCTGGAAATTGGCTATCTGGCAACTGGTGGTATGGTGTTGGTCAAAATGGCAATGGTCAATCTGGTAATGGCCAACCTGGCATCTGGTGGTATGGTTTTGGTCCAAATGGCAATGGACAATCTGGCAAATGGCAACATGGTCTTGGCAACTGGGGATATGGTCAAAGTGGCAACATTGGCGGATCTGGAAATTATCAAATTGATCCAAATGGCAATGGACACTCTGGCTATGGTCAATCGGGTAATGAAGAAACTGACAACAAGAAATTTGGGACGGTCGGATCTGGCGGTCTTCTTGTTGCGTCCAGTAAAAGTATTTGTGAGCGCCGCCTCACTGCTGGGTTAACTAAAGCAACTACAACTGGGATTATAATTGGTGGCTTAGATGGCAACGCCGTGCGTCTTCTTTGTGGATTAGTTGGAATAGCTGAACATCTAGTCGAAGGTGTTCTAGATATTGTGGCTCGTGCTGGAAGCAATGGTGTTAAGGGTGATAAAGGTGGTCTCGCCGGTGACCTTACCGATGGTCGTACAGAAAGTAGTAACGATGGTAGCGCCGGAGATTTTACAGGAGATGTTAACGGTAGTGGTCTTACTGATGATATTTCGATTGATAATAGCGCTAATATCTCGGGAAATACTCCGAGTGATAATAACGGTGATTTTTCGGGAGATATTCCGACTGATATTAGCGGCGATATATCGGGAGATATTCCGATTGATATTAGCGGCAGTGATATTAGCAATGATCTTACAGGAGGTACTACGAGTGATATTGGAGGTGGTATCACCACTGGAGTTAGCGGTGGTCTTGTCGGTGAAGTTAGCGGTGGTATCAACAGTGGAGTTAGTGGTGGTCTTGCCGGTGAAGTTAGCGGTGGTATCACCAGTGGAGTTAGCGGTGGTCTTGCCGGTGAAGTTAGCGGTGGTATCACCAGTGGAGTTAGCGGTGGTCTTGCCGGTGAAGTTAGCGGTGGTATCACCAGTGGAGTTAGCGGTGGTCTTGCCGGTGAAGTTAGCGGTGGTATCACCAGTGGAGTTAGCGGTGGTCTTGCCGGTGAAGTTAGCGGTGGTCTCACCGGTGGAGTTAGCGGTGAAGTTAGCGGTGGTCTCACCGGTGGAGTTAGCGGTGGTCTTGCTGGTGAAGTTAGCGGTGGTCTTGCTGGTGGAGTTGGCGGTGGTCTTGCTGGTGAAGTTAGCGGTGGTCTCTCCGATGGAGTTAGCGGTGGTATCACCGGTGGAGTTAGCGGTGAAGTTAGCGGTGGTCTCACCGGTGGAGTTAGCGGTGGTCTTGCTGGTGAAGTTAGCGGTGGTCTTGCTGGTGGAGTTGGCGGTGGAGTTGGCGGTGGTCTTGCTGGTGAAGTTAGCGGTGGTCTCTCCGATGGAGTTAGCGGTGGTATCACCGGTGGAGTTAGCGGTGGTCTCACCGGTGGAGTTAGCGGTGGTCTCACCGGTGGAGTTAGCGGTGGTCTCA
Source organism: Polietes domitor (assembly GCA_947397865.1). Lineage (NCBI taxonomy): Eukaryota > Metazoa > Arthropoda > Insecta > Diptera > Muscidae > Polietes > Polietes domitor. The sequence goes on from OX377620.1 coordinate 17,363,909, forward strand.
CCGGTGGAGTTAGCGGTGGTCTCACCGGTGGAGTTAGCGGTGGTCTCACCGGTGGAGTTAGCGGTGGTCTCACCGGTGGAGTTAGCGGTGGTCTCACCGGTGGAGTTAGCGGTGGTCTCACCGGTGGAGTTAGCGGTGGTCTTGCCAGTGAAGTTAGCGGTGGTCTCACCGGTGGAGTTAGCGGTGGTCTTGCTGGTGAAGTTAGCGGTGGTCTCGCCGGTGGAGTTAGCGGTGGTCTTGCTGGTGGAGTTAGCGGTGGTCTTGCCGGTGAAGTTAGCGGTGTTCTCACCGGTGGAGTTAGCGGTGGTCTTGCTGGTGAAGTTAGCGGTGGTCTCGCCGGTGGAGTTAGCGGTGGTCTTGCTGGTGGAGTTAGCGGTGGTCTTGCTGGTGAAGTTAGCGGTGGTCTCACCGATGGAGTTAGCGGTGGTATCACCGGTGGAGTTAGCGGTGGTATCACCAGTGGAGTTAGCGATGGTCTTGCCGGTGAAGTTAGCGGTGGTCTCACCGGTGGAGTTAGCGGTGGTCTCACCGGTGGAGTTAGCGGTGGTCTCACCGGTGGAGTTAGCGGTGGTCTCACCGGTGGAGTTAGCGGTGGTCTCGCCGGTGAAGTTAGCGGTGGTCTCGCCGGTGGAGTTAGCGGTGGTCTCACCGGTGGAGTTAGCGGTGGTCTCGCCGGTGGAGTTAGCGGTGGTCTCACCGGTGGAGTTAGCGGTGGTCTCACCGGTGGTAGCAGTAGCTTTAGCAGTGATCTTACCGGTGGCCTCAGTACTGGTCTTACAGGAAGTCTTGCCAGCGGTCTTATCAAAAGTATCAGTGGTCTAACAGGAGGCCTTATTTTTGGTTAAAGCTAAACATATGTTGTTCATACCGCTTCGTAGTTTAATTTGAATAACGTAAATAGCAATAAATAATTAAAATAATAATAATATTAAGATTATCATGAATTTTTAGAGTAATTCGGAAGATTGTAATGAAATGTAAAAAAAAAAAACAAAACAAAAATGTAAATAAAATTATTATATTTGTAATTAGCTTTTTATTTGGGATTTGGTGGCATATATCAAATCAAATAACAAACTTATAGACATTGGAACACTTGCAGTGAAATCTGTTTGGGTAGTCTTGCTATGTATTCTTACTGTGTGTACTTTTTTAAGTCATGGAAATATAACCATATAATAATAATAACCACTACATAATAAAATACCAAAAACAAAACCGTATTTCCCAGTTTTGCACTTTTTTTATGGGCTCCCAAAGATTTGGGGCTCGGTGTCATCTTTGCAAGAAAGTGATCATTTTATCATGCTCACATCTTGCAAACCGTTTGGAACATTGGTTTACTCTCTGAGGTAAAGTTGTAGCTCTTCTCATAAAGAACGAATAATTTACACACATTTTATCAAAAAAAACTTCATCCTCAAGGTCAAAATCGCAAATGTCGTCGAACAAATATTATAGGCTGTAGTGTGTGTATGTGGCGTATACGTGCTGTCGATTAAGAATAATACACTCATACGCACTGTAGTCGGACTGGCCATTAACAGAAACAGTCATGCAAGATATATTTTCCTACCTAAAGGGTGTTAAGAATCATGTCTAGGAAGTTCATATGTTCTAGAAACTTCTTTATTGAGATCTTAGGTACAATTTTTCCTTGAATTTTTTAAGTTATTTTGATTTGATTTTTACCTTGAAGATGAAGATTTTTTGTTTTGTATTTTTATTCTTTATGACATGAGCTACAAGTTTGCATTGGAGAGTAAATCAAAATTACAAACGGTTTGCAAGATATGAGTCTGAGAAAATGATCATTTTTTTTGCAAAAATGACACCGAGGCCCCAAATCTTTGGGTCCCATAAAAATGTGCATGACTTTGGCCAAAACTGGTATATACGGGTCTTTTTCCATGCTTTATATAAGGTTACTTTCTATATATGTGTGCCACAAAATTTGAAATCAATTTTTGAAAGCTTTTTTCTCAACCAATTTTGCTCAAATTTTGCACACTTAATCATTTTCGATGACAATACAAGGAAATGGAAAAATTTGACCAATTGGACAAAGGGGCGTGGCACCTCCCATACAAAGTTAAAACCTATTATTGAATATTGTCAGTTCTATGACACCTAGAGTGCTGAAATTTTGTGTAAGTGCATCTAGCATCAATGTGCATAGCTGTGCCAAAAATGGGCGGTATTGGAAAAGTGGGCGTGGAACCTCCCATACGAAGTTAAACCCTATTATTGAATATTGTCAGTTCTATGACACCCAGAATGCTGAAATTTTGTGTAAGTGCATCTAGCATCAATTCGCATAGCTGTGCCAAAAATGGGCGGTATTGGAAAAGTGGGCGTGGCATCTCCCATACGAAGTTAAAACCTATTATTGAATATTGTCAGTTCTATGACACCTAGAGTGCTGAAATTTTGTGTAAGTGCATATACCATCAATGTGCATAGTTGTGCCAAAAAGGGGCGGTATTGGAAAAGTGGGCGTGGCACCTCCCATACGAAGTTAAAACCTATTATCGAATATTGTCAGTTCTATGACACCTAGAGTGCTGAAATTTTGTGTAAGTGCATCTAGCATCAATTCGCATAGTTGTGCCAAAAATGGGCGGTATTGGAAAAGTGGGCGTGGCATCTCCCATACGAAGTTAAAACCTATTATTGAATATTGTCAGTTCTATGACACCTAGAGTGCTGAAATTTGTGTAAGTGCATCTAGCATCAATTCGCATAGTTGTGCTAAAAAGGGGCGGTATTGGAAAAGTGGGCGTGGCACCTCCCATACGAAGTTAAAACCTATTATTGAATATTGTCAGTTCTATGACACCTAGAGTGCTGAAATTTTGTGTAAGTGCATCTAGCATCAATTCGCATAGTTGTGCCAGAAATGGGCGGTATTGGAAAAGTGGGCGTGGCACCTCCCATACGAAGTTAAAACCTATTATTGAATATAGTCAGTTCTATGACACTTAGAGTGCTGTAATTTTGTGTAAGTGCATCTAGCATCAATTCGCATAGTTGTGCCAAAAATGGGCGGTATTGGAAAAGTGGACGTGGCACCTCCCATACGAAGTTAAAACCTATTATTGAATATTGTCAGTTCTATGACACCTAGAGTGCTGAAATTTTGTGTAAGTGCATCTACCATCAATGTGCGTAGTTCTGCCAAAAATGGGCGGTATTGGAATAGTGGGCGTACCACCTCCCATACGAAGTTAAAACATATTATCGAATAGTGTCAGTTCTATGACACGTATAGTGCTCAAATTTTGTGTAAGTGCATCTAGCATCAATGTGCGTAGTTGCGCCTAAAATGGGCGGTAATGCAAAAGTGAGCGTGGTACCTCCCATACAAACAACAAATTAAAAATCTATTATTTCTGCTCCTGATAACGCAGTAATTTTTCCTTCTACAAAACATAACTAAAAAAGAATTTCTAGGCCCAATAGAATTCTGCTTGCATAAAGCATGGATATGAAAAAAAAAATTTTTTTTGATTTACTAGTTTGGAATTCTATCACGTAATGCTGTCCGTATAGAGTTTTAGAGTTATCGCTTTTGGTGTTGGTAGTGACTTCTCTCGCTTCCTCAGAGATCGCACTATACGTGTTGTTTTAGATGGGTTCTCATCCACATGGCTCTGTCCTTTCCCCATCCCTTTTTTCTTATTTTCATCGACGACCTCTTGGATCGGGCTTTGAATCCAATATACTCATTCGCGGATGACAGCAACCTCTGTCATTCATACTCATTCGATCATAGACCAAGTCGTCAAGAAATTGAGGATAAAAGGCGATTTATGGATGAGTCACTTAGCCAGGATTTGCTGGCTTTTTAAAAAAATGTTAGAAATATTTCACACCCTCTGATCTTCTCAATATCTACACTACCTACATCAGACCAAAGATGGACTACAACTCCCATATATGGTCGGGTGCTCCAGCTTCATCACTGAATCTACTTGACCGTGTCCAGAGGAGGACGATGGTGTTGATAGGCAACGGTAGGATATCCAATTCTATTGTCTCCCTTGAACACCGTCGTAATGTTGGTTGTGTGTCATTGTTCTATCGATACTTTCATGGTGTTTGTTCTTCGGAAATTCGTGATCTTATACCGCCCGTGAGAACGTTCGGTAGAGATACGCGACTCTCCAGGAACGCGCACCCATTTGTTGTCGATTGGACAACCGGCCGCACTACACATTAGAGAATAAATTCGTTCTTCGCCCGTACTATCCGTATGTGGAATCGACTTCCGGCAAATACCTTTACCTCCAATTAAGACATTAAGAGTTTCAAAACAAATGTCAACAGACACTACTCCCTCTTTCCTCCTTCCAATACCTGATATTCCTTCCGCCAACGCATTGCACTGCATTTATAGGGGTCATCCCCTGAGTGTTGGTTCAGTGAAAAAAATATATTTTTCGTGTTGCACTGTGTTAATTAATGACAAAGATCATCCTTTCCAATAAAACCAGAAATTTAAAAAAATAACCAGTACTTTTTTATAGCCGATTCTAATTTAAAATGTTACATGACCCACCCTATATATCGCATCCACCGTATGTTATCAACTGATCATTTTCTTTGAGTGTTTTGTCTCGGTATATACTACATCAAATAACTTCCGTTTAAGGTTTTTAGCTTAAGGCTTGAAAGCCTACCATAGCGCACACACACGCATATTTTCATTAAGTAATGTAATCTGTGTGGGCCCAAAAGCAGCACCACCCCCTCTCCAACCCAGCAGATCAAAAAAAGTATCCGTAGTAGCCTTCACGGGCTAAATTGTATTAGATTGAAGAAAGAAGCAACAGAAAGACTAAAATGTCAAAGAAAAGGTTACAGTTTTCTTATGGTTGGGCTGTCTGTCACGACAACAATGGCCAAACGAATGAAAAGGTGTTCAAATCACCAGGACATATTCCCAGGCGTGCACACACAGTCACACACACATGGGTGTTTTGCAGGGGATGGCAAAGGCTATGTTAAAATGTCAATTTATAGTGAAATTGTTGCTCATAGCCGAAAAAGGATCAATCAATAAGTTTAATGACTTTTTCTGCTTCGAATACTTTATTGTGTATTTTCGTTTTGGCTTTTAAGCCAAGTGATGCTTTTTGTGGGGGGGGGATTGTTGGAAGAATCTTGGAAAGGACTGAATCCGAATTACTTAAGGGGAAATAGAAGTAAACTATTGCAAAGTGAAAATCTATTTAAATTTAATGTTAACAGATTTGTTGTGAGTTTAAAATGAAAATATTTTAACTGATAATTATAAATTACAAATGCGAACTTTAATTGCTAGATGATAGGCCTAATTCATTTAAAACGTATATGTACATACAAATCAGAGCTGTTAAGTAATGATTAGTAATCGTAATCATTAGTATTTAGATTACTTTTTTTTAAAGTAGGAGTAATGATTACAATACGATTACATTCAGTTTTATACGATTAGTAATTGATTACGATTACAAGTAATCAAAAAATAATCAGGATTACTTGCGATTACTGAAAAATAATCAAAAATAATCAAATGTAATCATAAATGAGTTCGACTACTTTAAAAGATTACTTTTGACTATTTTAGATTACTTTTGATTTTTTGTGAATACTTTTGATTCTCGCGAAATCGGCATGAGAGTCATAGTAGTCTGTTTGTCAAAACTTTTGACTTTTCAATGTATGTCAGTTTTGATTTGATTATTATTTGATTATTTTTCAGTAATCGCAAGTAATCCTGATTATTTTTTGATTATTTGTAATCGTAATCAATTAGTAATCAGAAATTGTTGAATAGTGGATTATATAATCATTACGATTCTTTTTAAAAAGTAATGTAATTGATTACTAATCGTAATCGAAATTTAACAGCTCTGATACAAATCATATCACTCGAATGAATAATCCATATACAAAACTGTCCCATAAAAAGTGTCCACAAATGACAAGAAACACTTAAATCGTTAATATTAAGTTTTCATTAAATACTACACCATTTTCAAGTGTAATTCAATATGATATTCAGAAAACATCTATTGAAATTCAAAAAATATCATTTGAAATTCAAAACTCGTCATTTGTAATTCAAAAGTTTTCATTTGAAATTCAAAAGTTTTCATTTGAAATTCAATAATTATTCCAAAAATGTAAACAAAATTATTTAAGAAAAATATACATTAGGTGGGGTAGCATTTTTTTCTGCAAATTTGGATATTTTGCACTTTTGAAAACAGATTTAATAAAATGATAAGCAACTAATAATTTAATAATGATGTAAAATGTCGGTAATTTCATATATAAAGAGTGATTTTTTTGAGGTTAGGATTTTCATGCATTAGTATTTGACAGATCACGTGGTTTCAGACATGGTGTCAAAGAGAAAGATGCTCAGTATGCTTTGACATTTCATCATGAATCGTCTTACAAACGAACAACGCTTGCAAATTATTGAATTTTATTATCCAAATGCGTGCTCTGTTAAGAAAGTTCATTGCGCGCTTCCATTTTATGGTCAGTTTAATCGACCCACTGAAGCGGCTATTCGGGCTATTGTGACTAAATTTCGCACCAAATTTACATTGTTGGACATTAAACCACCAACACGCTTACGTAGAGTGCGAACTGAAGAAAATATCGCAGCTGTATCGGCCAGTGTTAATGATGACCACCAATTTTCGATTCGTCGCCGTTCGCACCAATTGGGTCTCTGTTACTCAAAAACGTGGAAATGCCAAAATTGGACTAAGCGGATGGACCACCTAAGACGCAGCCGCGGTCAACATTTAAATGAAATTATCTTCAAAAAGTAAATGTCATGGACCAATCTAACGTTTCAAATAAAGAACCGATGAGATTTTGCAAATTTTATGCGTTTTTTTTTTTAAAAAAGTTATCAAGCTCTTAAAAAATCACCCTTTAGTTTATAACCTTCACCAGCTCAGAGAGCTTCTGCATATAATTTATAAGGACTTGCATTATACATAGGGTCGGATTATTTGTGTGGGAGGTACAACAAATCATAACTATTTTACAGGTATAAAGTGATTGTAAAACTAATTCCAATATTAAATTGTTACTGATCAGTTTTATTTTAACCAAAGCTTATGTCAACTTGTGTGAGAAGTCTTTTTTACGATACTAGCTGCAATAATTTATTTGGTACCAATTTTATCCCTTTTTGTGCCGCTCATGCCTTAAAGGTACAAAAATGCATTTATATTGCAAATTTTACGATTCTAGCTGTAGTAGATTTGTTGGTACCATTTTTATCCCTATTTGTTCCGCTCGCCCAAATTTCGAAAAATCCATTTATATTGCAAGTCTACATTGTCAGAGAAATCTAAATACCGATTATCACAAATACAGCTGCATTATTTAAAATTGATACAATTTGTATCCCCTTTTTCTCTTTTTCCTGAATTAAAAGTACAAATTTCTAAAAATTCCTGTTTGTAACTCTGCATGGTCATGTGCAAGGCACACACCGAATTTCATGTTTCTAGCTATTGCTGTTTAGTCACGACGAAGGTTCGATGTTTATCCCTTTTTGTCCCATTTTACCCACTAAAAGTACGAATTTCATAAAACCCTGAGCATTTCAGGACCCTGGCTTCAGCCGTTTGGTCTGGCCGCCGGCCAAAGACAACTCAGTCAGTCAGTGGCGCGACTCTTTTATATATGTGAAGATTAAAAGTACCCATGATGTCTACAGATGTTGTTCCTTTACATATTTGATATTATATAGTAGATAATTTTATTTTTTCTATTTTTTATCATTTTTTATTTAATTTGAATTTCAATATTCAATCGAATTGTAACTAGTCTAATTTGTATTTCGTTAACTTAATGGTGACACCAATACTAGCTTAAGAGCTGTAGGTTTAACCACCGAGAAGGCCGCTGAGAAGATTGTTATTACCAAGAAGGCCATTGACAACATTTCGAGCAGCGTCAGCCGCTCCACCGACTGCATGGACAGAAGTGTCAAGTAAGCTACGACCATGGCGTGATGTTCTAAGTAAGCCACCACCATTCAGATTACCTGCTGTTCCAAGTAAGCCACCACTGCCTGCTGAGTCAGTGATCACTCCACCCTGAGTACTTTTGGCCATTAGGCCAATTGCAATGGCCAAGACAGCACAAACAGAGAATTTCATATTGTTCAGGTTGATTCACTGGCGATTACTGCTGACGAACGTTGAACTGAAGTGATTGATGATTTCTATCCGAGACTACTGAGATATTTATACATATTTTTACAACCTTCAGCTTAGGTAGGGTATATTCATTTTGTCATTCCGTTTGCTACATCTTGAAATATTCATCGGATAACCCATAAAGTATACCAATAGTTTATGGTCGTGGAAAAATTCTAAGACGATGCGGACAGACATGGTTATATCGTCCTAGAATTTCATTATGTCGGACCTAGAGCTGAGGGGATTGAGACTGGGCGAAATGTGTCCAGAGGGAAAATGCCTGTTAGCATGAACGTGAACCAAAAAGTTACTGTTGCAAAATGCATACTTTTAGTTGGTGAAATGGGGCAAAAGGGATAAAAATTGTACCAATCAAACCGCAAGCGTTTATTCATTGACTTGTGGAATAAGTTGATGTTTCGAAATTCGATGATGTTTTAAAGAATGAAATGGGAAATGAGGGATAAAAATGATACGACCATAGGACTGAAGTTAGAATCACAAAATTCTGTGTTTACATTCCTCTGACTGAATAGATTCGTGAAATAATATTTTTTTGGGGATTCGTACTTTTTGGGTAATAAAATGGTACCAACAAAGCTAGAGCAATGAAATTCGGTATAAATGTTGCTCTGATTGAGTAGGCTCGAAAAGTAAAGAGATACTGGGCATTCCGTGGTGGAAGGTATATAAGATTCGACCTGGTCGAACCGTTTTTTGTTGGCAACTAGTTTTAACCAGTTAGAACAAATTTTAGCAAACACACATGGGGAGTTGTGCAAATATTAACTTCCTTTCAAAAGTTTGCAAATTTCCTCAAGTAGCTCATGTATTCACTTAATAAATGTAATGGTTGGCCGCCGTTGTGTCAATAAAGGCAATGTTATTGTTAGAAAAATGGCTCAGCATTGTTGGCATTTGTTTCTTTCTCTGTACAAGTCAACACCTGAAATATCAGTGCTGAGCCAAGTTATTTGCAAACTTCATATTTCAGAACAATTGTTTCAATAAATGTTAGTAATTTGTTTGCTTCATTTCATGAATGATATTAAATTTTATTGATAGGAAGAAAGTCTACACCAGAAGAAAAAGTGTCTCTCCCCACACCTTCAGGATCAAGGATTTTAGTCTATAAAGTGAGCTAAAAATCAAATCTAACAAAGACATATGGGAGCACAAACAATAATGTTCTGACGTTTGTCAGCCTTTAAAAAGTTTACGTTTTAGAGTTGGGTCATGATTAGGGTTTGGGGTCCGGGAATTCCCGAATCGTTTTTCCCGGAAGAATTTGGACGGGAATTCCCGGGAAAAAATTTTCATTTTCCCGGGAATACGGGAAATATTAAAAATAATTTATTTATTATGTTGATCAATAATTTAATGTTACTATATAAATTGGAATATTTAGATGTATTTCAAATTCATATATGTATTTACATTACTGACAATAATGAGTATTTGTTTATATTATATTACTAAAAACAAAACATTTCTATGCGAAACCCAGCTAGGGGAATAAAAACTTTTTGTGAGGCTATTTGCAGGATCTTTATTGTGAAATAAAAATATCATGTCGACAATACTTTGGCTTACATAATGTAAATTTTTTTGTTTTCCTAGAAGAATCGAGGTGAACATAGTCTTCAAGAACAATTTACTTTACATATGTAGCCAGTAAGAAATGGTCTAAAAATATGAATACAATAAAAATTGTTCGCCTGGAAACTTTCATGATAAATCGAATAGGAATATAAATATATGCTACGGTGTATTTCAATGGCCATTTGTAAGAATTTATGACTGGACTATTTCAATATTTTTATTTTTTATGAATTTATTAAATTAATATTATTTTTTATGTTTCTATTGTTTTTACAGTTTAGAATATTCCCTCCTGTTTCTATTCTCACGACGATTCTGATTAGTCTACACCTTTTCAAGTTTATAATGAGAAAATGTAATTTATAATCAGAATATGTAGGTTCATGATGAGAAATGTAAATTCATAATAGGAGCATGATAATCACCAACAATCAGCACTCTAAATTCGTAATGTGAAATGTAAATTCATATTGAGAAATATAAAATCATAATAACAACATACAAATTGATAATGAAATATATAAATACAAAATGAGAAAATACAAATTGATAATGAGAAAACATAAATTCTTATTCAGGAATATATATTCATAAAATATAAATTCATAATCAGGAACTGTAAAATTTATTATCGAAGCTATGTATGTACGTTTTTCTATGGATATTTTCGTAGAAACACATTATTTATCAATGTTCTCATTATAAATTTACATTCTCTCAATATGACTTTTTATTATCACATTATGAATTCATATTTTCTGAATATGAAAACGTTTTTTCTGATTATGAATTTGGGTTTTACGATTACAAACTTGTATATTTCATTATGAAATGGTATGTTCCTATTATGAATTAATTATTCTCAATATAAATTAATAATTCTCATTATGAATTTATATTTCTCATTATGAATTAACATGTTCCTATTATAAATTTACATTACCCATTATGAATTTATATGTTCCTAATATGAAATTACATTTCTCAATATAAATTTTTATGTTCCGAATATAATCTTGAAAAGGTGTAGAGCAAAATATTTGTAAAATGAAAAATAATTTGTAAAATATTTTGACAATAACATTCGTTTTTAATTTGTAATATGACAGTATTGAAAAAAACACACCAGTTATTAAATGTTGATATTTTAAACCATATTGGACATACCTATAAATAAATTACTTTTTCCCGGGAATTCCCGGGATTCCCGGGAATGAAAATTTTCATTCCCGTTTTCCCGCGAAATGAAAAAAGTCCGGGAAACCCCAAACCATAAGGCAATGGGCCGTGGCATATATTTATGACAATAAGAATTCTCTCAGACATTAACATTCTAGGTACAGCCGTTTGGTTGGTACCATTTTTATCCCTCTATTCCCATTTACTCCTTAAATGTGCGAATTTTGAAAAATCTGTGTATTTTACTTGTCTATGCAATCAGAGGAATGTATGCACCGAATTTTATTATTCTAGGTACAGCCGTTTGGTTGGTACCATTTTTATCCCCCTTTTTTCGCTCCCTTCGACCAAAAAATGAAAACTTTGACCCACTGTAAAAAGAAACTCAGGCCAGCTGGACTATATGTTTATTCTACAAAAATGGTCTTATCAATATGCTCTTTCAGAATTATAGGGTCGGTGTTCCATTCAAAAAGTCTTAATTTGTTGGACAGTGCAATTATCAACAAATGCAGAAAGTCCATTCAAATCAATCGGAAATTTACAACTTCAGCTAGTAGAAGACTTTTAAATCTCTGCACCAAATTTGCAGAATCATTTATTGGGTAGTAAATATTTATTTTTCCAGTATTCAAATACTGTCATATCGTCAGGCAAATCTACGTATTAGATGTTACCTATTGTTGACTCAAACAAAAGATATAAAGAGTGATTTTTTGAGGTTAGGATTTTCATGCATTAGTATTTGACAGATCACGTGGGATTTCAGACATGGTGTCAAAGAGAAAGATGCTCAGTATGCTTTGACATTTCATCATGAATCGTCTTACAAACGAACAACGCTTGCAAATTATTGAATTTTATTATCAAAATGCGTGCTCTGTTAAGAAAGTTCATTGCGCGCTTCCATTTTATGGTCAGTTTAATCGACCCACTGAAGCGGCTATTCGGGCTATTGTGACTAAATTTCGCACCAAATTTACATTGTTGGACATTAAACCACCAACACGCTTACGTAGAGTGCGAACTGAAGAAAATATCGCAGCTGTATCGGCCAGTGTTAATGATGACCACCAATTTTCGATTCGTCGCCGTTCGCACCAATTGGGTCTCTGTTACTCAAAAACGTGGAAATGCCAAAATTGGACTAAGCGGATGGACCACCTAAGACGCAGCCGCGGTCAACATTTAAATGAAATTATCTTCAAAAAGTAAATGTCATGGACCAATCTAACGTTTCAAATAAAGAACCGATGAGATTTTGCAAATTTTATGCGTTTTTTTTTTTTAAAAAAAGTTATCAAGCTCTTAAAAAATCACTCTTTATGTTAAATTCTCTTTGGTTTCTTATATGATCTATATATATATTTCCAAAATCTATTCCTATAATAATCCCAAAAGCCTCCGCGGAAATTTTTTACTCCTGTTGCTTTTTCCTCTACAGATTTTTTACCAACATAATTTGTTATTATAAATCTACAATTTTCGTAACTGCCACTCCATCTAGTTGTATTGAGACTCCCAAATATTTTTTGTGGAGCATCACTATGAATCCACGTTTAAAATAACAAATATGAAAAACGTCCATGCCGATTTGTATGGGAACATTAGTCGACAATTATCAAATTTAATATTTGTGACCGGCAGTGAATAATGATTTGTGTACATTTGAATCCCCTAGAGTGGTGGGAGCAAATTTTATTCAAATTTTGCTTTTGGATGGGAGCTCGTTTAAGCATTTTAGGAAGTCTATCAACTTTTCCCCTAAGTAGTGTTGATAGAGGGTAGGTATATTTGGGGAAAATGTTGAGGAGGGACAATTAATACGAATCAGTCTTACACTTCTCCGCTCTAGGGCTGTTGTGGGTCATTCTTTCATAAAACAAGTAAAAACGGCGTTAAGTTCAGGCGTCAACCTCCTTGACGTTTCTACGAAATTAGAATTTCATCATTCTAGCTGTAGTCGTTCAGTTGGTACTAATTTTATCCCTCTGTTCCCATTTGTATCCCTTGAAAGTACGAATTTGGAAAAATCCGTTTATTTTCCGTGTCTACACAGTCAGAGGAATATATACTCCAAATTGCATGACTCTAGCTGCCGTCATTTGGTTGGTACTATTTGTATCCCCTTTTTTCATGTTAACCCCAAAAAGTACGAATTTCGAAAAACTCGTCTATTTTCCGTGTCTACGCAGTCAGAGGAATGTATACTCAGAATTTCATTATTCTAGGTAGAGCCGTTTGGTTGGTACCATTTTTATCCTCAATTAGAGGAATGCACACACCGAATTTCGTGTTTCTAGCTTTTGCCGTTTAATATGTACCATTTTTATCCCTTTTTTGCCCCATTTCACCCCCTACAAACAAGAATCAGGCTTTTCTATAAGGGGAATGCGCATACCAAATATCAAGCAAATATAAACACATAAAAACATGCTTAAATATGCTAAAATATTAGGGATTATTGTGTATATTTTTAGTCCTTGTGAGGTCCCTTTGGGCCGATTTCACCCCGTTTCTATCCCAACCGATCTACGACTATAAGACGCATTTATGGAAAAGCGTGCTTTCAACAGACGGACGGACATGGCTAGATCGTCTAAGAATTTTATGACGATCAAGAATGTATATACTTTATAGGTCGATATTTCAAGGTGTTACAAACGGAATGACAAAGTTAGTATCCTTCACCCATCCTGGAGGTGGAGGGTATAAAAAACGGGCAAATATTTGGGGCCACATTAATGGTTGTAGTTGGAGGGTAGGTGAGTTCTGAGAAAATATTGGGTGTTAGTCATACATTTGACTCCACTAGGGGCAGTTAGAGTGGTGGGAGTAAATTTTATAAAAATGTAGTTTTTGTATGGGAGCTCCATTATGGAGTGGAGATATGGAGTATGAACGTTGTAAATAATGAATGTATAGGTAGGTGCCAAGAAAGCGAAAGTAATACAAACAACTTTACAGAGACAGGCTGACGAAATCGTTGTAATAATGTTGGCTTAGCACTGATATTTCAGATGTTGACTGGTACAGTGAAAGAAACAAAAAACTAAAAATGCTGAACTATTTTTCAGACTTTAATAATACAACGACTGACAGCTATTACAAATAGTAAGCAAACACATGAGCTATTTGAGAGAATTGGCAAACATTTGAAAGGAAGTCATTATTTACACCACTCCGCATGTTGTGTGTGTGCAAACATTTGTTCTAACTGGTCAAAATTAGTTGCCAACAAAAAGATCGACCAAGACGAATCTTAGATATACACTCCAGCACAGAGTGCACAGTATTTCTTTATTTTTCGCGTCTACACAGTCAGAACGACATATACATATTGTTCTACCTACAGCCGTTTTATTTGGTTCCATTTTTATCCCCTTTCGCCCCAAAAGTACGAATCCCTAAAAATTATTTTTAAAATTAAATTATATTAATAAATTATTTTATTTCACGAGTCTATTTAGTTAGAGGAATGTAACTACAGAATTTTGTGATTTTACCTTCAATCCTATGGCCGAACCATTTTTATCCCTCATTTCCCATTTCATTCCATAAATGTACGAATTTCGAAACATCAACTTATTTTACAAGTCTATGCAGCTACAGGCATGTATAATCCGAAACTCATGTCTCTAAATATTGCGGTTTGATTGGTACCATTTGTGTCCGTTCTTGCCCTATTTCACCCCCTAAATGTAGGAATTGTGTCTGTATCGTCTTAGAAGTTTTGCACGACCCGGAATTTATGTACTTTATATGAATATTTCAAGATGTTGCAAACGGAGTGACAAAATCCACCCTCCATCCTAAGATGAAGGGTATCAAATTATGTATAAATATCTCGGTAGTTTTGATAGAAATCATCAGTCACTTCAGTTCAACGTTCGTCAGCTGTAATCGCCAGTGAATCAACCTGAACAATATGAAATTCTCCGTTTGTGCTGTCTTGGCCATTGCAATTGGCCTAATGGTCCAAAGTGCTCAGGGAGGAGTGATCGCTGACGCTCTAGGAAGTGGTGGCTTACTTGGAACAGCAGGCAATCTGAATGGTGGTGGCTTACTTGGAACAGTAGGCAATGGTGGTAGCTTACTTGGAACTGCTGCCAATGTAGTCGGTGGAGCGGCCGACGCTGCTCGAAATGTTATCAATGGCCTTCTCGGTAATAACAATCTTCTCAGCGGCCTGCTCGGCGGTTAAACCTGTAGCTCTTAAGCTAGTATTGGTGTCACCATTAAGTTAACGAAATACAAATTAGACTAGTTGAATATTGAGATTAAAAATAATAAAATAACAAACAGAAACATATCCATGTAGTATTTATCCTCCTTTAGGTGGAAAGGGATGGATGGGCATTTCTTATAAAGAATTTTCGCTTACTAGGCACGCCCATTGTTAATGGAATAAAAATGTAGGTCAATGGATTGTCAAAAAATGGTCAGATTGATGGACGGAAATTTCCATGTTAAAATCATTGTAATGCCTCTTCGTATCGATTTTTAAATCATTACTTTGGAAATTATCTGTAGGTATTATCCTCTTTAATGGTATTATATACGAGTTCCAAGAACAAAATTTCACGAGTTATGTAAAATGTAAATTTGTTTAAATTACGAATTTTTCTTAAAATCGTGTTCATTCAGTCATATGTAACTCCTGAAATGCTTGAGCGACTTTAATGTACTATAACTGGTTTTTAAGATAATTTCAATTACTTTTGTAATATATAAATGACACTTTTTCGTCCGTTCCGATTTTTAAAAATTGTTTTTTTATTTTTTAAAAAAATCCTTACCACAACATGTATAAAATATTTTTAAGACAATAACATAGTCTGCAAAATGACACATTATTGTTTGTCTCTTTCACTATACACGTCAACATCTGAAATATCAGCCAACATTATGGCAAATGTAGGTAATAAAAATTCCTAAAACGAGGAAAATATATGCCTAAAATTAGATTTTTGAGAAATGGCCGAAATTCCTTCATTCCTATCGCCGATCAGAAGAAAAAATATTAATAATAGCAGTGTATAAAAGTGTAAATATTCGCTTGCTAGCAGGGCAGACGACCGTTTCATTGGACGCTACTCTCCCTTATCAATGTCCAGTGCAATTCAACAACAAGTTCCCGCCGAATTCTTTTATGTAATCTATCCGACACACTTTATCGAATTTTCCCAGACAAATTGGTTCGAATTTTTGCTAACCGCTCACACTTTTGTACTCAAATTCAGAAAATGTTTAAGATTTACAAGTAATTTAAATAAATTTACCTTGTTTAGCAATTCATAATAAATTAATAAAAAAAATTGCAGATGATTTTCCGAAATATCTGACAATCTTCGGCTATTCGCAGTTAGGTCAGAATTCGGCAGAAGATTTATCTGTTTAGTTTTACAAAAGTTTGGTCGGAATTCCTGGGTCAAAATAGTCAGATTATAAAATCTGTGATTGTGTGTTTGTCGGAATTTGATCAGAATTCGGTTGAAGAAGGCGGCAGATTTGTCTGATTATTTTTACAATAATCTGGTCATTTCTGTCTTTTTTCAGAATTTGTTGGACAAATTTTCAGATTATATTCAGAAATGTCTGAGAATCTTCGGCCAATTTGTCACTGTGAGGTAAGCAGTAGAAGAATATTATTACAAAAGTCTGGCCATTTCTGAACTAATTTGAAATCAATTTTACTTGTTTAGTAATTCAACAAAAATTAAAAAAAATGTCCGATTATTTTCAGAAATGACCGACAATCTTTGGCTATTTTGTCGCAGTTAGGTCAGCATTCGGCGGAAGATTTATCTGTTTATTTTTAAAAAATGTCCGTTTATTCTCAGAAATGTCCGACAATCTTTGGCTATTTTGTAGCAGTTAGGTCAGCATTCGACGCAAGATTTGTTTGTTTTTTTTTTACAAAAGTCTGGGCATTGCTGTCAATTTCGGCAGACACTGGTCAGAATTCCTCTGCTAAAATGTTTGATTATATTCAGATATGCTTGAGAATCTTCTGCAATTTTGTTTTGATTTTGGTCAGCTTTCGCTAGAAGAGAGCGGAAGATTTGTCTGATTATTTTTACAAAAGTGTGGCCATTTATGCCTATTTCGTCAGACATTGGTCAGAATTCATCGTCTAAAATATCAGACTTTTATCAGATATGTCTGAGAATCTTCGGCTATTTTGTGGGAGTTTGTTCAGAGTTCGGAAGAAGTTGGTGGAAGAATTGTCCAATTATTTTTTTTGTCGGCAAAAATGTTAGATTATTTTCAGAAATGTCTGAGAATCTTAGCCTATTATCGAAGTTAGGTATGAATTCGATGGTCTGAACTCTATACGACTGGTCGAATTTTCGTTTGGAATTTCCCATGGAATATTTTAGTAATCTGTACGATTAATCCGCACACACTCTACCGAATTTCCGCAGACAAAGTGGTACAATTCTTCTCTCCAATTTCTGATCAAGTTCAGAAGAAATTATTTGCTTGGCAGTAAATATTACTTTATCTTGTCAGTTTATTTTATTATTATACAAATTAAAGCATACAGAAATTGTTTCCCATTTCAAAAACCATCGAATTTTCGATAAGAAAATTCCCTGGATGAATTACTTCTTATGAATAACAACAGATGTAATTTGTTGCATTGCTGAACTGAGTGCTAATTATTATTGTTGGCATTTGTTTATCGCAAGTTTAGTTCGCATGATACTCCCTACAAATATTTTCATTAATTTTCCTATAGATCCAACATCCCTTTGCCATCCCTTTTAGCAGCCTCGCTGCTAATAGCCGGCGGTGCTTCGAAGTGTGTGTCTGCGTGTGCGTGCGCGTGAGAAGCATTGAGTGTGAATGTAGGTGTTAACAGATTCAAACGAGTTTAATACCAAACTAATGAATAATAATGAAATTGAAAGAAAAATAATGATTGTGTTAATTGCCAACATTCCCCATTTCCCATCCCACATTGGAGTAGACATTGTCTAACCGTGTCTAATAGCAGTCATCTTGGCTGTCTGTATTAATCGTATTTAAGCGATTAGATAAAGTATTATTTCTTAATTGAGATAAGTGAGTGCACTAGAAAGCTATGAATAGATTATAGAGGAAAATTTGAAAAATATTACGGGGAACTGGAAGATTTGATGATCAGCAAATGTGAAGTCATGAATATTTGACTAAAACAAAGAGAAACAGATTGATTTTAATTCGCTTTACTTAATTGAATTACAGATTCGAAAACTAAATGGGAGACAGAGATTTCATCTGTCCAAATTTTTTCAATGAAATTTCACTATATTTGGCGTGTATTAAAATATTTGTTCTTAAATATAACAATCATTTCTGAAAAACATAATATGTTTTCAAGTAAGAAATGGGATCTAATTTCAATAATTATTTTTCAGGATATAGATAATGGAACACACTTAAGGCCAAATTATATAGAAGAAGCTCCTTCAAGCGTGAGCTAATGTCAAAAGTCTTTTTGGACTACAGAGTCAAGTAGTGGTTTAAGATACAGTTTTGAGTGTACAGCTACACTCTGTCATTTTATTATATCCAACATGAAAGATTCATGATTAGATCTACAATCTCAATCCCATACCTCGGATATATAAGTGACTAAGGACAGACAACTCTGTATAGATAGCTTCTTAATGCGATGGCCTACGAGAGCAAGTGCTATCCGATTGGATCTTAGAGACAGATCATGACTATATACAATGATTCCTACGCTACCAGTTGTGCGTATAGATGGTAGCTTTCTTCATGTTTCCTTGAGAGCGAAGGTGGAATCTTCTGCGCTACATCTGTCAGGAAGTCGATATGTGGTAGACAAACTTTTATTGAGAAGTTACCTCATTCACTTAATGTCCAAATGGAATTCTATATACCATCCATCCCTATTAAAAATTTAAAATCGAAGGAGTTCGACGTTTTCGAGAACACAAGGATTTTCGTATGTTCTCTTCGTCCAAGTTTCGGTAAGGGACATACAAGATGCATTCAATGATGTTATATCCATGATATGTTGATGTGTAATAGAATGGTTCTTATTTTTTATTTTTGGGGGGTCCAAAAAGAATTTTATTAAGATTTATGAGAAACAAATTTAGGATTCTATTCAATAATCTGCTTTCCGATATATCAGAAACTACTGAAAATCCAACTCTAAAATTTTCATACTATTTAGAGCACAGATGTAGCTTTTTGCTAAAAAAAATCAAATTAAAAAATAAAAAAATTTTCAATAACAAATAAAAATTAAAAAAATCAATAAAAAAACAAAATTAAAAAAAAATAAAAAACATTTAAAAAAATCAATATTAAAAAAAAATGCATTCTATTAAATATAGAAGCAAAATGGTCTTGAGCCAGGACAATATCCCAGTTCAAATCAAATATTGATTACAGACCAAAAAAAAAAAATGCAAACGAAAAAACTAAAAAAAAAAATTTCAAAAATTTAAAATTTTTTCAAAAAAAAATATATATAAAAAATCAAACTAAAAAAACAACTTAAAAAATATGTATTTTTTTAGAAAATAAACAAAATTAAAAATCATAATTTTAATGATCTTTAAGAAAATTAAATAAAAAAATTAAAATTTGTTTTAGTTTTTGCGTTTTTTTTGTATGTATTCAATATTTGAACTGGGATATTGTCCTGGCTCAAGGCCATTTTTTTTGACTTAATGAGCACGTTAGCTACTTTCATTTTAGAACAACAGCGACTATGGTCTAGACACAAGAGAATGTTGGACTTCAAATCTTAATGATTGCAACCCAATTGAAAATGATTAAAACGGATATACTCAAGATTGTTAAAAAACACAATTTTTTTCAATAAAAAAAGTCAATAAAAAAATTAAAAAAATAAATTAAAAAACATTTAAAAAATCAAAATTAAAAAATAAACATTTTCAAAAATTTAAATTTTTTTCCAAAAAATAAATATCAAAAATCAAAACTTTAAAAAAATGTAAATAAAAAATCAATTTAAAAAATATGTTTTTTTTAGAAAATAATCACAACTAAAATCATAATTTTAATGATCTTTAAGAACATCAAATAAAAAAAAATAAAATTTGTTAGTTTTTGCGTTTTTTTTGGTATGTATTCAATATTTGAACTGGGATATTGTCCTGGATCAAGACCATTTTTTCTGGGCGGAAAAAGTCTATCCGGGAGCGAAACTTGTATGGGAGCTATATGTAAATCTGAACCGATCTGATCCATTTTCACCATGGCTGTTTCTAGTTGAAATATAAGATATCTTGAAAGATTTGAAGAAGATCTGTTGAAATATGTGGTTTATAGAGTGAAAAAAGTGAAATCGGGAGTGAAATTTGTGTGGGAGCTATATATAAATCAGAATCGATTTGTCCCATCTTCACCATGGTTGTTTCTAGTACAAATATAAGATATTTCGTCCAGTTGGAAGATGATCTTTTAAAATATGTGGTTTCTAGAGCAGAAAAAGTCAAATCTGGAGTGAAATTTGTACGGGAGCTATATAAATCTGAACCGATCTAACACATTTTTACCACACGTGTTTTTAGTTGAAATATAAGATGTTTGGCAATTTTGAAGAAAATCTGTTGTAATCAGGCATGTCACAGAAAACCAAATCGTACGAATTTCGAAACCAAAAAAGAAAACGTAAGTCGAAAAAAAAATCGATTTGAAACCAATCACCAAATATGAAGTGAAATTTATATTTTAAATAACTTAAACTCCAAATTTTTTGGAATTCTGTTCAAAATTAATTAAGAATATTGTTTTTATTAAAATAAATATACTAAATACGTTGAGTATGATAATTTTAAAATTTTTTTAGTCGTATAAATTATCAGGCATGTCATAGAAATCCAAATTGTATAAAACTGAAAAACGTTATTGATGTTGCGTTGCCATCTGCTCAATTGTGTGATCTTGTCATATGTTCTACATAAAAAAAGTGGCAACCTTAACCAAAACAACCCGTAAACCAAACAAGAAAACGAAAAATATCAGAAGAAGAATACTCCGCCGAAGAAATGTAAGTTTTTTTGTTTTTATATTAAAATTAATATCTAATTTAATTTAAAATTTAATTTAATTTAAAGGGGCAAGAACATTTTTTTATCAATTTTATGGAATGCCACCAAGACATTGCGTCAAAGGAGACAAGGCGATTGCAGTCTGGCGGAAAAAAATAGCATTGGACCGCCTTCTAATAAACTTTCAGAATGGAAAAATGGATAGATTGGAAGGCAAACGTGAAGAACATATAAAGGGCGATTTTTTAGCTATTATCTATTTGGCAACACTGGTTTAAACAGTTTCGTGTTTTGTTTCACTGTCAAACGTCTTCAGTTTGGTCTATAATGTAACCATGAATCGTCTTACAAACGAAGAATGCTTGCAAATTATTGAACTTTATTATCAAAATGCGTGCTCTGTTAAGAAAGTTCATCGCGCGCTTCTTTACCGAAAAATTGTGTTCAGCGACGAAGATCATTTTTGGCTCAATGGGTAAGTAAATAGGCAGAATTGTCGATTTTGGAGTGAATATCAGCCAGAAGCATTGCAAGAGCTACCAATGCATCCAGAAAAAGTCACAGTTTGGTGTGGTTTATTGGCCGCCTAGATCGTGCGATTTAACGCCTTTAGACTATTTTTTTTGGGGCTATGTTAAAGCTCATGTCATTTCATTGGAAGACAACATTGAAGCATTTATTCGTGAGATACCAGCCGAAATGTTGGAAAGAGTATGCCAAAATTGGACTAAGCGGATGGACCATATGAGGCGCAGTCAAGGTCAACATTTGCATGAAATAATCGTCAAACATTAAATTATATGGATCGTACTATCGATTCAAATAAAGATTCCATGCATTTTTCTGAATTTTATGTGTTTTTTTTAAAAAAGCTTTTAAAAATCACCCTTTATTAGAAAATAAAAAACTTTTTTGTTTATTTTTATTTAATTGTAAGCACTAACGCCAGAGTTTGGTGCCGAACCGCCGTGTCAATGCTACCATATTTTTAATAGGAAATTTTCAATTTCCATTTTTTCGGTTTCATAAAAACCAGCAAGTTTTGAAGAAGCAAAAGTAAAACGAAACGATTACGATTTGGAAATACGAAATCAAATCATTTTCGTAATATTCTGTGTTTTATCCAGATTTTTTCGCTAATTTTTTTATTTTTTTTTCGATTTTTTTTTTTCAAAAAAAAATAAATAAATTTAAATTAAAAAAAAAAAATCCAAAACAAAAATGTTTTTTTCCAAAATAAATTAAATTTTTTCCAGAAAATATTGTGCAGTTAACTTTTTTAGATAAAAGCAAACATATTTTGCTGTAGTAAGGTTATGACTAGTTGGGTAAAAAAGTTCAACGTTGCAAAATTACCCTAGGACAAAGATCGGAATTTCGCTCAATGAAAATCATAATTTGTCACATTCTTGTCAACCACAATGTAGAGGAGTGTGTATCAACAAAATTTTCAATTTTTTTTCGACATAGTCTGGATAGTTATGCAGTATAAGTGGAATTTATGGCTATCAAGACTAAGTCCAAAAATGTCAACATAAACTTACATTCTGAATTTGTTTTAACTGATGCATTTATATTATAGTTGACGACAATTAGAATTTTCAATTTCAAGTAAACTAACGTTTTTGTTATCACAGCTTGTTATCCAGGCTTAATGGAAAAGCTTCCTATTAATGAACAAATTAAAAAAACTATATTTGTCTCTCATAAGGTTTAATAAAATGCCCAAAAGTCACAAGATTGTAAGAACCACCCTAATATCTATGCTTCATACAATGTCTCAGTAGTGCACATACCTGTTGATCGGTGGTTTCATTTTCATTCCAACCTAAATTTCAATCATATGTTTAAGTGCTTTGTAACTATTAAACAAAAAATCATTCATCCCTATCCTATCTGCTTCACACTTTAATGTTGCGAATGGATGGGAAGCATGAACGTAAAGAGACCATTTGTTTATCTACTAGCTGGCCTCGGTAGGCAATCATCTGACCTACCCCCAAAAGCAAACACCACGTGCTATCGTATGCTGGTGTGCTGTGTGCACACCTCCCTTCTCTGGGAAGGCCTTCCAAAAAGAACCATTTCAGTAGGGGTTGGAAAACACAAGTTAATAATAATATTTCTAATTTGAATTTTAAATATAAAATTTTGTTTATATCATTTATTACAAACTTTTCTGTCTCTGATATTTGAAACTACGAAGTCGACATTTGTACGTGGATATGTTATCGATTCGGCGTGATTGTTTTTGACTCTCCATCTAGCTGACTAGCTCTTTGGAGAAAGCTTTTGACTTTATGAGCACGTTAGCCACTTTCATTTTAGAACAACAGGGCCAAGGGTCTAGACGCAGGAGAATGTTGGACTTCAAATCTTAATGATTGCAAACCAATTGGAAATAATTAAAAAGGAAATACTCAATATTGTTATTCGAGATTGATCTAATGAATCCTCCAGAGACATGTTTGCTCGAAGGACCAATTCCCAAAGCTTTCGATAATCTTAATGATTGCAAGCCAATTGAAAATAATTAAATAGGAAATACTCAAGATTATTATTCGAGGTTGATTTAATGGATCCTCCATGTTTGCTCGAAGGACCAATTCACAAAGCTTTTAAGCTTTCGATAATCTTAATGATTGCAAACCAATTGAAAATATTTAAAAAGGAAATATTCAATATTGTTTTTCGAGATTGATTTAATGAATCCCCCGGATACATGTTTGCTCGAAGGACCAATTCCCAAAGCTTTTAAGCTTTCGATAATCTTAATGATTGCAAACCAATTGAAAATAATTAAAAAGGAAATACTCAATATTGTTATTCGAGATTGATATAATGAATCCTCCAGAGACATGTTTGATCGATGGACCAATTCCCAAAGCTTTTAAGCTTTCGATAATCTTAATGATTGTAAACCAATTGAAAATAATTAAAAAGGAATTACTCAAGATTGTTATTCGAGATTGATTTAATGAATCCCCCGGATACATGTTTGCTCGAAGGACCAATTCCCAAAGCTTTCGATAATCTTAATGATTGCAAGCCAATTGAAAATAATTAAATAGGAAATACTCAAGATTATTATTCGAGGTTGATTTAATGGATCCTACATGTTTGCTCGAAGGACCAATTCACAAAGCTTTTAAGCTTTCGATAATCTTAATGATTGCAAACCAATTGAATACAATTAAAAAGGAAATACTCAAGATTGTTATTCGAGATTGATTTAATTAATCCCCCGGATACATGTTTGCTCGAAGGACCAATTCACAAAGCTTTTAAGCTTTCGATAATCTTAATGATTGCAAACCAATTGAAAATATTTAAAAAGGAAATATTCAATATTGTTTTTCGAGATTGATTTAATGAACCCTCTAGAGACATGTTTGCTCGAAGGACCAATTCCCAAAGCTTTTAAGCTTTCGATAATCTTAATGATTGCATACCAATTGAAAATAATTAAAAAGGAAATACTCCAGGATGTTATTCGAGATTGACTTAATGAATCCCCCGGAGACATGTTTGCTCGAAGGACCAATTCACATAGCTTTTAAGCTTTCGATAATCTTAATGATTGCAAACCAATTGAAAACAATTAAAAAGGAAATACTCAATATTGTTAGACGAGATTGATTTAATGAATCCACCGGAGACATGTTTGCTCGAAGGACCAATTCCCAAAGCTTTTAAGCTTTCGATAATCCTAATGAATGCAAACCAATTGAATGTAGTTAAAGAGGAAATACTCAATATTTTTATTCGAGATTGATATAATAAATGTTTGCTCGAAGGACCAATTCCCAGAGCTTTTAAGCTTTCAATCACTTCTTTGCCTAAATTGAATATGTCTTAAATCTATTTATTTTAAAGAAATTTCAATAAAAGACAAACTTCACTTACCGAACATTCGCTAAAGTGTGCCGACGATTCTTCAAGTATCGGCTGTGATACTTTTGCAGATCACCAATGGATCCCTGTTCCGCTTGCATCTTGCTGGCAGGTAATAGCTGTGAACTATTCGAAGGTTGAGCCCCTAGGGCCGAAGCCGAGGACGACGCTAGACGTGCGTGAGCACCGACTGTGGCAGCACTGTTGCTGTTATTCGAGGCGAGTGTCTCGCTCGAGTTGGCCGCACCGCAACTGGTGGCGCCGGCAATGCTACTGGGAGCTAGGACGATGCGTGACCAGCCGGACTTGTGTTGCTTGCGAAATTTATGCTTGATCCGGGGCGAGGGTGTTGAGGTGGTAAATTCTTGGGTGGTACAACCGGTCGTGGAAGATGTCGTAACAGCGTTGGCCGACAGTGATGTGCAACTTTCGCTGCTGCCACTGGGATTGGCGGCGTAGGGAGAGAGTTGATCGGTTTGTGATTGTTGCTGTTGACGATTCGAGGTGGGTTCCGAGTGGTGGTGCGCGGAGTCGTCTGGATTAGCGCTGTGTTGGCGATTCAGTTGCTGTTCAGACTCTTCTTCTTCTTTGATATGAGGCAATGGCGAGGTCTGTGGCGGTGGGCAACAACAACGCGAGGGTGTCGAGGTAGTTGCTGTAGCGGTGGCTGTAGTTGTAGCCGAACTCGCAGTTGGAGTTGCAGTTGCCGAGACAACCGTGGGAGGAGGTGCTGTGGTCGGGGTAGCTGTCCCAGTTGTCCCCACTATGATTGCCGCCGATTGATTAAGGGAGCCTGTGGCGTTCGGTGGTGTTGTAGGTGATGGTTGTGTCGAGATGGCTGCTGCTGCTGCTGCCGCCCCTCCGGCCGCTGTGGCCACCGACAACAATGAGGTTGTGGTCGAGAGCAATGAACTGGCCGAGGCTGAGCCCCCAGCTGCGGCTGTCTGTAGAGCGGCTACTGTCGGCGAAATGCTGGTGTCACTGAGTGTTTCCGGTTCCGCTTTACGTGGCAAAATGCCCGATGCCAAGGTCGCGGCTGCTATATCCGCGGCACTATACTGCTGATCGAGTTCCTCTTCGTCGTTGATCAACGTCTTCAGGGATATGGGCGTAGTGACCGATGTGCCAATGGTGTCGGCCAAGGAGTGTTTCTTCACTGTCACTGCGACGAGAGAGTCGTTGCCACCGTCCGTCAGTTCGGTGGAGGATTTGCCCGAGCGTTTGCGTTTCACTGAGCTGTTGTCCACGGCTGCCGCCGTCTGCACGGGTGTGTGAGGTGGACTTGTGGCGGGGGCTGCCGAGCTGCTGCCCCCGCGACAAGGAAGACAACAGCGAAACACTGTGCTACTGAAACACTTGAATGTTTTCGACTTACGTCGCTTGCTGGGGCATGAATTGTTCGTGGACGACGACGATATACAGCTGCCGTTGCCGAAACTGCTGCGCTGTTGTGCGGCACTCGTGGTGTTGATGCCGCTGCCGGCGCCGCCTGTGCCGATGCTGCGACAACTGCCACTATTGTTGCTGCTGAGTATGCTAAGGGTGCCGCTAAGACGCTATACAAGAGAGAGTGAGAGGGGGAGAGAGAAAGAGAAAGAGACAAATTAAACAATACGCCTGGAAGGGAGGGATGTAAAAATAATGTTCGTATAGACATGGGGGGAGAAAACTGTTGAAGGCAGTCAGTAGTAGTTGTTGTTGGTTGTTATTTTTGGAAAATTCTAATTTTGTTTCGTTTCATTTCATTTCACAAGCTTTCTTTCTTTGTTTGTTTTTGCTTTTTTCTTTTTTTGCTTTAACCTTTCCAAATCCACCCATTTGAGCCTTGGCGATACAGTCGTGATGTTGTTGCTGTTCATATTTCTGAGTTGCTGTCGTTGTTTTCAATTGTTTTTGCGACGAAAGTTTTGACAGACGCATGGTCTGCTCTTGAAATGTTACGTTTTATCCGCTGGTGATTGTTTTGGTTTCGTTTTTTGGCAACACTTTACGTTTTTTTTTGCAAAATAATTTTAATTGATTTCATAGTGCATAGTTTTGAGGTGATTGTTTGGAGCGGAGTCAGTCGTTACAAAGTCCACGGGGTTATTATCTGCAAAGAGAAGGAGACAAAAAATACAACAATTATAAATAAGAAAGCTTTTTAATAAATATAAATGTGATGAAAAATTTTATAAAAAAATAAATAAAGTTCTTATTAGTTTTTGTGTTGTTCGATTAGTGATCAATTGATTGATTTCTTTCTTTTTTAACTACCCAAATTGGTATTGTTATTTTATTTAGCAATATTATATCTACAACTTTCCTTTGTTCGGTGACTTATAGTTAAATTTGACGTAGAATAATTTTTCCATTCAAGTTTTGTGCTGCAGTTTAGCAACATTTCGGAAAAAGTACGAAATTTACCCTAAAATGAATTTTAAGTTTTGGCTTATTTGTGGTATATACGAAGACTTTTAAAGTCTTCAGAGACTTATGGTAGACTATTATGGCAAATATTTTTATAGAATATTTTGACCCGTTAAAAACCTGTTTTAGGGTTGTGTTTTATCCTTTTGCATAAATAGGACAAAAAGATCCCTATATTGAGGAGCTAGAGGGTTAAAATGTTCCACAAAAATGTCCCTCGTAGTGTTTTAAGTAATATTGCTGAACACATCATATACTTAAACGATTCATCATAAGAATTTGCAAAAGGTTATTAAAAAATTAAAAAGTCAAAGACACACATTCGTTGCGAAAGTTCTGACGAGATGGGGTAGCGCCCATCGAAACTGCGCAGTCAACATTTAGCTGCAACAGTAAAGGTCTCACTTTGCCTTTTTGCTAATTTTGGGTTCTGCTGAAGACTTCATTCAGCACGACCTTTGGTCTTAAACCAAAATAAATGACAACACACAAAAAATAAAAATTTTGTGTCCGAGACGTAAAAATTTATTTTTGTAGACATCGAGATATATTGATTTTTAAAATGTACTCAAAACAAATTTTATGAGTATTTTTTTAATTTTTTATTAAAATTCAAATTCTCATATAAAGTTATATGATAACACCGTACGACAATTTTTAAGAAAAGTCGTTACACTTATATAAAACTATAGGCAAAATGGAGTTATTTAGCGTTTTTAGTTTTTCATTTAGTTTCAGATTTATATCATCTGGTTCAAGTGTAATATGGACTGTAGGACAGTGTAATTAACCCATCAAAAATAGAAAAAAAAATAATAAAAGATTTTGTTTTATTTTAAAAGGGCCATTGATAAATGTAGATGTTACTCCACTTTATAGAAGTAAACGATTTTTTATACCCTCCACCAGGATGGGGGTATACTAACTTTGTCATTCCGTTTGTAACACATTGAAATATCGACCTGAGACCCTATAAAGTATATATATTTTTGATCGTCATAAAATTCTAAGACGATCTAGCCATGCCCGTCCGTTTGTTGAAAGCACGCTAGCATCTAAACGAATGAAGCCAGAACGTTCAAATTTTCCATAAATGCGTCTTATAGTCGTAGATCGGTTGGGATTGAAATGGGGCGAAATCGGCCCAAAGAGAAAAAATTTTCCCTCACAAGGACTAAAAATACCCATAATAATCCCTAATATTTTAGCGTATTTAAGTATGTTTTTTTTGAATATGTCTGTTTATATTTGCCTAATATTGGGTATGCACATTCCCCTTATAGCAAAATCGTGCACCATAAAGTGATTCTTATTTGTAGGGGGTGAAATGGGGCAAAAAAGTGATCAAAATGGTACATATTAAACGACAACAGCTAGAAACACGAAATTCGGTGCGTAAATTCCTCTAACTGAGTAGAGACATAATATAAAAGTATTTTTTCGTACTTTTAAGGGGTAAAATGGGAATAGAGGGATAAAAATGGTACCAACCAAACGGCTGCCCCTAGAATAATCAAATTCGGTGTATACATTCCTCTGACTGCGTAGACACGTAAAATAAAGGAATTTTTTGAAATTCGTACTTTTTGGGGGTTAAAATGAAGAAAAGGGGATACAAATAGTACCAACCAAATGACCGCAGATAGAGTCATGAAATTTGGAGTATACATTCCTCTGACAGCGTAGACACGGAAAATAAACGGATTTTGCGAAATTCGTACTTTCAAGGAATACAATGGTACAGAGGGATAAAAATAGTACCAACTAAACGACTACAGCTAGAATGATGAAATTCTAATTGGGTAGAAACGTCAAATAAAGAGATTTTAGGTAGTTGTACTCTTAAGGGGGTAAAAATGGTACCAACCAAATGGCCGCAGCTGGAATCATGGAATTCGGTGTACGGTGTATCTCTACTGCATAGACACGCAAAATAAGAAGTTTTTTCGTGAAGTTGAATTTTCAAGATTTGTACTTCTTAAAATAGAATGAAAATACAACCAATTGTAGCACCCCCTATCTATCAGAATTTATGGTATTTAAGCTTTTCGAAAATATAAATATCAGAATATTTATTTTTTGAATTGACGTATTGGTAGCCTTGCCTTATAAGCGTGATTTGAAATAATTAAAATAATATATTTATTTATAAAATTATTTTTTCAATATTTGTATTTGTTTTAGTTTGGCTATAGTAAAAAAATATATTTTTCTGCAATATTACTGCACTTCTACGAAAATCGACATCCTCTGTGGAATGCAATACATGGTGGAGGGTATATAAAGTTCGACCCGGCCGAACTTAAAGCCGTTTTTAAATAATATTTCTTATTTTTTGTATAAATAGCGCGAAACTCCCTTCAGTAAATAGATAATATAACATTTTCTATGTTATTCTCAACGAAGAAATCAAAGCCTATTTGAAACAAATCTATAAAAAATGTAGTTGATATGTTCCTTCTTGTAGAAGTATAGAAATTTCAAAAAATCGGAATCGATTTTTTACGAAGTTTTTGCTTCTACGCGATAGGCCAAAACAAAATCCAAAGATTTTCTTCACATAGGCCTTGTTCTCTTGATAAGCGTGCTAGCTATTACAAAATAAAACAAAATATATTGTTAGCCTTCAAATGTATATGTCTTATTTTACATTTAAAATCAAACCTCACATTTTATATACAGTTAATATTTACTTTATTTATTCAGTATATTCATCTTCAGCTTCATTGTCATCATGTGTGCCACCACCATCATAGTCTAAGTCACACTTTATCCGTTTTGAGATATGCAAAGATTTATGTTTGAGTCAATTAAAAAATATTTGTCCATCGAACTACAAAATTGTTTCTTTGAATATCCTAGTACCTCCAAGAGAACCGCTACTTTCAGAGGATGAACTGACTTAAAATTGAAAAAATTAAACAAAATTTATTTTATTTTAATTTGAAAAAGTAATATTTCCGTACAAATAAATTAACGAAAGCACAACATATTTTATTAAAAAAAATAAAGAAATATATAGATATTTACAGATTGTTCGTCTAGAAACTTTGCAATTATTATTTACATTTCAAATGATTTCATTTTATATGTTATTAAATTATCTGAATTACTTAAAATTAAAAAATGTATATATACATCACCTCACATCAATGGCAGTGAATGTAGTGCGACTCAAAGACAACTTTGTATAAATGTCAAAAAGAAAAGTTCTTAAATTAGAGATCCGATCAAAGTAAAGAGAAATATCGACGTATCTCATTTTTTTTTAATTTTTGACTTAGACCATTGTCATACTAAGTGGCACACATACATATTACACTCGACATTGGTTATTAAGACACACGCAAAAACATAGCCGGTTCTTGGATAGATCGGGAAAATTGCAAAACAAAAATGTCATGAATCAAAATCATTTCAGCCATATCTCCTGTGAAAATGGAAAATTTTCAAAAATATTAAATTTTTATTTTTTGTGTACCGTGTGAGCATTTCACACTTTTTGTAGAAAAAAGCTCAATCTTCCCAAAATAAGGCATATTTTAACCCCAGTAATTTTTTGTATAAGTTGGCATGTAATTTTGCTATTTAAGCGTGAAGGGCTTTAGTTACAAGTTTTGTGTCTTTGGTGACCCCCACAGAAATTTTCCGGCAAATTTTTGCGTAGAACATTTTTATGCTTAATTGTCCTATTTGAAAGGACTTTTTGATTTCCTTGGAAAAAGGCTCAACTTGACCAATAAAGAGAAGAGCTAGAAAGTTAAGATTTCCACAGAAATATAGTTCTGACAATAAGAATTTTCACTTAACTGGCAACATTTTTTTTTGCATAGTATAATGCTTCCGTAGTAAAGAGTGATTTTTTTGAGGTTAGGATTTTCATGCATTAGTATTTGACAGATCACGTGGGATTTCAGACATGGTGTCAAAGAGAAAGATGCTCAGTATGCTTTGACATTTCATCATGAATAGACTTACTAACGAGCAACGCTTGCAAATCATTGAATTTTATTACCAAAATCAGTGTTCGGTTCCAAATGTGTTTCGCGCTTTACGTCCGATTTATGGTCTACATAATCGACCAAGTGAGCAAACAATTAATGCGATTGTGACCAAGTTTCGCACTCAGTTTACTTTATTGGACATTAAACCAACCACACGAATGCGTACAGTGCGTACAGAAGAGAATATTGCGTCTGTTTCTGAGAGTGTTGCTGAAGACCGTGAAATGTCGATTCGTCGCCGTTCGCAGCAATTGGGTTTGTGTTATTCGACCACATGGAAGATTTTACGCAAAGATCTTGGTGTAAAACCGTATAAAATACAGCTCGTGCAAGAACTGAAGCCATACGATCTGCCACAACGTCGAATTTTCAGTGAATGGGCCCTAGAAAAGCTGCCCATGCATCCCGAAAAATGCACTGTTTGGTGTGGTTTGTACGCTGGTGGAATCATTGGACCGTATTTTTTCAAAGATGCTGTTGGACGCAACGTTACGGTGAATGGCGATCGCTATCGTTCGATGCTAACAAACTTTTTGTTGCCAAAAATGGAAGAACTGAACTTGGTTGACATGTGGTTTCAACAAGATGGCGCTACATACCACACAGCTCGCGATTCTATGGCCATTTTGAGGGAAAACTTCGGAGAACAATTCATCTCAAGAAATGGACCGGTAAGTTGGCCACCAAGATCATGCGATTTGACGCCTTTAGACTATTTTTTGTGGGGCTACGTCAAGTCTAAAGTCTACAGAAATAAGCCAGCAACTATTCCAGCTTTGGAAGACAACATTTCCGAAGAAATTCGGGCTATTCCGGCCGAAATGCTCGAAAAAGTTGCCCAAAATTGGACTTTCCGAATGGACCACCTAAGACGCAGCCGCGGTCAACATTTAAATGAAATTATCTTCAAAAAGTAAATGTCATGGACCAATCTAACGTTTCAAATAAAGAACCGATGAGATTTTGCAAATTTTATGCGTTTTTTTAAAAAAAAAAAGTTATCAAGCTCTTAAAAAATCACCACCATCAATAATGCTTCCATAGTATAATGAATAAATGATAACTTTGATTCACTGTAAAACGAAACTCAGACCAGCTGGACTATAGGTTTATTCTGCAAAAATGGTCTACTCAATATGCCCTTTCAGACTATCGCTGTTCCGTTTCAATAAAAAAGTCTTCATTTGTTGGACAGTATTATTCCTTGTTTTAATAATTTATTTTTATTCTTTTGCATTAACAACAATTTCATTTAGTTTATTCATGTTTAACTTTTTAAGGGAGAAAAATTGATATGGTTCTTGATTATAAACCAGGGTTGTCAGATATGGCGATTTCCCGCCCAACGTTGCGAATTTTAAATATGTTTGGTGACTATATTTTCGATTTGGCGATTTTTTTGTTGATTTATAAAATAGTTGGCGATTTTGTTGGCCAAGAATATTTTAGAATATTTTAAATCTGTTCTCCGATTTTATATATTGACGTTACTTTGTAGAGAAATATATTACAATATGTATGCAAATCATAGATATGCGTTCATGGCAAACCGAACCCTTTAAATTACCACTTCCGATTTCTTTGAAACTTAGTAGGAAAACTGCACACTGTTAAATATTTGATTTATAGAGGACGAAAAAAGCATTTTTAAAGATATGGCCAATTGAGAATTAGTAAAATCAAGATTAAATGTTCGAGGTAGGAACATTGAAAATGGTATTGTGTGAAAACGCGTAGGTACAATTCAAACAATGAATGCTTATTTTAAAGATAATTGTATATTATTATATTTTGTGGTTTTCTTAAAAAATCAAAAAATAGGCGTGTTCCCGTCGATTATAAACAAACCATGTACATTTTAGAATTGAGAAATAATAGTAATTAAAAAACTGTAATAAATGTAGACAACCAAAAACTTTATTTTTGAACGCATGCATTGACTTTTCTGGTTTTATTGAGATTTGTTTCTTTTTCGTTCCATTTAAAATACCTGAAATAATATTTAGGAGACATTGGTCTATGAAAACGGGAGAAAGAGATCAACTCAATATTAGAAACTGCTTCATAAAGGAGAAAAGTATAATTTTTAATGTTAATTGCTTTTTAATCAGTAATCACTGCGTTGAAAGTGTATTCTGCATTAAGATTCGCTTAAAGAATAACAAATACCAATAAAAAATGTTTTAATTCTTTATCATGAAATGTTGAAAATATTCAATTCGATTCAAATATAACATCGGAATTCTGTACACTTTTTTCAAAGAACTAAATATAAAATGGAATTTGTCGATTTTTTTAATTAAAACTGAAGTTGTTTAAATTTGGTGGTTTTTGGCGATTTTTGACAATTGATTTGGCGATAGAGGTACAAAATAATCTGACAACCCTGTTATAAACTAATACAAATTGAATTTTAATCGCTTTATTTATTAAAAATTTTCATTATTTTTAGCAAATATTCTCCTCTTTCATTTGATACCAATGTCGCCATTGTATAACTCGCAAAAGTATGACAAAAAAATAATGAAATCATTATATCAATTTTGAAAATCTACATACATTTCAAAAATCGCTTAAATTTAGGCCTTTTTTCCACAATTAATTGTTTTTTTTTTGTTCGAAAATACTTTGCATATTTTTAGGCGTTATACACTTTTTTGCAACACTGCATATTGTTAAGAGTTGCACACTTATTTTTGCTATTATGGAATATCGATGCCGAAAAGGGTATAAAAGGAGCGTCGCTCATCGACTATTGTTCACTTCAGCCTTCCTACCGCGTGGACTTTCTGTAGTGATTTTAGAAGAGAATAAAGTAATGTTTATATTTAAGCAGACCAGTGTATTTTTTAATGCGAAAGTACAATCTTCGTAATAAGATTGCTTCAAATCTTAGTCTTAATTTCACTATAATTCTCAGTTTTGGGTGCTAAATATAGTGCATCGTCCACCCCAATAATATGCGTAAAAAAACTATATTGTCATGTTGTGACAGCGGGAAGTATTTACTGTTCTTTGGTGACCAGTCGCATTTTGTCAGACGAAAGGTCCGATAATGCATCCAGCCTAAAGACTGTATCAAACTGTGATACATTTTGGCTACATTTGTTTCTCTTGGCTTTATTGACAGTTTTGTCTAATAACAAAGCCGACAAAACCAATGAATGACCATGGTCATTGCTCTTGCTAATCAAATAACCTTAAAACAAAAAATAAGTATTTCACATTTTGTTTTATTTTATTTTATATCAATTTCGTTTCATTTTGTTTAAATTTCAATGCATTCATTCGAAAAATCTTGGACACAGCCATTGCTTGGTGTTGATCAATTGTAAAGCTTCAAACCTAGACTAAGAAGC
Source organism: Polietes domitor (assembly GCA_947397865.1). NCBI lineage: Eukaryota > Metazoa > Arthropoda > Insecta > Diptera > Muscidae > Polietes > Polietes domitor. The sequence continues at coordinate 17,398,621 of OX377620.1, forward strand.
GGTACGAATCAATAGATTCAGATATTAACCCAGAAGACCACCAGCAGCAAGATCGCTGAGAACACTTGATCTAACAAGACCTCCGTTCAGACCTCCGGCAATACCACCGTTAAGACCTCCATTAAGACCACCTTTCAGACCTCCGTTAAGACCAACATTCAGACCTCCATTAAGACCTCCATTGAAACCACCGTTCAGACCTCCATTCGTACCTCCGTTGAGACCACCGTTCAGACCTCCGTTAAGACCAATATTTGCAACTCCGTTAAGACCAACGTTCAGACCTCCATTAAGACCACCGTTAGCACCTCCGGTTAGACCACCAAGAAGACCTCCATTAAGGCCACCGTTCAGACCTCCATTAAGACCACCGTTAGCACCTCCGGTTAGACCACCAAGAAGACCTCCATTAAGGCCACCGTTCAGACCTCCATTAAGACCACCGTTCAGACCACCATTCAGACCTCCATTAAGTCCACCGTTCAGACCTCCGTTGAGACCACCGTTCAGATCTCCATTAAGACCACCGTTCAGACCTCCGTTGAGACCGCCATTCATACCTCCATTAAGACCAACATTTGCAACTCCGTTAAGACCTCCATTGAGACCACCATTCAGACCTCCGTTGAGACCACCATTCAGACCTCCGTTGAGACCACCGTTCAGACCTCCGTTGCGACCACCGTTCAGACCTCCGTTGATACCACCATTCAGACCTCCGTTGAGACCACCATTCAGACCTCCGTTGAGACCACCATTCAGACCTCCGTTGAGACCACCATTCAGACCTCCGTTGAGACCACCATTCAGACCTCCGTTGAGACCACCATTCAGACCTCCGTTGAGACCACCATTCAGACCTCCGTTGAGACCACCATTCAGACCTCCGTTGAGTCCACCATTCAGACCTCCGTTCAGACCACCATTAGCACCTCCGGTCAGACCACCAAGAAGACCGTCATTACCTCGTCCGGTTAGACCACCGAGAAGACCTCCGGCAAGACCAGTGACTAAATTTCCAGCAGTACCGACCAAACCACCAACTACATTGCCAGCAGTTCCAACTAAGCCACCGACCAAATTGCCAGCAGTATTAGCTACTCCTCCAACAACGTTGCCAGCAGTATGGGCTAATCCACCAACGACATTGCCAGCCGTATTGGCTAAACCTCCAACTACATTGCCAGCAGTATGAACTAATCCACCAGTAAGACCAGCATGTCCACGATGACCCCAGGTTGGACGGACATGATGATGGGCAGATCCACCAAAGTTACCGCTAATTCCAGATTGCCACTTGCCCGTGTGGCCATGGCCAGATTTCCAGTTGACATGGTGACCAGCGTGGACATTACCAGCTTGACCATTGCCATGTTGCCAGTTTACCCTTTGACCATTACCCGAGTGGCCAGATTGAGCATTACCAGAGTGACCATTTGCAGATTGAACTTTGCCAGATTGCCAGTGGATAGATTGACCATTAGCAGATTGGCCATTTCCAGCTTGATCATTGCCAGATTGGACATTTCCAGATTGACCATTACCAGATTGCCAGTGGACAGATTGACCATTACCACTTTGACCATTACCAGATTGCCAGGTGATGCTTTGACCATTACCTATCTGAACTCCTTCAAGACCACTAAATCCAATAAGTTTACCATTTTGGTCAAATTGAGGAGTCACAGATACACCATTAGCACCGAGACCGCCTGAAGCACCAGCATTGCCTTGAGTGTTGTAAGTGTACATCACTCCACCCAGAGCACTTTGGGCCATTAGGCCAATTGTGATGGCCAAGGCAGCACACACAAATAATTTCATATTGTTCGAGGTGATTCGCAGGCTACTTCTGAAGAAAGTTGAACCTAACTCTGATAATCTCTATCACGATTACCAAGATATTTATACCCATAGTCGGTAATTAGTTTTGGGGAAATTGGCACAAATTTTATCTCCAACATAGGAAGTGGTGCAAATATTAACTTCCTTCGAAATGTTTGCTAAATATTCGAAACAATGCTAACATTCGCTGGGACAGCATTGTTGGCACTTGTTTCATTCTTTCTGTATAAGTCCAATATCAATGTTAAGTCAGTAGTAAGTTCAGGTTAGTTTGAACTATTCTATCACTGATATTGCAAATGCCTTTTCATGTTTCACTGATATGACTAATTTCAAATATTGCGAATATTAAGCAAACTCTCCACCATCTGCTAATAGAGGCTGGTATCCACAAACATTTGCAGGGAAGTTAATATTTGCTCCACTCCACTAATATTTGCTCCACTACAAAAATTTATGTCAAACTAGTTGCCAAAAATGGGTATAAATATCTCGATAATTTCGATAGAGTTCATCAGACTGCAGTTCAACGTTCTTCAGGAGTAATCGCACCAGTGAATCAACCTCAACAATATGAAATTCTTTGTATGTGCTGCCTTGGCCATTACCATTGCCATAATGGCCCAAAGTGCTCAGGGTAGAGTGTTTTACACATACAGCGCTCAAGGTAATGCGGGAACTGGTCTTCAAGGTGGTCTTGGTGGATCTGCTGGGCTTTCAGGTGGCCTCGGTGGATCCGGCGGACTTCTTGGTGCTGGAAATATTGTTGGGGGATTGACCCATACTGCTGGCAATGTCGTTGGCGGATTAGCCCAAACTGCTGGTAATCTGGTTGGAGGAGTTGCCAATACTGCTGGCAACCTTGTTGGTGGTTTAGCTAATACTGCTGGCAATGTTGTTGGTGGCTTAGTTGGAACTGCTGGTAATCTGGCTGGTGGCTTAGTTGGAACTGCTGGAAATTTAGTCAATGGTCTTACCGGAGGTCTTCTCGGTGGTGGCGGTCTTCTCGGTGGTGGCGGTCTTCTCGGCGGTCTAACTGGTGGTGCTAATGGCGGACTTCTCGGCGGTCTAACCGGAGGTGCTAATGGTGGTATTAGCGGAGGTCTTACTGGAGGTCTAGGTGGTGGTCTTACAGGAGGCCTAGGTGGTGGTCTTACAGGAGGCCTAGGTGGTGGTCTCCTCGGCAGTGGACTTCTTGGTTAAACCAGATGCTATTTCCCTTCTTGTCTTGCTAGAAAGAACATAACCATTAAAAGATATCGAACATAAAATTTGAATAAAATTACTATTGAAATAAATGATAACACAAACTTGAAATAATTATATTTGTGTATTACTTTTTCGATTTATTATAATGAGGAGCATATAGAGTAGACTAAAAACATAATACTAGTGGATAACGACTTCGAAAAAAAAACAAAAACAGTCTGGGCCAGGAATCCAGAATTTTGACCGAAAGTCCTCATTGGTAAAGTGCAATTTTTAATATGAAATGAAAAATATGACAGACAAGAACCAAAAATGTAAGGGAAGAAACCAAAGCCAGATTGAAGTGGTTCTATAGATTACGGTAAGACGCCTCAAAAGCCGATCAAAAACCCAGTGTTGCTAATACGTTAGACAAACAAGGCCTACTCGATGGATAAATGTAGAAGTATGGGAAATGAAAGAATTCGTGTGTTATTTTTAGGATTTTTTACTTAAATTGATTTAGTCATGATGATGATGTCGTCGTGATGACGACATGTACTTCTACAAGAAGAGGCATAACTTCTACATTTATCCACAGATTTTCTTTAAATAGATCTTGATTTCCTCGTTAGATCCCAGCTATTATAAAATAAACCATTAGAACACTTGCATCTCAGCCATGTTCGTTAAATCGAGAAATTCTTTATATTGAATATGGGACTATGGGTCATTTTGTGTGAACTACCGATTACTTTGACTTCGAAATGTAGAGTTCATTTTTATTATCATGTTTATGTTTGACATTTGCAAAATGGGACGCTATACGCTCGAACAAAATTGGGAAATATTAAAAACTTACTTCCAATGTAGTGAGTCTTTAACGCAAACTGTAAGAAATGTCCGTAGAAATGTTCATGTTTTCAGATGAATCTCATTTCCACCTCAATGACTATGTCAATAAGCAAAATTGCCTCATATGGTGTTCAGAGGATTCACCCTTTCAGAATTATATTATATATGGTGTCTATTCTGTTCCATTCAAAAAGTCTTAATTTGTTGGACAGTGCTATAATTAGGCAGATCACTAGAATATGGGCAATTCTATTAAAAATTAATTTGTGGATGTTGGGATTATTTATTCGACCTTTATTCTGATATATTTTGATGTTTCGTCTTCTTTATAATAATTAAGCTCTAGGTCAGTTTTTTTATATATTTTGGTTTTTATTTTTATTCAATATTTCGATGCCCTTCGAGGATCATCTTCAGGAATTCTACAATTACATACAAAAAACTGACCTAGAGCTTAATTATTATAAAAAAGACGAAACATCAAAATATAAAAAATAATTTATTTAGACAATTAATTCTCGAAACCTAAAACACCCAAAAGTAAAAACTAAATTTTATCTGTGGACAAAGCTAATAAAAATAAAAAATAACCTTGTAATGATTGTTATTTTTGTTAAAAAAAACAATTTTTTGGGGATTTATTTTCCCCGTTTTAGGAATTGTGGGATTTTTTTTGATGTATCACAAAAATGTTTTTGAAGTGTAACACGATTGCAAATTCTTGAATTGTTTTCGAAACAATTTTTGTGATACCCATACAAAAATTCCACAATTCCAAAACTGGGGAAACAATATTATTGTACAGGGTGGCTGATGAATTCTGCTACCATGCTACTTAATACTGCTGTTAAATGAGTTTTTCTTGCACGAAAGTGAAGCCCTTTCAACACTGTGTGTTTTCAACGGGATGATGCGTCTTGTCACATAGCCAGGTACTGTTATGAGAGAATTTCTGCGAAAGTTCCCCAATAAGCTGATTTCTAGAAACTCGACATTTCGTTGGCCCCCAAAATCTCCCGAACTCACTGCACCTACTTTTTTTCTTGTGGGGTTATTTCAACAGGAAGTTTATAAAATAAATCCAAAAAATTTGAGATTTAAAGCAATGCATTCGAACAGCAATTGAGACAATTCTTACTGAAACTCTACAGGAAGTAATGAATAATGAATTTTGCACATGTGTCACCGACTATGGATTTCATTTAAATTCTATTATTTTTAAAACGCGTTAAAAATGTTTAATAAACATGTATCAGTTGTCAAATGAACAAAAAAAAATAATTTATATGAATTAAACAAAGAATTATTTGATATATCTTTCGTTCAAAATTTACAGAATTTATTCCATGTCAATTTACCACCTCCTAACATGTCAGGTCACTATCCGTACTTATCAGGTGATTGGTTATATTAAATTAAAATTAAACATTTTCTCATCTTGGATATGACCCTATAGTATACGTATAGTAAAAGTTACTAGCTTTGCCGGCCGGATTTCCTATTCTGGGTTATGCACGAAGAATTTTTTTTAATTAGTAGTTCAATTTATTCATTAGATATATTTACACTGAAATGTTTTGCCCCAGCGCCTTACAGACTGTATTGGGGCGAGTTGACAAGATAAATTCAATTAATTTACATATTTATTTATGTAAGAGAAGCATTCTCAATTCACGCAATAAATGTGATTTAAGATTTGTCTTAAATAATGAAATTCTGAATACATTCTTTAACGCTTGGGGAAGATGGTTGGATTCAGAGCAACCATTGTGTTCTATTATTTGTTTAGTTATTTCAAGACGACATCTTTTAATTCTCAAATTTGTTCTATTTCTCGCCTGGAAAACGGTTTGATTAGTATGAAATGCAATCACACGCGGACCAAGGTTTCTATCTGATTTAATCATATACATGAGCAGTTGCATTTTATATAATCCATGTACCGGTAAAATTCTGGAGACATCTCCATACAACGCAAGAGTTGAATAAGTACGAGGGAGGTTATAGACGATTTTAAGTGCCTTGTTTTGGATTCTTTGCAAAGACCTCAATTGTACACTTTTCTTAAAAGCATACACCATTCATATATAATTGAGATGACTTTGGACTAATGAATTGTAAATGAGCAGCTTTGTTTTAATATCAAACTTATTTTTATACCTACACCACTTCGTGGACTAGGGTATTATAAGTTAGTTTCGCGCCAAATGTTTGTAACACCAAGAAATAATTGAGCTAGACCCACCTTTAAGTATACGGATCGGCTTAAAATCACCAGCAGAATCGATTTAACGATGTCTGTCCGTCCGTCCGTCTGCTGTCCATCTAAGCTTGTTCGCACTCTACAGGTCGCAATTGTGGTCCGATTATCATGCAATTTGGCAGATGTTACTTTTTTTGGCCAAGGACAATTGGTATTGAATTTGGAGAAAATCGGTTCAGATTTAGATATAGCCCCCATACAAATGTCGCTCCCGATTTGACTTTTTCCGCCCTATAAAGCACATATAGAACCCGATTTTCTTCAAATTTTGCATAGCACCTTATAATCTAACTAGAAATACCTGTGACGAAAGCGGGTTAGATCGGTTCAGATTTAGATATAGTCCCCATACAAATGTCGCTCCCGATTTGACTTTTTCCGCTCTAGAAACCACATATTGTACCCGATTTTCTTTAAAATTGGCACAACATTTTATAATGGAACTAGAAACACTTATGCAGAAAGTGGGTACGATCGGTTCAGAGTTAGATATAGCACCCATACAAATTTCGCTCCCGATTTGACTTTTTCCGCTCTAGAAGCCGCATATTGTTCCCGATTTTCTTTAAAATTGGCACAACATTTTATAATGGAACTAGAAACACTTATGCAGAAAGTGGGTACGATCGGTTCAGATTTAGATATAGCACCCATACAAATGTCGCTCCCGATTTGACTTTTTCCGCTCTAGAAACCACATATTGTACCCAATTTTCGTTAAAATTGGCACAACATCTTATAATCCAACTAAAAACACCTATGATGAAAGTGGATAAGATCGGTTCAGATTTAGATATAGTCCCCATACAAATGTCGCTCCCGATTTAACTTTTTCCGCTTTAGAAGCCGCATATTGTTCCCGATTTTCTTTAAAATTGGCACAGCATTTTATAATCGAACTAGAAACACCTATGCTGAAAGTGGGTAAGATCGGTTCAGATTTAGATATAGTCCCCATACAAATGTCGCTCCCGATTTGACTTTTTCCGCTCTAGAAACCACATATTGTACCCGATTTTCTTTAAAATTGGCACAACATTTTATAATGGAACTAGAAACACTTATGCAGAAAGTAGGTACGATCGGTTCAGATTTGGCTATAGCACCCATACAAATGTCGCTCCCGATTTCACTTTTTCCGCTCTAGAAACCACAATATAATCCAACTAAAACCACTTATGATGGAAGTGGGTAAGATCGGTTCAGATTTAGATATAACCCCAATACAAATGTTGCTCCCGAATGATTTTGGCCAAAGTTTACATATTATATTTCACCAATAAACATACATGGTGAAAGCGGGTCACATCGTTCCAAGTTTCAATATACCCCCATACAAATGTCCTGTCCGATTTAACATATTTTGTCAAACACATACATTTACAGGATTCAAAAATCCTTCCCGATTTCACTTTTTTACCGAATTGAATTGTAATGAGATAGAAAGTGGAGTGTATCATATAGTCAGCTCCGTCCGTCTTTAGCCTTTCTTACTTGTTTGGGAGATGCCCATATTTCCATACTTTAGTATAACCCAAATGGAGCCCCATTCTGCTCTATTACAGCTCTAGAAACCACATCTTACATCGGATCTTCATCAAATTTTGCAGATCATTATATGTTTCAACTAGGAATACCTACCGCGAATGAGAAATAAATAGGCGCATGTTTTGGCAAAGGCCTCAAGTGTTGTTATAGGCCACATCAAATGTCAGTCAGATTCATCCTATTACCGCTGTATAATCTATATTTTTCATTGAATCTTGATCAATTTTTCCAGATCATGTTATATTTACTTTACTCGGAATATATGCTGGAAAATTCATTAAATTTGACTAAAGTATGAACTACATAAAATTGATCCCATGAAATACCTGGGTTTAGTAATCAAAACACAGGGAGTGGTGTAGGGTATTATATAGTCGGCCCCGCCCGACTTTAGCCTTTCCTTACTTGTGAAATTTGTACTACATTCCAATGGTTGGTGCTACTTTAGCTTTTAAATCTTGTATATGGAAGTTCCATGAAAAGTTGTTTTGCAAATGAATTCCCAAATATTTTAACGACCGGGATTCCTCCAATGTTAATATTGAAGGGATTATCATTTTCAGAGCAATTTTGTCATTGTTCAGCACAAGCTTGTTCAATCTGCAGTATTCCAATATGACTGAAGCATCATGTTCCATCTGAGACTTTAATACAATATCATGATTGTAAGTATAAAATAGAGAAATATCATCAGCATACATAACAAGTTTCTCATACAGTTTGAGCCTGGAGATATCGTTCAAATATATTGTGAAAAATATTGGGCCCAAAACGCTACCTTGAGGTAGTACACCGTGTTCGACATTGCCAATTTCACCTTTAGCTTCATCAATTTTAACAAATTGTCTTCTGTTTCTTATAGTAGCTCTCCAACAGAAGTAGACAACTACCCTGAATGCCATAGTATGGCGGCTTTTCGAGCAGGATATCATGATCGACCAAATCAAAAGCTTTCGAAAAATCGTAAAATGCGGCACCAACTCCACCAAATTTATCATGCAAGCCTTCACAAATTAAATTAATAACCTTTAGGACAGCTTCTTGAGTTCCACTCCCCTTTTTAAAGCCAAATTGCAATCCATATAACTGATTTGTTTCATTAAGATAATTGGAATGTTGTTTATGCATAAGTTTTTCAAAAAATTTATCAATCAACGGCAGTAAAGCAATTGGCTTGTAGCCTGAGGCTTTTTGTGAATTGCTACTTTTGGGAATTGGGATTACTTGAGCAATTTTGGAAAACTAGACGTACGAATCACGTCATTAAATATATCTACCAGATGTGTGCTTATGAGCTCTTTGCATCTAATAATAGCTTTGCTCGATATGCCATCATATCCTGCACTTTTGTTGGATTGGAGACTCGTTATTACTGCAATAATTTCCTCATAAGTAGTACAATTAAAAGCAAAAACATAGATCTGGACTGAACAAGGGTATTGATCTCATTACATGTATCATCTACACAGCGTTGTATTCGATCCTTTAACAATTTGGGAACATTCAGAAAATAATCATTTAGCAAATCACATTTCATTTTCTCATCATTTATTAGTTCATCATTATCTCCACTCAAATGAATTCGTCTTCGCTCCTTCCTTCCCAGGCATTCATTTAAGAATTGCCAACATTTTTGAGGATTTTTATCCATGGATTCAACGTTACATCGTAAGTAATTGTTCATCGGCCACTTTTATAATTCTACTTATATGTTTCAACGTGAATTCGATTCTGGCATTCGCTTCATTTTTCCTTCTCTTAGCTAACAATTTCTCTTTAAACTTTCTCATAGATTGCAGATTTTTTGTTGTCCATGGTGTTAACAGAGATTTCGCTAATACTTGTTTCTCTTTAAAAATTGTGTTTTGAGTAATGCTACTGGAAAATTCTTGAGTGGCCGATCGTAAACATTTTCCCCTCTGGAGTATGTCCAAATAGGGAGGCGCAGAGTACAAATTTTCTGAGTTGTCGGCATGAAAATTTTCCCTCGGCAATCTTGTGGTTTTATGGCCCTTTAAAAAATTTTTGAATTTTGTCGATTAAAATTAAAATTAATAGCCAATTTCTACGATTTTAATGTAATGTTTGAGGCAATTTTAGAAAATCCACAAAAAAAACGTCCGCATTTTTGGTCCTGAAAAACTTCGATTAAGCAAATTGTAAAATACAAGGTTTTGAATTAACCCTTGTGAGAAGGATTTTTAATTTTTTGTGGAAATTCAAATTCCTATAACTCTGCAAATAAAATTGAAAGAATATTTTCCTAAGGCACGTGTAAAATATTTTTAACGATTTTCAGAAGAAAAAAACTTAAACAAAGTTGGAGTTTTTTAGGTCGGACTCAGTCGATTACCTCTTATTATTTGCAAAAACTATATTCAATATTTGAAAATTTTATATTTCAGACCAGCTGTTTCACTAATACTATGTTTGTTTCCTTTGTTAAGAGTTCTGGTGCAAATATTAAATTAACTTGATAAAAAGACAGCAAACAAAACGAGTTGAAAGTGTGTGGATGAACAATGGAATTATGGCCTCATATAATAGATTGGTTTTAATTTGGCCTATTAACACATGTTTACGCAGATAGTTTCTGCCAACAAAAAAGCGGAGACTATAAAAATCAACATGATGAAGTTATACATTTAATATAATGTTGCCTTAACACTGATATTTGATGTTTCAAAAAGCATGGCGAATGCCAGCTATTTCAAATATTAAGCAAACCCACTCCATCAGCTAATAGAGACGATCAACAAACATTTGCTAGGAAGTTAATATTTACACCACTCCATGTGTGCGCTAAAAAAGCCTGTCAGTTGGCCAAAACTAGTTGCCAAAAATCGGTATAAATATCACGATAATTTTGATAGAGATCATCAGACTGCAGTTCAACGTTCTTCAGGAGTAACCGCACCAGTGAATCAACCTCGTCAATATGAAATTCTTTGTATGTGCTGCCTTGGCCATAACTATTGCCATCATGGGCCAAAGTGCCCAGGGTAGAGTGATGTACACCTACACTCAAGACAATGCGGGAGCCGGTCTTCAAGGTGGTCTTGGTGGGTCTGCTGGGCTTTCAGGTGGTCTCGGTGGATCAGTCGGTCTTTCAGGCGGACTCGGTGGATCTGGCGGACTTCTTGGTGCTGGAAATATTGTTGGGGGATTAACCCGTGCTGCTGGCAAACTAGTTGGTACTGCTGGTAATCTGGTTGGTGGATTAGCTAATAACGCTGGTAATTTGGCTGGTGGCTTAGTTGCAACTGCTGGCAATCTAGTTAGTGGTTTGGCAAGTACAGCTGGAAATATAGTCAGTGGTGCTACCGGAGGTCTTCTCGGTGGTGGCGGTCTTCTCGGCGGTCTAACCGGAGGTGCTAATGGCGGTCTTACTGGAAGTCTAACCGGCGGTCTTACTGGAGGTCTGACCGGTGGTCTCCTCGGCGGTGGTAATCTTGGTTAAACTCGTTCTATCGGCTTATTACGCTTAACCTGACTAAAACAATGTACCAACAATAATATGAAACATACAAATTAGACTTAAAATATTTGAATTGATCGGTAGATTATTTAAGAAATCGAATCCAAAATAAATGATGATAAAAACAAATTAAAAATATTTATTTGCGTATTATTTTTCAATACATTGCATTTGATTTATTGTAATATTGCTGGGAAATGTAGTAGCCTAACTTTGACAGAGATAAACTCACATGCAGCAAATGTACCATAGAATATAATAGCTAAAACCCTTAATTAATGACTGGAATTACTTTTATATTCGTACTATGGATCGGGGTAAAAGCAATATATAATAATGTCAGTACAAAATCAATGAGAGAAGCGATGACGCCATTTATGTGTAATTGTGGAGAAATCAGCGAATGAGCGAATGTTGTTAAATGAGGATAAAGAAAATAACTGCAAAAGTAAATTCATGACTCAAACTAGGAGACAATAAGAAAGGAAAGCATCTAAACATCAACCACGAAAAAAGGAATAGGTAAGAATTTAACAGACACGCAGAGAAAAAATCATTTCGAAAAAATAACTTTGTGACTTTCTTTTGTGGACAGCGTCATTTTGTTTGCAGTAAACATGCCATCAGTTGTTGTAAACGAACAAAGTCTTTTATGAGATGCGCATTATGTTTATAAACTTCTTCGCTTGTCGAAATGGAATTGTGGGCATTAAAAAACCACCAAAAACATTTAGAAATAACAGAAAACATTGTTGTTCAATTTGCGGTGTAAGTAGGTCACATCGGTTAAGAGGTAAAGGGTGATTTTGTAAGAGCTTGATAACTTTTTTTTAAAAAAAAACGCATAAAATTTGCAAAATCTCATCGGTTCTTTATTTGAAACGTTAGATTGGTCCATGACATTTACTTTTTGAAGAAAATTTCATTTAAATGTTGACCGCGGCTGCGTCTTAGGTGGTCCATTCGGAAAGTCCAATTTTGGGCAACTTTTTCGAGCATTTCGGCCGGAATAGCCCGAATTTCTTCGGAAATGTTGTCTTCCAAAGCTGGAATAGTTGCTGGCTTATTTCTGTAGACTTTAGACTTGACGTAGCCCCACAAAAAATAGTCTAAAGGCGTCAAATCGCATGATCTTGGTGGCCAACTTACCGGTCCATTTCTTGAGATGAATTGTTCTCCAAAGTTTTCCCTCAAAATGGCCATAGAATCGCGAGCTGTGTGGCATGTAGCGCCATCTTGTTGAAACCACATGTCAACCAAGTTCAGTTCTTCCATTTTGGGCAAAAAAAAGTTGGATATCATCTCACGGTAGCGCTCACCATTCACAGTTACGTTACGATTCGCATCATCTTTGAAGAAGTACGGTCCAATGATGCCACCAGCCCATAAACCGCACCAAACTGTGACTTTTTCTGGATGCATTGGTAGCTCTTGCAATGCTTCTGGCTGATATTCACTCCAAAATCGACAATTCTGCCTATTTACGTACCCATTGAGCCAAAAATGAGCTTCGTCGCTGAACACAATTTCTTTCTTTCTGAACTTTCTTAACAGAGCACGCATTTTGATAATAAAATTCAATGATTTGCAAGCGTTGCTCGTTAGTAAGTCTATTCATGATGAAATGTCAAAGCATACTGAGCATCTTTCTCTTTGACACCATGTCTGAAATCCCACGTGATCTGTCAAATACTAATGCATGAAAATCCTAACCTCAAAAAAATCACTCTTTAGATAGTTAAATAAAGAAATGTATAAATATCGGATATAGTACATCCGAATTTGGCCAGGGAAATATAGCCCTATAGTGAAATTTGACATAGAATATTTTTTCCATTCACATCATTAAAATTTAGTTTTGTGGGACAATTCGGAAAAAGTACAAAATTAAGCCTAACATGCATTTTAAGTTTTGACTTTTTTCTGACATTTATGTGAACTTTTGAGTTTTGATGTATTCAGAGACATACAGTAGAATTTTACGGCAAATATTTTTGTGGAACATTTTGACCCGCTAAAGCCATGTTTTAGGGGTCTTTTTGATGCCTTTTTCACAAAAGGGGCCAAAAAGACCCTCACATTGAAGAGCTAGAGGGTTAAAATGTCCCACTAAAGTGTTCCTCGTAGTGTTTTAAGTAATATTGCTAAGCACATCCCATACTTAAAATGTAAGGATCACACGTTTTCCTATGCCGATTCATCATAAGAATGTGTAAAAAGGAGAAATATTCACACACATCTAAAATGGCCTCTAAAGACCTCTAAATTGAGGAGCTAAAGGGTTAAAATGTTCAACAAAACTTTTCCTCGTAATGTTCTAAGTAATATTTTTAAGCATATCACATATACTTAGAATGTAAGGGTCACAAGGTTTCTTATGTCGATTCATCATAAGAATGTGTAAAAGGCGGACATACTCACACCCCTCTAAAATGGTCTCTGCAGGCCTATATATTGAGTTAAATTAAATAAATTATTACTTATTATTTAAATTATTCTACAAAAAAGTTCCTCGCAGTGTTTTAAGTAATATTTCTGTACTCAAAAGATTCATCACAAGATTTCCTTTGTCGATTCATTCTTTTTACCCCATCTATTGGAATTCTGAGAGACACGTGTCTATTTTTTGGTATTTTATCATGTACTGGTGTCCGTATATAGTTATATTTTTTCGTCTTGCACTGTGTTATATTAAAATATGAATTAATATTGCAAAACAACGTTTTCATTAAATTGATTATTTATCTTCGTTTAATAATTCGCTGTGTAAATAACGCCTTTTTGTTAGAAAAACATAACTTTGCACAACACGCGAAAACGTGGACTATTGTGTGGCTACTTTAAATATTTAAAATATTTAAGGCTGCCAGATTCAGACAATGCCACAATTGGAAACAAATTTGCAAATGCAAATATACGCTTCTGCCGCACAAATATTATCAGCAACAAAATCTCCCAAATTTCATGCACCCAAATCTCGAATAAATAAAAAAATAAAATAGTTGCTTTACTGACTGACTGACTTATCATTGACCAGCCCCCAGACCAAACGGCTGAAATTATCAGGGTAGTTCCCAAATATGACGTAGACGTCGACTACGAAAGGGTTTTACGAAATCAGAGATACAAGCCGACCGATTTTAAGCCGCCGCACAGTAGCGCCCGTAGAGCAAACGAGGTTGCAAAAATAAAAATTTTCATGAGCGCCGACGAAGTTTTGAATAAACCCATGTTATAGGAAACTTTTCAACGATTTCAAATCTGCCACTCTTAATAATATCACATTTTTAGTTTAGAAGATATAGCCGTTCAAAGTTGACCGACTTTCGGTTTTCAAAAAAACACACAATTTTTAGTGAATTTGTTCCGATTTCAGGTGTAATATCACGAAAAATAGGTAACGAATCGCCTTATTTTTTGTTTGTATTGATTGATGTATTTATTAAATGTATAATGATAAAATAAAATTAACTGTTTGCTTTGTGTTTCTCCTGGTAAATCACTATTTAAAAACTATCCGTTTTTTCACTATTTTTCAACTTTGACGGAAAATTAAAAAAATCTATATTTTTCTATATTTGCCATATTTACAAAACCTGTTCATTGATTATTTCTTTACATAATTCAAAAAAATTAGCTGCCCGTTTGGCTTCTAGAGGTAAAAAAGGTTAAAAAGACATGGTTGCAGAAATTGTATGGCGTCCATCCCTTATATGTTTGACTGACAGTAGTTTGATCTAATAGTTTGAAACTAAAACTACTCATTGAAATTAGCAGGTACGTACCTCACTTAAACAATACTTTGGCGTACAAATGGTCAAGAACAATATTAACTTATGGTCCCTATTTTTATTTTTTATTTTTAGGCATGGTAGCATAAGCCTATATATTGCAAAATAAGGATAATGCCTGGATTACTCTACGACTGAAAGTTGGCGCAACAATTACTGAAACCATTAAACAATTTAAGTACTGAAAACATGGCGTTGAACAGCTTTAAATTATTTGAACTGTTTAGAAAGTCAACCACACCAAATTTTTTCACGGAAGCTGCTTTAGAAGAACTTGATAGCTTATACGGAAATATTGAGAGAAGCGAAATTATAAAAAATAAATTTTATCTGATATATGCAAATATTAAGGCAAAATGGGTGAAATCTAATCGAACCATTCAGAACTTCAACTCCAAATACGAGGACTGGCTTAATGAAGACACCATCCTGGATATATTGGCAGTAGATAAACCCACCACATCAACCAGAGGAGCAAGAGGAAGGCCAAAAAAAAGTATTGAGGAGTGTTCAATTTTCACAAGGAAAAGGAAACTTGCCGATGCCACCAATGACTTGACAACGAAGCAATTATCGGACGCGCTGTCTATTAAATTTACAAAGGATATTGAAAGAGTTAGGTCGCAGAAAAACTGGCGTATGGTGGTAGGGTACCACAAGAGGAGGAAAACTTCGATGAAAATACATCAATAAAGAATAAGGAAAAGATCAGAAAGAAGCAAATACAGGATGCTTTTTTAAATAAGTTGGACTAAAAGTAGACTGTCCCAAGCACGGATACGGTAACTCAAACGATGGAAACACTTCTAGGAGTTTTTTTTGAAAATGATGAGGCAGTAACTAGAATCACTGGAATTGACAATCAAATCGTGAAAAGATTTGGAACGATCTAAGATGTTTTAAACTGCAAAGAAAATGTCAATTCTACAAAATATGGAGAATATGCGTCGAAAACTGCATCTCTTTTAGCAGAAATGTATCCACAGAAGAAGTTGACCCCGACCGTCCATAAAATATTGGCGCATGGCAAAGATATAATTGAGTACCAGTCTTTGCCAATTGGAGAGCTTTCTGAAGAAGCACAGGAGTCTCTTAACAAATTTTATAAAAAATATAGATTGCAGAACACATTCAAAGCATCAAGGGTAAGGCAAAATGAGGACCTCTTCAACATGTTGGCAGCATCTTCCGATCCACTTATTTCTTCCCTGCGGCATGTGAAGTCAAGAATAGAGTTAGAAAATAAAAGTAAAAAGTAAAAGTACGAATTTCGTAAATTCCGTGATCTGGCTTCAGCCGTTTGGTCTGGACGCTGGTCAATGATAAGTCAGTCAGTTATTTACACAACTGTTATATATATATATATATATATATATATATATATAGATTACTCAAATCGTGTGAAAACTCTTGATTTGTACAGCTTTCAATATTTTCACAAATAATGTGACCCTGTAACTCAAAACCTCTTGGGCAACAAAGTAAAAAATACCTTATCTACGCCACTGTGAATTGTCATGGAGCTACGCCAAACGGAACAGAAGTGACATAATTATTTTCAAAATATAAATAATTCATTTCCAACCACTGCGCAGAGTGGCGGGTATATTCGATTCGTTTCGGCCGAACTAAACACCCGCCGCGTTTACTTGTTTCTTTTGTTTTGTTTATGTTCAATATCAGAGGTAACACCAAAGACAATTGATATATAGAAAATGCAAATATATCTGCAGGCAACCATGATATAAGGAAAGCTCACAGTAGATGGCGCATACATTAGATGTCTCTTGAATTATTTGTCAGATGATAATTTTGCCAACAAGAAATATAGTTCGACGAAGTTAGTATTCCCCCATCCTGACGGGGGAATACTAACTTCGTCATTGCGTTTATAACACCTTGAAATATCGACATGAGACCCTATGAAGTATATATATTTTTGATCGTCATAAAATTCTAAGACGATCCGTCTGTTGAAAGCACGCTAGCATCTACACCAAATTGTCCATAAATGTGACTTATTGTCGTAGATCGGTTGGGATTGCAACTGGGAGAAATCGGTCCAAGGAGAAAAATTTTCCCTCACAAGTACTAAAAATACCCTTAATAGCCCCTAATATTTTATCCTTGTTCTTACTTGAGCATTCTCCTATAACAAAAACGTGCTCCATAAAGTGATTTTTATTCGTAGGGGGTGAAATAGGTCAAAAAGGGATAAGAATGGTCGTATCAAACGACAACAGCTAGGAACACGAAACTCGGTGTCTACATTCCTCTAATTGAGTAGATACATAATATAAAAGCATTTTTGCCATATTCGTACTTTTAAGGGGTAAAGGGTGAATAGAGGGATAACAAGTTAAAGGCCCGAATCTTATATAACCTCAACCACGGAGTGTATTCCACAGTATTATCGGTAGATTAGAGGCTGTCGACATTACACAGAAGTGCACTACTATATTAGTAAAATTGTGATTCTTCATTATTATAATATAAATTGTCCTCTACTATATAAATATTAATATAATTATAAGTCAGAAATCTTCAAAAATATGCCCTAAATATTATTATAGAAATGGTTAGTCTTTTAGATATACCTTCTCTGTGATGAATATTTTACAGAAAATTTAAAAAAATATATTTTTTTTTTAATTTGTTGGGTAATAATTTAAAACATAAAACCCTAAAGAAAAAAATAAAAACAACCTAAAAATGTAAAAATATTTTTTTTAGTTACCATAAAATTGATTTTTCTACTAATTTTAACGTTGATAACCCATAATTAGGCCCTTACAGAGCGTAGCACCCTTTCCGAACGCTCATTTCATAGGCTGAACAGTTATCTATCATATGCTGTTTAAACTGTTCAATTATCTTATTCGGTTCAAAAGATATGATTTTTGCAACGAAAAAACTCAAATGACACCACTGTACGCCGCATGGATCTGCACGTGCCGCGCCGCTGCCGATTTCGTCGACTCAAATCGACTTCAACACGCCGCCGATTTCATCGACTCATATCGACTTCAACCACGCCGCCGAGATTTGACGGAGTTCTAACTCAGTCAAATCTTACTGGCAAAATAGACAACCCACTTAAAATTACTACTGTGAAATATATTGACCTTTCTTTGATTTTAGTATGCCACATATGATGACGTCTATAGAAAGTTTTGATTTTTTTTTTTATTTGAAAGTCGCATTTTTATAAGTCAATTCCAATACGCGTGTCCATGTATTCCTATAAATAACAATAAGGCTGTTTTTCTTTAAGACTGGATAACTAAGCTGTGATAAGAAAAAACCAAAAAAAAAGGTTAAAATTTAACTCAAAATAAAAATGATATACCAATGTGTGTATAAAAACAAATTTTAACAAAAATATTTTATGTTAAAAATATTGGACTTAGCATGGATAATTATCCAGTGTAGGTCCAATTTATGGTTATCGACCATAAGTCCGAAAAAGTCAACAGAAAATATGTTTTTTTAAAATTTGTTTTGATACAAATATTTATATTGTTGTTGCCGACAATTTTTTTTATTTTGGGTAAAAAATTAAATTATTATTAACGTTTTTGTTATCGCAGCTTCTTATCCCGGCTTAAAGAAAAACAGCCTTAATAAACAACAGCTTCTCTATTGTGCTTCTTTAGTGTGTCAAAGTAGGTATAGTATTATCATTCATTGGAAAGATTATGCTATTCAAGATGTCTGGTAAAATATGCCTCACACGAAAAGCTGTAATTGCAAAAATATTTATTAAATTCATCCATATTATAAATTTTGAGAATGGATTCCCACTTCCAAAAAATAATTGTATGGGATAATAATATTAAATTGTGGGAACATTGGCTAATATTAACGAATATTGAACTATAATATATATATATATATTGAATAAAGAAAAAGGTGTTAAAAACCAATACAAATTATTCCTTCCATTTTCCCAAAATTGTCAAATAAATAGGGGTGATCGAATGACAGAACGAGCCGACAAATCAGCCGAAAGCCGCCGCCGACCCATTTTGAACAGCGCCGCCGCCGCCGCCGCCGATAATTATGGTTCGGCTTGTAACTCTGTACGAAATTCATACTTTTAGGGGATAAAATGGGACAAAAAGGGATAAACATCGAACCTTCGTCCTGACAATTCGGCAGTAGCTAGAAACATGAAATGCGGTGTATTCCTTGCAAAGACCATGCAGGCGAGCTAAATATGAGGATTTTTCGAAATTTGTACTTTTAAGGGAGGAAAGAGACAAAAAGGGATAAAAATGGTACAAATTTAAGAATTGCACCTAGATTCGTGAAAATCGGTATTTACATTTCTCTGACAACGTAGACTTTCAATATTATTGGATTTTTCGAAATATGTACTTATAAGGGGTGAGCGGGACAAAAAGGGATAAAAATGGTACCAACTAAAGAATTTCAGCTATAGTCGTGAAATTTGGAGTGCAAATTCCTCTGACAACGTAGTAGCGCAATCTAAGTGGATTTTTTTTCGAATTTTTTTTATAGGAGTAAGCGAGACAACAATGGATACAAATAAAGGGTGATTTTTTAAGAGCTTGATAACTTTTTTTTTAAAAAAAACGCATAAAATTTACAAAATCTCATCGGTTCTTTATTTGAAACGTTAGATTGGTCCATGACATTTACTTTTTGAAGATAATTTCATTTAAATGTTGACCGCGGCTGCGTCTTAGGTGGTCCATCCGCTTAGTCCAATTTTGGCATTTCCACGTTTTTGAGTAACAGAGACCCAATTGGTGCGAACGGCGACGAATCGAAAATTGGTGGTCATCATTAACACTGGCCGATACAGCTGCGATATTTTCTTCAGTTCGCACTCTACGTAAGCGTGTTGGTGGTTTAATGTCCAACAATGTAAATTTGGTGCGAAATTTAGTCACAATAGCCCGAATAGCCGCTTCAGTGGGTCGATTAAACTGACCATAAAATGGAAGCGCGCAATGAACTTTCTTAACAGAGCACGCATTTTGATAATAAAATTCAATAATTTGCAAGCGTTGTTCGTTTGTAAGACGATTCATGATGAAATGTCAAAGCATACTGAGCATCTTTCTCTTTGACACCATGTCTGAAATCCCACGTGATCTGTCAAATACTAATGCATGAAAATCCTAACCTCAAAAAAATCACTCTTTAGTACCAACTAAAGTATTGCAGCTATAGTTGTGAAATTTGGTTTGGAAATTCATCTGACAACATAGAAACGCAAATCTAAATAGATTTTTCTAAATTTGCACTTATAAGGGATGAGTGGCACCAAAAGGGATAAAAGTGGTACCAACTAAAGTATTGCAGCTATAGTCGTGGAATTAGCCGTGTAAATTCCACTGATAACGTAAAAGCGCAAATTTAAATTTATTTTTCGAAATTTGTACTTAAGAATTGCACCTAGATTCGGGAAAACCGGTATTTACATTTCTCTGACAACGTAGACTTGCAATATTATTAAAAAATTCCTCTGACCATGTGGAAGCACAATCAAATTGGATTTGTCGAAATTTGTACTTTTAAGGTGCGCGCGGTACAAAAAGGGATACAAGTGATATACAACCCTTTAATTACGTAAACGCGGAACATAAATGGATATTGCAAAATTTGTACTTATAAGGAGGATGCGGGACGACCAGGGATAAGCGTGGTACCAAATAAAGTACATGTCTTTAGGGGAAACAAAAACACAACAATAATTTTTCAAAATGTGTATTTTTTGGCTAAGACGTGCAACAAGTTATAAAATGGCTGGCTGCAACCAGAAACATGAGGATATTAAAGTCTATGTGGTTGTAATTTTTTGTTCAAAACTGGGTAGAAAATGATAAAAATTATACACACGAAGGGAGTTCAGCTAAAATAGGGCATATCGGCAATTACATTACTTTGACTGAGTGTGAGTGCTATCTAATACGAGGTATCCAAATTACTATTTTAGATTTATCTATATCCACCAAAAGAAAATTAAATAAATACTATCCAAAAACAGAGACGGATAAAATTAACAAATAACTGGAATTCTCGCGTGCGAAGTACTGCAGGTACTGCTAGTTAAACAAGAGAAAAGATTTTTGAAAATATCGTGGCTAAATTTAGCTGAGGGTAAATGAATTCATAAATGTTAAAATAGTTGAAAATGTCATCATAATAGAGGATATTTTATTGGGATGTATCTCGAAAACCATGTATTGTATTCAAATTTCGTTTAGTTCGTAGAAACTAGGAACTCTTGAGGTGTTCTTTTACATTTGTAAAAGTTTAATTACGTTCTGGCTTTCCTTTTCAGACAGTGGTTTACTTGAAGATTGCGTTTATTTTGTATTTTTAATTTTCTATAGTATAAAAAAATATTCGCGAGACCGACCGATGCTTCGGCATTTACAAATATTGTCTTATTTATTCATATTAAAAAGAATATTCTGCTTATAGCAGCAAACAATGCTGAAATGGTGAATCTTTCTAAGCCATACTTTCATCGTTTTTCTCTGTTAATGTTTTTTGGTAAACATATTTAAAGCATACTTTAGGGATGTAAGATTTTATGATATACGAGCGCATGTAAATTATAGGATGGGTCTCGAAAGTAAATTGCTGCGGTCACCCCCCAGCAATGAAGATTAGATTGTTTAATGATGATCTACAAAATATTTCGCTCCTTAAAACACCTTTTAAAATAATGTTTTTCCGTGTGATTTTTTTATGTTAAAATTTTGTCCAAATTTTTTCTGAATTGATAGACTCTTCAAAGTACTTTAAATGAAAATATTTATTTTTATCTTCGAATAAATCATTGGTCGTGTTATTGGACGTTTATATTGATTTTTTGTGGGCTTTCAAAGTGACAGCTAAAACTCATATTTCTTGGAAACATTTTGCAAGAGTTAAAATGAAAAATAAATGGAAGGAATCAATAGCTTCCGAATGATGCCTCAATTATGAATACCGGGTGAAAATGACGTCACTGACTCCATTTTTGTGAAAAAATTTAATGCAGGCGATGGTTTTCACAGCCAAAATGTTCAAACACTTTTTACAAAAATGAGCGCTGCGGCGTCAATTTCATTCCGATGTTCATCATGTAGGCATCATTCGAAAGGTATTGACTGCAGCTATGTACTATATCATTATAAAATACTACCACCAAATACGAAAAAGTTTTCGGTAGTCACTGTGAAAATCCATACAAAAATTACTATAAAAGTCCAATAATTCGACCAATATATCGAGCCATAACCGCCGAAAAAATGTATCCCAC
Source organism: Polietes domitor (assembly GCA_947397865.1). NCBI lineage: Eukaryota > Metazoa > Arthropoda > Insecta > Diptera > Muscidae > Polietes > Polietes domitor. Next base: position 17,420,874 of record OX377620.1, read on the forward strand.
AAACTCGAAATTTTACTGGGGAAGGTTTTTTTTTTAAATAAAATCAGTTTGAATAAAGCTATTGTTTTAACATTTATAATGTAAACATTGTAAACAAAACATGAGATCTATTATTTCAGAAAAAAATTGAGAAAAAGTGTAACACAAAAAAAAATTTTACCGGAAAAACATGATTTATGTAGGGCTATTTTCAGGAGCGTTTAGCTCCCAGATGGCTTAATCGATGAAGGAAATATTTTGCAAATCATCATTAAACAATCCAAACTTTATTTTCGTGGGGTGACTGGAACTTGTTTTTCCATTTGTATGGACGGCGACCCAGCCTAATGTAAATATTAGGCCGATATATTAATCTTAAGTTATTTATAAAATTTTAATTTAGCAAAATTTTCGAAAATCGTAATAAACTAAAAATTTTATTTGGGCGTGGCAGAGACAATTTTCATTTTATTGTGGACCCAAATAAAATCACTGGTAATGATTTGTATTAACATATATGTTAAAGTAAAAAATTTATGACGTTTTTACACCCTCCACCTAGCACCTTGAAAAATCGACCTGAGACCCAATAAATTATATATATATTTTGATCGTCATAAAATTCTAAGACGATCTAGCTAGCCATGTCCGTCTGTTGAAAGCACGCTATCATCTAATAGAAATTAGCTAGGACGTTCAAATTTTCCATAAATGCGTCTTGTAAAGGGTGTTTTTTATTGGGGTATAGAACTTTAAGTTGGCATCACTTTTTTAACTGGCGGCCATTTTGTCAGCTGTCAAGTGATTAATATTTAGTTTGGTTTGCCATTTCATCATGAACAGGTTGACAAAAGAACAACGCTTGCAAATCGTGCAAATTTATTTCGAAAGTAATGGTCAGTTCGCGAAGTTCACCATTTTATGGTCGACATAATCGTCCATCAGAGCAATTAATTCGGTTAACCATGGATCGATTTCGCACTACGTTTACTCTATGTGATAATACGCATCCGCAGAGACGTCGAACAGTGCGCACCGAAGAAACAATTGCCGCTGTAGAGCAAAGTGTTGAAGAGGACCCGAATGAATCGATTCGCCACCGTGCACAGCAATTGGAGCTTTGTCCATCAACTTTATGGAAGATTTTGCGCAAAGATCTTGGCTTGCGACCTTACAATATCCAGCTTGTGCAAGAATTAAAGCCGCGAGACCATGCAATGCGTCGTGATTTTGGTGTATGGGCCGAACATGAGATTCATCTCGATGCTGATTTTCATCACAAAATTTTGTTCAGTGATGAGGCTCATTTTTGGTTGAATGGCTACGTCAACAAGCAAAATTGCCGCATTTGGAGTGAAGAGAATCCACATGAGACCCTTGTGACGCCTTTACATCCACAAAAACTGACTGTTTGGTGTGCTCTATGGGCTGGTGGAGTCATTGGGCCATACTTCTTCCGAAATAATGCTGGAGAGTCAGTTACCGTTAATGGAGACCGGTATAGAGCCATGATAACCGACTATTTTGTTCCCGAATTGGATGGCATGAATGTGGATGAGTTGTGGTTCCAACAAGACGGCGCTACATGCCACACAGCGCACGTCACAATCGAATTATTGAAGGAAACATTCGATGAGCGCATAATTTCGCGGAATGGACCTGTCAATGCCAAGATCGTGTGATTTGACACCATTGGATTATTTTCTTTGGGGATATGTGAAGTCGCTCGTCTACGCCAACAAACCAGAAACGTTAGGGGACTTGGAAGCCAACATTCGTGGCGTTGGTTGAAAATTGGACCTGTAGAATTGGCTATATTCGAGCCAGCCGCGGCGGCCACATGCCCGAAATCATATTTAAACATTAATGGCATAAAATTATCCTTCCAATAAAGCCAAATTGATGGACATTAAAACGATTTTCTTGTGTTTTATTTCAATTCGAAGTTCTATACCTCAATAAAAAACACCCTTTATATGTTAAAGTAAGAAATTTATGACGTTTTTATACAAACCACCTAAGGATGGGGTATATTTACTTTGACATTCAGTTTATAACACCTTAAAATATTCATCGGAGACTCCATAAAGTATATATATTCTGGGTCGTGGTAAAATTCTAATACGATCTAGCCATGTCCGTCTGTCTGTTGAAAACACGATAACAGTCGAACGAAATGAGCTTGGAGGTTCAAATTTTCCCTAAATGTGCCTTATGGTTGCTGATCGGTTGGGATTGAAAGTGGTCGAAATCGGTCCAGAGGGAAAAAATTTTCCGTAACAAGAACTGAAAATACCCCCTATTATTTAGACTATTTAAGCATTTTTTCAAATTTCTGCTATATATGCACTGGAAATTTGTTGGTGAACGCATCCTTGTAGTCAAAAGCACCAAAAAATAAATAAAAGTTTTAGCGGGCAAAATGGGACAAAAAGGAATAAAAATGGTACCAATGATACGACAACAGCTAGAAACATGAAATTTGGTATGTATATGTAAAATGTATATGTAAAAATGTAAAATAGAGGGATTTTTTAAAATTCATACTTTTGGGACAAAAAAGGACTAAAAATGGTACCAATGATACGCTAGAATCGTGAAATTCGGTGTATAGATCCCTCTAAATGCGTAGACGCGTAAAATATATTTTTAAAATTCGTACTTTTAAGGGAAACAATTGGAAAATAGGGATCAAAATGGTACCAACCAAACAGCTGAAGATGAAATCATGAAATTCGGTGAATACATTGATCTGAGTGTGAAGATGCAACACAAAAAGATTTTTTTCGAAATTTGTACTTTTAGGCGGGGGGGATAAAAATAGCACCCACCAAGCGGCTTCAGCTATATTAATGAAATTCGGTGTGTACATTTCATTGACAGCGTATAGATCTTTCTATATTCGTACCTTCGGGATCTAAATGGGATTAAATTTGGCACCAATCAAGCGGCTAAAGCTAGAATTATATTAATATTCAGTATTAGCACTCATCTGACTAGGTTCAAAATGGAAAAGGGAGTCAAACTGGTAGCAAGCAAACGGTGGTAGCTAAAATCATGAAATTAGGTAGTAAAGGGTGATTTTTTAAAAGCTATAGGAAAGTTTTTCAAAAAAAAATCAGAAAAATGCATGAAATCTTTATTTGAATCAATAGTACGGTCCATATAATTTAAAGTTTGAAGATTATTTCATGCAAATGTTGACCGTGACTGCGCCTCAAATGGTCCATCCGCTTAGTTCAATTTTGGCATTTCCACGTTTTTGAGTAACAGAGGTCCAATTGCTGCGAACGGCGACGAATCGATAATTGATGGTCATCATTAACACTGGCCGCTACAGCTGCGATATTTTCTTCAGTTCGCACTCTACGTAAGCGTGTTGGTGGTTTAATGTCCAACAATGTAAATTTGGTGCGAAATTTAGTCACAATAGCCCGGATAGCCGCTTCAGTGGGTCGATTAAACTGACCATAAAATGGAAGCGCGCGATGAACTTTCTTAACAGAGTACGCATTTTGATAATAAAATGCAATAATTTGCAAGCGTTGTTCGTTTGTAAGACGATTCATGGTTAAATTATAGACCAAACTGAAGATGTTTGACAGTGAAACAAAACACGAAACGTGCGTCAACTGTTTAAACCAGTGTTGCCAAAAAGATAATAGTTAAAAAATCACCCTTTATATTCCAGTCAATATTAGATTAGATATTATATTAGATATTTAATATTAGAACTTTTCCTATAAAAATGGTACAGACATTAATGAGAAAAATCGGGCTTGAGGGATATTGTTTCTAGCTAATTAGGGTACATTTTTGAAGATTGCTGCCTACTGTTGTCTTTTTGCTTCTACTTGTAGTTTGATGTTTACATGTTGTAGAAGACTAATAACACTACTCAACAAAATGAAAAAAATTTCATGTACTCCGGATGCGATAATTTTTTCTGTGTATATAACCTTGACATGAGCTCGAAAAACGCAATAAAATTTTTTTTTTCGTTTGGTTTTTTTTTTTTTTTTAATTTTAAAAATTTTTTTTTGGTTAATTTGTTTCGTCCGGCATAACTCGGGAACCACCAGCCCGATTTAATTGAATTAAATTTTAAAAAATTTAAAATTACAATTCCCTTAATCTGTTCATATATTGTTTTCCTATACAAGCAACAGTTTCCAAGTTAAAAATGAATATATAAAGGAAAAAACTTATTTTTTGCCTAAAGATTTAATTTTTTTTTTTTAAATCCATAAAAAATCCAAAATGAAAAAAAATGTCAAATCTTATTACTTTTACGTAAAGTCACATAACCTATGAGCAGAATGAGACAAAGATCATGAAAATCGATGCACGCGTTTCGCTTTTATTCGCAATTGAGTAAAGGTATGAATTTCAAAAATTTGCTCGACATATGCACAACTTTGTCTATGGTAAGGTTTTTTCTTTTTTATTACAAAAAAAATTAAAATTTGTTGGGTGACAAAAATATATGACTTTAAATTAAAAAACAATTCGATATATGTACAAGAAATTATCCTAAGGATATCAACATTAATTAATTATAAAAAAGTTTAAAAAAAAAAATATCTAAACACAAAAATAAAAACCTTCAAATTAAAAATAATTATGTGCTTTTGTCTTTCTTTTATATTGTTGTGGGTCTCTTTCTCTTATCAGGAACCAGATATAGTCCCCCATAATAGCTTCGTTCCAAAATCCTTGGTATCGGTGCTCAATTTCTTTCATTTGCTGATGAAAACGCTCACCATGCTCGTCACTCACATCGCCCAGGTTGTCCGGAAAGAAGTCGAATTTTTTTAACCTTTTTTTCCCCTGTTCAGGTCCATAGGTAGCAAACCGCTGAAAATTCAGGGAAACAATCAACTACAAAAATGTACCTAAGATCTCAATAAACAACTTTCTAGAACATATGAACTTCCTAGGAATTATTCTTAACACCGTTTAGGTAGCGCTTAGGTAGCCGCAAAATTGAAAAATTTCCCAAAAATTTCACTGTGCAACATTTTTGAAGTCATTTCAAAATAACCATATACGGACACCGCTACATGATAAAAGACCAAAAAAAAAAGACCCGTGTTTTTTTCCCCCCAAAGTCATGCACTTTTTTTTATGGGCCCCCAGAGATTTGAGGCCTCGGTGTAATTTTTGGAAAAAAGTGATCATATTCTCAGGCTCATATCTTGCAAACCGTTCGGAATTTTGATTTACTCTCTGAGGCAAAGTTCTAGCTCTTGTCATAAAGAACAAAAATTGTAGTTGATTGTTTCCCTGAATTTTCAACGGTTTGCTACCTATGGACCTGAACAGGGGAAAAAAGGTTAAAAAAAAACGAATTTTTTTAAGTTTTTTTGACCTTGATTTTGACCTTGAAGATGAAGTTTTTTTGATTTTATATGTTCACAATTTTTGTTCTTTATGACAAGAGCTAGAACTTTGCCTCAGAGAGTAAATCAAAATTCCGAACGGTTTGCAAGATATGAGCCTGAGAATATGATCACTTTTTTCCAAAAATTACACCGAGGCCTCAAATCTCTGGGGGCCCATAAAAAAAAGTGCATGACTTTGGGGGGAAAAAAACACGGGTCTTTTTTTTTGGTCTTTTATCATGTAGCGGTGTCCGTATATGGTTATTTTGAAATGACTTCAAAAATGTTGCACAGTGAAATTTTTCAATTTTGCGGCTACCTAAGCGCTACCTAAACGGTGTTAAGAATAATTCCTAGGAAGTTCATATGTTCTAGAAAGTTGTTTATTGAGATCTTAGGTACATTTTTGTAGTTGATTGTTTCCCTGAATTTTCAGCGGTTTGCTACCTATGGACCTGAACAGGGGAAAAAAGGTTAAAAAAATCGATTTTTTTTAAGTTTTTTGCGATTTTGACCTTGAAGATGAAGTTTTTTTTGATTTTATATGTTCACAATTTTTGTTCTTTATGACAAGAGCTAGAACTTTGCCTCAGAGAGTAAATCAAAATTCCGAACGGTTTGCAAGATATGAGCCTGAGAATATGATCACTTTTTTCCAAAAATTACACCGAGGCCTCAAATCTCTGGGGGCCCATAAAAAAAAAGTGCATGACTTTGGGGGAAACAAAAAAACACGGGTCTTTTTTTTTGGTCTTTTATCATGTAGCGGTGTCCGTATATGGTTATTTTGAAATGACTTCAAAAATGTTGCACAGTGTAATCTTTGCCGATGAAAGGTGAGGAAAAATGGTTTTTAAATAGGCGAACGCTTCGCCATCTTTGTTGATAGCTTTCACGAAGTTTTTTATGACTCCGAGCTTTATGTGAAGAGGTGGGAGAAAAACATTTTCCTTTTTTATGAGTGGTGTATATTTCACGTTGTCGCTGCCGGGGATGAAGTTAACTCTTTCTGTCCAACTCCTCCTGGTGTAATGATGTTGACGATCGCGGCTGTCCCAAAGGCAGAGAAAACAACAGTACTTTGTGAATCCACCTTGTAATCCACAAAGGATACCGATAACCTTAAGGTCGGCACAAACTTTCCAATCGTGCCTCTCATAGTTAAGGCACTTTAGTAGATTGTCCATGACTTCGTATGTTTCCTTGGTGTCAACGGCATGAGCAATTGGAATCGAAGGTTTCTCGTTGCCGTTGTGCAGTAAAATTGCTTTAAGGCTCTGCTTGTTGCTGTCGATGAAAAGACGCCACTCTCCTGGATCGTAAGAGTACCCGAGTTCACCAAATAATCCGGGAATGTCCTTACAAAAACAGATGTTGTCTTTTTTTGTGTAGTACCTTGCGTATGGTTCATGACGCTTCCTGTAGATTGTTGTCACCACACCAGGAGCCAAGAAACCGAACTGTTGCATGCGCGATGCATGCAACTCTGCATCTTCCTTGGAGAGTTTCAATTCTCTAACCCAATCGTTCAGTTCTGCTTGGGAACATAAGCGTTGACCTCCATGCAATGTATATGTTGACTCGCATTCTGATGTGGTTTCTACTGTCTCCGGATCTGATGTTGGATGTATCGCCTCATTATTAGATGCCCATCTTGAAACGGACGGTTGCGGGTCCACTGGATCTTCGGAAAATGGCACTGGAAAATTCACTGTTGAAACAGCAGCGTAAGTCCATCGTATATTTTTTCCCACGCCTGTTTTTTTTGCTAAGACAGAAGTAGCAATCTGTTACATGGCAAAGCGGAGCTCTCCAAAGCATTGGCATGATGATTCTCGGCTGTCGTCTGAAAGAATTTCAATAATAAGTTATATATGTTCTTGAATTTCGTAATCTACACTTACCTTGAGTCAGCTAGCTGTACGTAGCACCTTGGACATAGAGCACTTGGTGTCCACCGCTCATCTATGTTTGAGACCTTTAAATTGAAGCTCTCTGCAAATGAATCTCTCAATTTAGGTGAAAAACAACGCTTGTTTTTTTCAGAAACGTATTCTCCGCACATGTAACAAAAATTACTTGGATTGGTATTGCATTCAAATCCTCGCGAACGTTTGCTCATTTTAACTATCGCGTTCGTCGACACTTGTTGAATGAGTAAAATCGATCAATGAAGACCTATTTATACTGTGTATTGTTTAGTATTTTACTGACAGGTACTTATAAATGGGTGTATATTTTTTTACGGTGGCTACATACCTGTTTCACCATGTGTGAGTCTTAAATTTTCCGAATAATGACCACCCTTAAATGTGGGTTGCATTTCTGTAAAAAAATCATACAGGTAGCCAACGGAAAACCCAAATAATTAAAAAAGTCCCCTTTCCTTTTTTCCTTTTAATTGTTCACGCACATTTATTAGCGTTTATTACTTTGCTTACGCAATCATAAAAATTAAATAACCCTTTGTTTATTCCGTTTTGTTAATTCTGAGAATAAAAAAAAAGAAAAAACTTTACCATAGACAAAGTTGTGCATATGTCGAGCAAATTTTTGAAATTCATACCTTTACTCAATTGCGAATAAAAGCGAAACGCGTGCATCGATTTTCATGATCTTTGTCTCATTTTGCTCATAGGTTATGTGACTTTACGTAAAAGTAATAAGATTTGACATTTTTTTTCATTTTGGATTTTTTATGGATTTAAAAAAAAAAAAAATTAAATCTTTAGGCAAAAAATAAGTTTTTTCCTTTATATATTCATTTTTAACTTGGAAACTGTTGCTTGTATAGGAAAACAATATATGAACAGATTAAGGGAATTGTAATTTTAAATTTTTTAAAATTTAATTCAATTAAATCGGGCTAGTGGTTCCCGAGTTATGCCGGACGAAATAAATTAACTAAAAAAAATTTTTAAAATTTAAAAAAAAAAATAAAACAAAAACCAAACGAAAAAAAAATTTTTTATTGCGTTTTTCGAGCTCATGTCAAGGTTATCTACACAGAAAAAATTATCGCATCCCGAGTACATTTTGACTGTTGACTAGTGTAATATTATAATAATGAAGCATCACAATTTTCCTAATGTAGTAGTGCACTTCTATGTAAAGATAACAGCCTCTAACCTGCCGGTAATACTGGGGAATGAACTCCTTTTTACTTGTTTCATTTTAACTTACATTGGAGGTAGGCGTGGTTGTGGGCGGCTTAGAACAAAAAATTGTTTTTGATCTAATTTGACGATATAAGGGATGTGTGCGAAATTTCAATTTCCTACCTCTATTCCTTCTAATTTTTGCCGCAGCTTGTGCAAATATTCTACTGTACGTCGTTCCCAAAACGGAAACGTTGAGACAACAATAATAAATATATAATATATATATATATATATATATATATATATATATATATATATATACGGGTGGCCCAGAAGTGGCAGGGTGGTGTGAATTCCTTATAACTTTTTTATTATATTTTTTTTTTCTTTTCTTTTCAGTATTTTGTAAAGAAGACTTGGATAATTTATAATGGAGCAATACACAATTGAACAACGTGCCCATATTGTTGAAATTTACTTTTCAAATCAACGGTCCATTGTGTTGACTCAGCGTGCATACCGTCGTCAATTTAATGTGCGGGGATTTAACCGCTCCAGACTGTTTTCTTTGGGGCTATTTAAAAGGAAAAGTTTATGTTAATAAGCCTAGGACTATTGAGGAGTTAAAAACCAATATTCGAGAAGAAATTAACAACATACCACCGGAAGTTTTGCGAAAGGTCATGGAAAATGTGTTGGAAAGAGCACATTTGTGCGAAGCAGAATATGGCCACCACTTGCGGGATATCATTTTTAATAACTAATCCAAAAATATTCCCCATAAATTTAATGTATTTAAAAAAAAAAATTAAAAAAATATCTCTTAAATAAAAAGTTATAAACAAAACAATTCACACCACTTCGGTCTTTCTGGGCCACCCTGTATATATATATATATATATATATATATATATATATATATATATAATAAATATATAAAGAAGTCAATTAATAAATAATAAATTAAATGGAGAAAATATCAAAACGTCACTATCTCTTGAAAAATATATGCCAGCTAGAGAGATTAGATCTTGTGAATGGCATAAACTGAATTTTCCTCCGATCAGTATAAGTTAATTTGGAGATATAACACGGTGGCTTGTGCGGCATACAATTCTTCTTCTAACTTATATTTTTGATTTTTTATTTTTCGATTTATGTTTAAGAAATTGAATTTCACTAACACATCTCTTTTCAACAATGCTCAAACAAAATGTTGCATTAGGATTCAATTTTCCCTCACTCCATGAATCCTTGACATAATTTTCTTTATTTTTACTTCCACTTAAAATAAATTAGTTTCGACTAAATTAAAATAATTACGGTTTATTGTTTTACTTTGAATGAAATTTTTGAATAAATTCGACAATAGATGCATGTTTGGTTAAAGTAGGAGCTTCAGTGGGTGCTCCTGATGATGTTGGATATACTGGCGAAGAATAAGTTGTGCTGGGACAAACGCTGCATACCGGACTAGTGCTCGATGTAAATGTAGGATAAGTAGCATAGTCGGAAGTTGTTGGAATTGTTGGACTTGTAGGGGCTGCATAAATTGGTGATCCGGAGGATGTAGGACTTGTAGGAGTAGGTAATGTATAACTTGCAGTAGGTGATGTTGCACTTGGAGTAGGTGATGTATAACCTGAACTGGGTGATGCATAACTTGGAGAAGTTGAAGTAGTCGGGGTCGTCTGACATCTGATGGAGTTTGTTTGGAAAACTACTACAGCGAGTATGAAATGAACGACTGCCCAAAATTCCATTTTTCAAAATTGTCGTAATTCTGTGTTTTATTCACCACTTCGATGCGGCAGTGTATGATGCAGATCTCACACTCGACCGCTGTATTTGTAATGCTTCTGGGTTGCTCTATTAACCGAGATGTTTGTCCAATGCAAACATACCGCCATATGTATGGTGTAACGCTTGTGGCCCTTTTCAAAATGTGACAAAAGTTTTGGGAGATGCCCTACATTACAGCTCAGTGAATTTATTACAGCTCTACTGAGTTTATTACAGCTGGTTTGGGATTCCAGAGAGATGTGTTTCAAAATTTACAATAGGGTGGGAAATTTAAAATTTTAAATTTGAACTTCCGATTACATTGAAAGATAGAATAACATTCATTTTTTATTTATGACAAAGTTCAACATTTCCAATAAAATTTGAAAAAAAAAAACAGTACTTTCCATAGCCTATTCTAATTTAAAGTTTTAAATGGCCCACTCTATTGATGGAGGTCACCCTCAATTCGCATTGAAACAGGGTGTGCTTAAATTTATTTGTTCGAATAGACCAACTCATCCCCATTTATAGTTTCTATTCTATTCGTCACTTTTTCGTTTGAACCTCCATATGAGTACTGCAGGGTGAGGTGAGCTGTCGACCGCGCTCATTGGAAATTTCTTAATTTTCTTATGACTAGTTTAGGCACCAAATGTTCATTTGTTTGTTTTTCAAATATTCTATTCTTTAACAAATATTGACTTGCATCCAAGTGAATACCACTTTAACGTTGGCGTTGGCAATCTACAAAAAATATGTAATAAGGCAGGGTTTCCCAAACGCAACTTTTTAAAAAATCATGACTCTCAATGAAAAAAAGAAGCAAAGCAAAAAGCTAAAGAAGGAAATAAATCTCAATAATTGGGATCTATTTTAAAGTAAAGTAACTCCCTCTCAAATAAAAAAACTGAAGCTAATTCAATGTCAAATCGAACATCAGCATTTTCTTATGACTCCCATTTTTCTGAAATTTTCAGAAGAAATTTGCTATAAAAATATGTTATACAATTAGATTGATCGGGGAAATAAATTGCAGCGGTCACCCCCAGACATGAAGATAGGATTGTTTAATGATGACCTACAAAATATTTCCTCACTGGGTCAAGCCATCTGTGAGCTAAACGCTCCTGAAAACACCTCTAAAAGTCATGTTTTTCCCGTGTAATTTTTTTATGTTGCATTTTTGCTCAAATTTTTTTTCTGAAATTATACACTAGACCGGTCCTTATTTCTTTTTTTTCGAATTCGTATGACGGCAAGCGCTAAAACTTCTCTATTTGAACCTAAAAATACACAAAAAAAATTTGAGCTTGATTGGACAATTTTTAGGCGTGCCCCCGCCAACAATTGTTTGTCATTAAAGTTAGTTACTATCATATAGGGGAAATTATCACCTTTGGTGCTCTTTTTTTTGACATAACTCGAGAACCACTAGTCCGATTTTGTTTAAATAAATTGAAAAAATAATTAAGAATTAGAATTCCTTTAAAATGTGTATATATAGCGTTTTTCTATATAATCAACAGTTTAGCCGGTAAAAATAAATGTATGAAGAAAATAAATATTTTTTGCCTAAAATATTAATATTTTTTATTTTTTAAATTCATAGAAAATCCAAAACGAACAAATACATTTTAAAATTAAAAATCTAAAGCGATGACAACCAAAAGACTTCGATCGGATGATGACATTATGTTAATTGGCGTAATGGACCACCAAATTACTGGAGCTAAATTACCAGGAAGAAAACAAGTGCTACAAGTTTTATTTTATAATTTAAGAATAGTTGGCTTAAATTTAAGAGAAAGTTCTAGATTAGTTGTTGCTGAGGTCAGCACGTTTTGGCAAAAAGCACGAATTCCAACACACCATGAAAAACACTGCATTGAGAAGCTGGAAAAATTATACAACAAGTGGAGAGAAATTACAAAGCATCATGGTCGAAAAACAGAATGTCAAAACAGGAAAGAAACTGAATTTCAAGATAAATTAGATGATTTATTCGATATCGCACATGCAAACGCGTTTGAATTAATTAAAATACAAGAAGACAAAGAGTTCTTAAAAAAGCAACGGGAAAAAGAAAAAGGAATTGTAATGCAGAAAGAAAAGCGAAAGGCAGTCCAGAAAGAACAAGAAAACCAGCGTCGAATAAAAGAAGATGAACGAAAAGAGTTATATGAACAACAGATTCAAAGAGGTATACAATTAAATATTCTATCTTTTAAGCAAATCAGAATTATTGTTGTAAAACAGGTATGATTGACATTGACGACGAAAACGATATTGAAGTTGTAGCATCAACATCAACATCTGTATCAAATCCAAATCCAGGTATATCAGGTATTTCCAGAGGTAAAACAATTTTTTTTACACCAAGACTGCTTTCAACTTTGGATAAGTGGAAAATCACTGATGGTGCTGCAGTTCATATCCTAAGCGCAACTGCTGACGCGTTGGGCTATGATATCGAAGATCTTATACTAAATAGATCATCAATTCGTCGAATGCGTCAGAAGCATCGTGCAACAACAGCACAAAACATTGCAGCAAACTTTGATGTAAGTACTGTAATGTGGGTTTTCCCTATGCTTCTTTTTTTATGTTTTGAGTATAAATTAAGAAACTTGAGTTTTTATTTCCAGATTCCACGTAGTTTTGTTTTGCACTGGGATGGTACAATGTTACCAGAAATTAGTGGCAGGGAAAAAGTTGACCGCTTGCCAATCATAGTCTCATCTCAAGGTATCGGTAAACTACTTGGCATTCCAAAGTTAAAATCTTCGAGTGGAAAAGAAATATCAGATGCCGTGTTTAATTCAATAAATGAATATGAAATGCTTGATCTAGTTCAAATAATCTGCTTCGACACAACTGCTCATAATACAGGAGTTCAAAGCGGTGCTGCTGCTCTGCTTGAAGGAAAACTAGGTCGCGATTTATTATATTTTCCCTGCAGACACCATATTTACGAGTTGTTGATCCGTAAAGTGTTTGAAATTAGAGTGGCTACTACAGCCGGTCCAGAAGTGCTAATTTTTAATCGCTTTAGCAAATACTGGATTAATATTGACAAATTAAATTACAAGAGTTGTTTAGAAGATGAACACATTATTACAGTATTGACTGCTGAAGAACGTGGAACAATTTTAAATTACTGTCTAGATAACTTAAAACAAGCCCATAGCAGACGCGACTACAAAGAATTATTGCAATTAGTTGTCACTTTTCTTGGTGGTACGGTGCCGAATTTTAACACCTTTCGTATACCTGGTGCAACTTCTCATGCTCGATGGATGTCAAAATGTATTTATGCACTTAAAATGTATTTGTTTCGTAATGAATTCAATATGACCAACCAAGAGTTAAACGGTATACGTAGTGTCTGTCTGTTCGTAGTTCGTATTTATGTAAAAGCCTGGTTTGGATGCACTAAAGCAATTGAAGCACCAAATCAAGACTTAAATTTAATTAAAAATATTATGGCTTATCCTGAAAGGGATATAGCTCTTGCTTTGCTACAAAAAATCCGCAATCATTTGTGGTATTTGTCGGAAGAAGCAGTCGGTCTTTCATTCTTCGATCCTAATGTAAGTGTTGCAATTAAAAAAAAATGGTTCAGGCAATTAATGTTGAAGCAAATACAGAAAAATGCAAGCGAATAATAACTAATCCAACAAATATCGGCACATTTGCGCAAAAAGATTTAAGCGATTTTGTAAATTCCAATACACACGCATTCTTTGATCGTTTAGAAATTTCAAAAGAATTTTTGCAAGTCGATCCATCGGATTGGAATGAAAGATTTGACTACGCTCACGGATCACAAATTTGTAAAAACCTATCTGTAGTGAATGATGCAGCTGAAAGAGGCGCCAAATTCATTACAGATTATAATAATAAATTAACCCACAACGAAGAGGAGAAACAATTCCTTTTTCAGGTGGTTAAAGAATATAACATGAATTATCCCACTTTTAAAAAGACTTCACTATTAAATTAAAATAATATTAATGTTACTATGAGTATGAAATTAATAAAAATATTTAAGTTTATTCTTAATTTTCAAATAAATGTAAATAAAATAAAAAATATATATATTTTTGCTTTATTTCTCATAATAAAAACAAAAAGGTGCTTGGGGCACGGCTAAAAATTATCCAATCGTTGTCAAATTTTTTTTATGCTTTTTGGGACTAAAACGAATATTTTTAGCGCTTGCCGTAACATATATTCGAGAAAATAAATTTGTCCATATAAATAAGGACCGGTCTATTATACACCTTTAAAAATGTTATGCTTGCCTTAGAATAACTCATTGGTAGAATTGTTTGGCGTTTATATTGATTTTTTGCGGGTTTTCAAGGTGACAGCTAAAAACTCATATTTCTTTGAAACAGTTTGTAAAAGGTGTAATGAAAAATAAATAGGAGGAATCAATACCTTTCGAATGATGCCTAAATGTTGAACAACGGACGATAAATGACGCAACTGTCTCCATTTTTGTGAAATAATTTAAGGCAGGCAATGGTTTTCACAGCCAAAATGTTCAAACACTTTTTACAAAAATGAGCGCTGCGGCGCACAAAGGGTTGAAATCGCCAAAAATGGAGATTAATTCGGGGAAGCCTTCGGGTCAGGTAATGTTTGTATTTGTATATTTTCAATATTTATACTATAATCAGTAATAGAAAACACAATTTGAGTACAATTTAGTGAAAAAAATGGTTTTCCTGGAAAATAAATTAATAATCCGTCCGTGTAATAATCTTGTTTTCGCAGTACAAGTCGCAATCCCAACGGAACTAGGTACAACTAATTTTTTCGCATCAATGATGGGCGCTATTAAATTTCAAGCAAATCAGTTCAGATTTAGATATACCCCCCATACTAATGTCGCTCCCGATTTGACTTTTTTCGCTCTACATACCACATATTTTAACCGATATTGTTCAAATTTGGCACAACACGTTATATTTCGCCTAGAAACATTTATGGTGAAAGTGGGTCACATCGGTTTAGATAGAGGTATAGCTCCCATACAAATGTCCCACCAGATTTGGTGACATTTGCTCATTAAGGACAATGTTTCGAATGTGTCCGGCATTATACTGTTACAGAAATTTTAATTCATCTAGAATTGGTAGTAAATTACTTGAAATAGGGTACAAGATGCAGGGTATCATATAGCCGGCATTACCCGACTGTACTCTTTCCGTACTTGTTATACCCTAAACCACTTCGTTTTTATATAGGGATGTTTATAAGATTAAGATTTATTCTGCGACTTGGAACCTCATTCTGCTTCTGTGAATGATTTTCATTAGAAATAATTGTTTCATTTAAGTGTTAAGTAAATAAAAAACTTATTTTTCATTACAAAATACTTAAATATTAAGTTTTCGTCATAATCTAAATTCCAGTTGTACAATAAAACTGAATGTATAAGCACCCATAAAGAGTGACTATTTTCACAATTTATTTAATAAAATAAATTGGCGCAAATTTTATTTAATAAAATAAATTTATTTAATAAAATAAGTTGTAATTACGGAATATTGAAGTTAACACATTGTAATTAAATTAGAAATTCGCGATCTGGCGGTATATTACAGAATTCACATTTAAAACTCCACATATATTTTAAAAATACCTTAAATTTAGACATATTTTCAACAATTTTTTAAAAATATTTCTGAAATACTTTCGTTAAAACATTTTTTTGTAAAATCACTCTAAAATACCTGAACTTGAAGATTCTATAATCAAAGTGCCACTTTTTACAATGTAGAAAAACATATTAACCTTTGAAGTATATCATTTGCAATTTTCAGAACTGTTCGCGTAAAACTCAAAACATGCATGTATTTAAGGCAGTGCAGCTGTAAAAGTAAACAACAAATGTCATTGATATTTTCTGTAGTGATGTAGAATTTTATATTCTTTAATCGTATAATAAAAAATTTTCAAAAAAAAAATTAGATTTTTGAATTAATCTCCATTTTTGGCGATTTCAACCATCTGTGCGGCGTCAATTTACTTCTTTTTTATTACTATACTATATATACTATAAACGTCCAATAATTCGACCAATAAGTTACTCTAAGACAATTGTATAAATGTATAATTAAAGTGCTTCCGAGGGTCTATTATTTCAGAAAAAAAAATTGGGAAAAAATGTATCACAAAAAAAATTACACCGGAAAAACATAATTTTTAGGGTTATTTACAGGAGCGTTTAGCTCACAGATGGCTTGATCTAGGAACGAAATATTTTGCAAATCATCATTAAACAATCCGAACTTTATTTTCGTGGGGTGACTGGAACTTGTTTTTCCATTTGTATGGACGGCGACCCAGCCTATTATACAAGTCTTGGGAAAAAATCTTAAAATTTTATTTGCTTTAATTCACTGGAATAATTTACCATTATCATTCTGGTTTCGTTTTACACATATTTGTTTATTTGTTATATGATTATACAATGCAACAATAAAATAAAAATTTTGTGTCCGAGACCTAAAAAATATTTTTTCTGTGCCTTGAGGCAGTTTTAGATTAGAACTTGGATACTCTCCTGGCTGAAGACCATCTTGCATCTATATTTTATAGAATGAAAATTTACAAATGGCATGGTGACACCAGTGAGATCTCGGACCAAGAAATCTTATCGATGCACTGTGTACGACTATTTCAGATTATGGGACAAAATATTAATTTTTTGTATTTTTTTCACTTTGAGTAGAGTTGGATAACGTAGAAAAGAACCAAAATAAGGGAAAATCACATTAATATTTTTAAAACTGTAAGTGAATCTAAAGGATGTCCCAAGAAGAGCGCAATTTTTTAATTTTAAATAAAACACAGATATTTAAGAAAAAATCGTGAAACTTTATTATATCGTAACGTAGACAGAATGAGGTTATGTATGGAACAATATATCGTGCAGATGGCCGCCGCGGCTTTGATGGCATGCACGCGATCTTTTAATGAAATTTTCAATGACCGTTTTGCATGAATGCTGCGGCATTTCATTAATGCAGCGTCCAATTTCGTCTTTTAAGGCTTGAGTCGTCGTCGGCTTATTCGCGTAAACCATCGACTTCAAAAAAACCCCAAAGAAAAAAATCTAATGGTGTTAAATCGCACGATCTAGGCGGCCAATTCTGATCTCCAAAACGCGAAATAACACGACCGGGAAATGACTGATGCAGCAATTGAATTGTTTCTCTGGCTGTATGACATGTGGCGCCGTCTTGTTGGAACCACATGCCCTCCACATTCATTTCTTCAATTCTAGGCAAGAAAAAACTGGTTATCATTTCACGATACCGAACACCATTGACTGTTTGCGCTTGACCTGCCTCATTTTCATAAAAAAATGTCCAATGATTCCTCCAGCCCAAAAACCACACCACACAGTGACACGTTGAGGATGCATTTGCTTTTCGTGAATCACTCGAGGATTTTCCGCACCCCAAATGCGACAATTCTGCCTATTGACGAAGCCATCAAGATGAAAATGGGCCTCGTCACTGAAGATGATTTTATCGGCAAAATCTGCATTTTCATGTTGTCTCTCCAATACCCAATTAACGAACTCCCTTCGCTGTCCATGGTCAGTTGGCTCCATTTTTACTAACCTCGTACCTTCTACTAACAAACAATAACAATTGTTCATATGTCAAACAATGACACTTCGAATGTTGCCAGATTTAAAAATTGCATTCTTCTTGGGACACCCTTTATAATTGTTGTTCTTCTGAAATTCTGTTTATTCCTGACGCATGAAAGAGTTTTCCTCCATAATATTTAAGAAGCGAATTCATAAAAGGTTTTTCATAAAAAAAATTAAAAATTTTCAAAATTCGTAAAGATTATGAAATATGCCATAACCAATAAAATATTCGTGTTATGAAATGTCTTCATAAATATTAGAAAGGATTTTGTTGCTCTTATGGAACGTTTCAAATAGATTTTTAGTATGTCGACTTTATTTGGTTGAATGCTAGAATTCTCATTTGTCCTATGTTAACCCTGACATAAGTAAAGGGTGATTTTTTAGCTATTATCTTTTTGGCAACACTGGTTTAAACAACTGACGCACGTTTCGTGTTTTGTTTCACTGTCAAACATCTTCAGTTTGGTCTATAATTTAACCATGAATCGTCTTACAAACGAACAACGCTTGTAAATTATTGAATTTTATTATCAAAATGCGTGCTCTGTTAAGAAAGTTCATCGCGCGCTTCTTCCATTTTATGGTCAGTTTAATCGACAAATTTACATTGTTGGACATTAAACCACCAACACGCTTACGTAGAGTGCGAAAATATCGCAGCTGTATCGGTCAGTGTTAATGATGACCATCAAATATCGGTTCGTCGCCGTTCGCAGCAATTGGTCCTCTGTTACCCAACAACGTGGAAAATTTTGCGGAAGGATTTAGGTATGATGCCTTTCAAAATACAGCTGGTGCAAGAATTGAAGCCGAACGACCTACCGCAACGTAAAATTTTTGGTAAATGGGCTCTTGGAAAGTTGGCCGAAGATCCACTTTTTTAGCGAAAAATTGTGTTCAGCGACGAAGCTCATTTTTGGCGCAATGGGTACGTAAATGGCAGAATTGTCGATTTTGGAGTGAATATCAGCCAGAAGCATTGCAAGAGCTACCAATGCATCCAGAAAAAGTCACAGTTTGGTGCGTTTATGGGCTGGTGGCAACATTGGACCGTACTTCTTCAAAGATGATGCGAATCGTAACGTAACTGTGAATGGTGAGCGCTACCGTGAGATGATATCCAACTTTTTTTGCCCAAAATGCAAGAGCTTGACTTGCATGACATGTGGTTTCAACAAGACGGTGCCACATACCCGTTAAACACCTGTTTTAGGAGTGCTTTTTACCCTTTTGCACAAAAGCCACCAAACATACCAATTTAGGGATCTAGAGGGTTAAAGTATTAAACAAAAATGTCAATGGTAGGTTCCAAGTAAAATTGTAAACACATCCTATACTTCAAAGGTGAGGGTATCAGGGTTTCCTATGTCAATTCATCATAATAATGTGCAGAAGAAGGAAATATTGAGCATCCTCTAAAATGACAGCGAAAGGTCCCTATAGTGAGCAGCTAGAGGCTTAAAATGTTTCACAAAATTGTTCCTCGTAGCGTCTTGTATGACATTGCTGAACACATCCTATACTTAAAATGTAAGGATCATAAAGTTTCCTATGCCGATTCATCAATGAATGCGCAAAAGAAGCAAAAATACACATCCCTCTAAAATGACCTCAAAAGAACCCTATATTGAGCAGATGGAGGGTTAAAATGGTCAACAAAAATGTTCCTTGTAGTGTTTTCAATAATATTGCTGAACACATCCTATACTTAAAATTTAACGGTCACAAAATTTCTTATGCCGATTCATCAATGAATGTGGTAAAAGAGCAAAAAGTCACACTCCTCTAAAGTGATCTCAAAAGACCTCTATATGGAGAGACTATGGGGTTCAAATGTTACACAACATTGTTCCTCGTAGTGCTTTAAGTAATATTGCTCAACATATCCTAGACTTAAAATGTAAGGATCACAAAGTTTCCTATACAGATTCATCATAAGAATATGCAAAAAAGAGGAAATATTAAGCAGCACCTCTAAAATTACCTCAAAAGGTTTCTATATGGAGGAGATAGAGGGTTAAAATGTTAAACAAAAATGTAAATGGTAGTAGTAATATTGCTGAAAACACGTCCTATACGTCAAAGGTAAGGGTATCAAGGTTTCCTATGCCGATTAAACATAAGATTGGGCAAAATGGGGAAATATTGACCAACCCTCTAAAATCACCTCAAAAGACCCCTATATGGAGGAGCTAGAGGGTTAAATTTTCCACAAAATTTTTCCTCGTAGCGTTTTGTATGATATTGCTGAACATATCCTAGACTTAAAATGTAAGGATCATAAAGTTTCCTATGCCGATTCATCATAATAATGCGCAAAAGAGCAAAAATACACACCCCTCTAAAATGACCTCAAAAGACCCCTATATTGAGCAGATGGAGGGTTAAAATGGTCCACAAAAATGTTCCTTGTAGTGTTTTAATTAATATTGCTGAACACATCCTATACTTCAAAGGTAAGGATCACAAAATTTCCTATGTCGATTCATCATAAGAATGTGCAAAAGGAGAAAATATTGACCACCCCTCTAAAATGTCCTTAAAACACCACTATTTATATTGTGAATCTACAGGATAAAAATGTTAATTTAACATTTCTAAGCACAATGATTTGTATTATTATTATCACTAAAGAAAAGGATCATATTTCGATATAAGTTTCATTTTATCAATCGTCCACTGTTTACTTATGTGACTCCTAAATATTTGCAATAAATCGTTAATAAAACATCAACAATTAGAATTAAAATTTTTCGTTTTCATTTATTTCAATTTCATTCTGTATCCATATCCATTACAAACGTTAGAAAAATCCTAGAATTTTATTAATCTTTCATTTGTGATATTCAACATGTGTTTCATCCCTGTTGTAGTGGTGTTACCAACATATCTCCGTCCTAAACTTCCTGGCAGTAATAACATTCAGTGCCGGCTTTAGATTCAAAGTTGAAACCTTTGGTACGGCTCCCGGTAAATTTAGGGGTGCCGCGATGGCCAAAACCACCGGTACGACCATTGGTAAAATGACCTGTAGGTTTAAAACCTTGGGTGAAACGACCTGTAGAGCGGGTAAGACCATGGTTAAAACCATTGGTGAAACGACCTGTAGAATGACCAACACCACGGGTAAGACCTTGGTTAAAACGAGCGCTACGATAAGGGAGAAGACCATGGTTAAAACGAGCGGTACGATCGGGGACAGAACCATGGTTAAAACGAGCGGTACGATCAGGGAGAGCACCATGGGCAAAACGTTGACGGGGAACATCGCGGGTAAGACCATGGGTAAAACCACCGGCAACTGCACTTGGAGGACCAACTTTAATATCATCGGTAAGACCATCGCCAACAGCAGCAACAGCAACTACCGGACGCGGAAGATCAAAGGTAAGAGGATGGGCAAAACCGCCATTACGAACACGGGGAATATCACGGGTAAGACCAAGGTTTAAACCACCGGCAAATCCAGTGTTTTGACCAACTTTCATATCAGCGCTAACAGCACCATCACGGGGCAGATCAAAGGTTAGACGATGGGCGAAACCACCGTTACGAACACGGGGAAAATCACGGGTACGACCATTGTAGTTTAAACCACCGGCAATTCCAGTGTTATGGCCAAGTTTAATATCGGCAGTAACAGCAACATTTCCAGCACCTTCAACTACGTTCTCAGGAGTACCAGCTGTTGCAGCAACTCCATCAGCCACTCCAGTGGCAGGCATTTTGTTGAAGCCACCACGTGTGACGAGACCACGAGCACCAATAATTCTTCTAGTCGGACGACCACCGAAGTTACCCTGTTGTCCAAACCAATGTTGTCCAGCAATGTTGGCAAGATGGCCAATCTGACGACCACCATATCCACCAAAGTTACCATAGTGACCGAATTGGAGACCGGCAGATGATGGAGCATTTTCCACATTTTGTCCAAACTGGCCAGCAACATTAATGACGCCAGGTTTGGCAACTAGAAGAGGTGCCTCAGGCTGAACATCAACATTGTCAAAGTGGGCAGTAATGCCTACATCACCACCTAAAATTTAGAATTTAATAATTTATTAACTTTCCGCCTTAGATCACAGAACACATCTGCCATATTTAGACCAAGGCCAAGGAAATGTTTTGGAGGACATCATTATTTCCATCAGAACAAATATGGGAGCAAAAATTTCCTTTGGCAAATATGACGGAGTAAGGAAAAGTCATCAGCAGTATCTGTTGTATACTTGCTGTAGCTGTGCTCATTCCAGACTACAATTCCACTCACTACCAGTCTCACTCACCTTGTGGATCATTAGGGTCCAAGCTGTAACCCTCTACAGCATTAACACCAGTCGTTTGGGCCATTAGGCCAATTGTTATGGCCAACGCAGCACATATGAATAATTTCATATTTATTTTAGATTGATTCACCGGTGTTGTTTCAAAACGACGCCAAGCTAAACTCTGATATTCGTTAGCAAAATTACCGGCATTTTTATAGCTAACATTTTTTGGCATTGACACAAACTTAAACAGCGCATAGCTTAAGTGGTGCAAATATTGACTTCCTTACAAATGTTTGCTGTTGCCCTATATTAGGTAGTGGTTGGCTGGGGAAAGCAATATTTAGCCTTGACAAAGTCATGTGTTAAGAAAATTGGCAGACTATTAGTTAAAAAGCCAGAGGAAACAGAGGTTTAGGAACAATCCAAAACTGTAAATAAAAATAATATTTTTTTTAAATTTGCTGGTACAAAAAACATAAAAAATAAAAAAATCATAATAAATATATGTCGTTTTATTTTTAAATAGCTGACATTCCAACGAGGAAAACAAGGTCCATATGTAAAAGATCTATAGATATATGTAAAAGTTATGGCCTTCTTTTAGGCGTAAAAGATTTTTTTCAAAAAATCTTAACTTTTTTAATTTTTGTGCATGGAGCCTGACTGATTCACAAAATCAACACAAACATTTTATGGATATAGTTTTTTTACTAAAATTCCAATTTTCGTCGAAAGTACCATTAATACTATCATTGTGGAAATATAAGTCCTATCCAACCAACTTAAATGTCCAATTAAAGGTAATTACAATGGCTATAAATGGTGCGAATTTCTCTTTCATTGAAACACCAAAAAAACCCATGGTGAAAATCGGAAAAAAACTACATTTTGTTTTAGTTCTTAATACCTAAAATAATATGTAAAAGATCTATGGATAAATGTAAAACTTGTGACCCTCTTTGTAGATTATATTTTTTAGTTTTAGACAAAAATTATGTTCACGTACGAGAACAATGTAAATACAAGATTTCGACTTCTAACCATGCCATGGGGCATGAGGGCAAAACACCAATTCCAGAGGCAAAAATTCAATTTTTGATGTAACGTATTTTAAGAAAGTAATAATGGCAGGTTATTGCCAGCACTTTAAAATGGCAAATAAAAAATTTGGAACCAGGTGCGGCTGCCTCCAATTCTGTTTTGCCTCTCAAACTGGTCACCTGCTCCACCGTGCATGCATTCGAAAGCTACTTGCTAATATTCTAAAACTAAATGTGGAATTATTTCTAAGAGAAATGAATAGATCAGATCCAGACTTCTACTGGAGGTCTTCGATCGCGCGGAGAAAAAAAATCAAAAATGCCACTTTCGTCTCCCAATTTTGGAACACATCCCAGCAAAAACTTGGTAATGACACCTCATTATTTTTAGCATTACCTAGTAATGACTGCTCGTTACACCCTGCATTATTTTGAAGTATGAAATAATTACTTCCTTATAATGGTTTGAATAAGTAGATATTGGTAAGTTAAATTTCATAGAACTTCAGATTTTAAAACTTAATTTTCTACATTTTTGTGGTGAGTCAGAGAATAGCAGTGCTGTTGTTATCGCAGCTTAGTTATCCGGGCTTAAAGAAAAATAGTCCTAAATTCTGTATTCAGATTGTTAACAAGTCGATACAAAATATATAATTTACTAAAAATGTTGTTTTCATCACTTATTAAGTCCATTATTGATAATACATTGTTTGGCTAATTCTTTTGCTCCTTCCTGAGGCCACTTACTTTATTTACACTTTTACTCCTTTAGAACTACTTATTAATTATATTTTCGTAAGCGTACGTGGAAGTACTTATTTTTTTACAATCCCTTTATAAAAATAATTAGAAACGAATCCAAAAAATAAGTAGTGAAGGTTTTTGGTTTTGCCTTATTCCCCACATTACTTAGTAATGAGAGTTTGTGCTGGGTATATTTGAAAAAACATCTATAAATAAACGTAAAAAGTATATATTTCTTTGGAAGAAATTTTTAAAAAATCTTATTTTTCAAAGATTAAAATATATATGCTAATAGCTGACATCCTAACAAAAACCAAGGCCTATTTTTGAAGAAAATCTATAGATAAATGTAGAAAGTGTGACACTTTTTATAAGAGTCTCCGTTTCTGTGTTTTCGAAGTTTTTGTCCCAATTGATTGAGTACTAAATACATATATAGGGTGTTTTTTATTGAGGTATAGAACTTCGAATTGAAATAAAACACGAGAAAATCGTTTTAATGTCCATCAATTTGGCTTTATTGGAAGGATAATTTTATGCCATTAATGTTTAAATATGATTTCGGGCATGTGGCCGCCGCGGCTGGCCCGAATATAGCCAATTCTACAGGTCCAATTTTCAACCACGCCACGAATGTTGGCTTCCAAGTCCCCTAACGTTTCTGGTTTGTTGGCGTAGACGAGCGACTTCACATATCCCCAAAGAAAATAATCCAATGGTGTCAAATCACACGATCTTGGTGGCCAATTGACAGGTCCATTCCGCGAAATTATGCGCTCATCGATTGTTTCCTTCAATAATTCGATTGTGACGACCATAAAATGGACGGAGCTTGCGGTGAACTTCGCGAACTGAACCATTACTTTCGAAATAAATTTGCACGATTTGCAAGCGTTGTTCTTTTGTCAACCTGTTCATGATGAAATGGCAAACCAAACAAAATATTAATCACTTGACAGCTGACAAAATGGTCGCCAGTTAAAAAAGTGATGCCAACTTAAAGTTCTATACCCCAATAAAAAACACCCTTTACTACTATTAGAATGGTCATAACTTTTACATAATTTCAAAGATTTTCTTCAAACAGGACTTGTTTTTTGTTAGGATCTCAGCTATTGGATTTTTTTTAATTTCTGGATGAACGGGAGGAACAAATGTGATAAAATTATTTTCTTCGTTAACGTGAAACAAAAGAAACTCGCATGTCCACCTCTAGTAGCTACTGTTACAGGAACTCTATACAAATTCCAATTACAATGTTAAATAAAATAACCCGTCTATGAATGCTTACATAAAATAATCAGTTTATATTCTATCGCTTTCTGTTATTTTAAGTTTACATTGCTATGTTACTTAGGTAGTAGTATTAAGTGGTTTCTGTGATTCGACCTCTGTCAATTATTGTTTTTATACCCCCCACCTCCAGGATGGGGGTATACTAACTTTGTCATTCCGTTTGTAACACCTTGAAATACCAACCTAAGACCCTATAAAGTACATATATTCTTGGTCGTCATAAAATCCTAAAACGATCTAGCCATCTCCGTCCGTCTGTTGAAAGCACCCTAGCATCTAAACGAAAAGAGCTAAGACGTGCAAATTTTCTATAAATGCGCCTTATAGTCGTAGATAGGTGGGCGAAATCTGTCAAAAGGGAACAATTTTTCCCTTACAAGAACTGAAAATACCCATAATAAACCCTAATATTTTAGAGTCCCAGCAAAAAAATTGGAAGTTCTTCCGTAGGAAGCACATTTTAATCGCATCTCAAAACCCCAATGTGGATTTTCCCCGCTTTTGAGGAAGTTATTTTAAACAACTTCCAAAAAAGTCGATAATATGTTAATATTCCGTAACATTTTATTTTTTTTCACAACTGAATGGTAACGACTTTTTAGTATGGGGTCACAAAGGTAAGGTGTCCGCTTTGCACCCAGAAGGTCTCGGGTTTGAATCTTGGCTCTGGAAAAAGCTTTTTTATATATTTTTTTTAATTTTATAAAAAAAGCAATGTTTAATTTTGTATAATTTTAATAATTTAAAATTTTTTGTCTAAAGTACTTAAAATACTTCATATTTTTATTAATTATTTATGTAATGTACACTACTATTATTAATTATTATTATTTAATACTAAATGTAATTAGTATTTATTATTTTTATTTGCGTTTTATATTAGTTCGTATTAAATAAATATTTTGTTAAGTTTCTTATTGTCAGTTCTACCGAACTAAATGATTTGTTTTAGTTATTCACCACTCACAACAGAGGATAGCTAAGATGGTTAGAGTGCAGTACTAGCAATCCGAAGGTCCGCTGTTCCTACCCCCGGTAGCGGCGGATTTTTAAAAACAGAAATGCAAACTTGTGAAAAAGTGGTTCCTTTGCAACACTTTAAAATAACTTTTAAGTCTTTCAAAATGAAGAGCAGCCCTTCTATGACAACTACATGTTAAATTAATTGGTGAAGATCCCAATTTACTACTACTACTTCCGAATCACAACATGAACATCTTCTCCTCTTCTTTGGGTGTTCTCTTTTTGCTGGGGTATTTAAGCATGTTTTTCAATATGTCTGCTTGTACATAAAGGATTTTTTCGAAATTCGTACTTTTGGGGTTAAAATGGAAAAAAGGATACAAATTGTGCCAACCAAATGACCGCAGCTAAAGTCATGAAATTCGGAGTATACATTCCTCTGACTTCGTAGACACGAAAAATAAATGGTTTTTCCAAATTCGTACTTTCAAGGGATACAATTGGAACAGAGGGATACAAATAGTACCAACTAAACGACTACAGCTAGAATGATGAAATTCGGTGTGTACATCCCTCTATTTCCATAGACACATAAAAAAAAGATATTTTAGAAAGTCGTATTCTTAAGGGGTTAAAAAGGGATAAAAATGGTACCAACCAAATGGCCGCAGTTAGAATCATGGAATTCCTTGTATCCATTCCTCTGACTACATAGAAACGCAAAATAAAAAGATTTTTCAAAATTCGTAATTTTCAATTTTACGGCAAAAATGGGTTGAATAGATTTTCAAAATTGTACCTTGAGAATTAAAATAGAATGGAAGTACAACCAACTGTAGCACCCAATATCTACCAATATTTATGGTATTTAAGCTTTTTGAAAATATAAATATAAGAATATTTATTTTTTGAATTGACTTGAAACATTTTTTCGATATGTAAATGTATTGGTAGCATTGCCTTAAAAGCATGGTTTGAAATAAAATATTATATTTATTTAAAAAATTATTTTTTCAATATTTTTATTTATTTTGGTTTGGTGATAATAAAAAAATTACATTTTCATGTAATGTTACTGATCTTCTACGAAAATCGACTGTCTCTGTGGAATGCAATCCATGGTGGAGGGTATATGAAGGTCGGCCCGGCCGAACTTAAAGCCGTTTTTACTTGTTTTAATTATTTTAGTGTTTTTTTTTTTAATCAACCTATTTTCATTATTTGCAAATTTCGTATTTCCGACCAACTGTTTCATTAAATGTGAATTTGCTTTGTTTGCTTCCTTTGCCATGTTTGTTAGATTCTTTTGCAAACATGTGTCAAATTATATTAATAAGATACTTTTAAGTGAAAGTATTTGTCAGCAAATGAAATTGGGTTCTCTTTCTACTATAGTTTGTACAGCTGTGTGTGTGTCTATATGGCCTATTTTGAAGTCACATGTTATGTGGTGTTTTCTGATGGTGGAGCCAGAATTCTAGCCTAGCGGATTCTGAGCTTCAAAAAGTTTAAGCATTCACAGTAAAACATTAACCATCATTCAATAATGCATGATTCAGGTGCAATAGTCGAATGAAATTGCAGACTTTAGGAAATTTAGGAATATAAATTTTCTAAAAGCCAAGTGGTTTCTTCGAAAAACCCTGCTCTTGCATTGATTGTTGTTGCGAACTCCAGAGACTATATGTTTGCCAATTCGTTAGTGCCAACCAACCATTTGAATAAATACATTTATACTTTAATTTTTAATAGGTATGGACCGAACGGTTCGACAAATGTCGGTATTAGGGGAAACTAAGAACCTGGAATTTATATTTAATTTATTTCCACAATAAATTATTTTTGTCATAAGGTTTTAAAAAATAATAAGCAATAAGGAGATTTTTTGACAATGACTAAATAAGACCACGTGTTCCAATATTTGTAAATGCCGAGGCATCGGTCGAATATAGTTTATATAGTTTATGCTGCAATCTGTCCGAAAAGGAAATAGAAGACATAATCTACACCATTTTCAAGTGTAATTTAAAAGACACCATTTGAAATTGAAAAATTCCATTTGAAATTCAAAAAATATCAATTGAAATTAAAAAAATATCATTTGAAATTCAAAACTGGTCATATGTAATTCAAAAGACACCATTTGAAATTCAAAAGTCGTCATATGAAATTCAAGACTCGTCATTTGTAATTCAAAACTCGTCATTTGTAATTCAAAACACAGCATTTGAAATTCAAGTTTTCATTTGAAATTCAAAAATATCAATTGAAATTCAAAAACTCCACTTGAAATTCAAAAAATATCAATTGAAATTAAAAAAAATATCATTTGAAATTCAAAACTGGTCATATGTAATTCAAAAGACACCATTTGAAATTCAAAAGTCGTCATATGAAATTCAAGACTCGTCATTTGTAATTCAAAACTCGTCATTTGTAATTCAAAACACAGCATTTGAAATTCAAGTTTTCATTTGAAATTCAAAAATATCAATTGAAATTCAAAAACTCCACTTGAAATTCAAAAAATATTAATTGAAATTAAAAAAAATATCATTTGAAATTCAAAACTGGTCATATGTAATTCAAAAGACACCATTTGAAATTCAAAAGTCGTCATATGAAATTCAAAACTCGTCATTTGTATTCAAAACTCGTCATTTGTAATTCAAAACACAGCATTTGAAATTCAAGTTTTCATATGAAATTAAAAAAATTACGTTATGATGTGTATAGTTGACCTGTTTGATTTTAATGTTTTGTATTATTGTCCGGCTTAAGGTCTCAAGTAAATAAAAACAAGATGTTGTTTGTTTATTATTTTATTTTTCAATTTTGTTCCCGATATTTCGAACGACTTCGTCGATCATCCTCAGGGGCGTTACAATTTTAGAAAACAAAACGATCCTTCCACTTTCACAAGTTTTTGTCAACTGACAACCTTAAGCCGGACAATAATACAAAACATTAAAAAATTACTCCATTTGAAATTCAAAAGATTCCATTTGAAATTCAAAAATGTAAACAAACTTATTTAAGAAAAATATTCATTAGGCGCCCCACCAGACATTTATTTTTTCTGCAAATTTGGATATTCTGCAATTTTGGAAACAAATTTTATAAAATGATAAGCAATTAATAATTATAATGATGTAAAATATCGGTAATTTCATGTATAGTTTATAACCTTCACCAGCTCAGAGCATATAATTTATAATGACTTGCATTTTATAATATAAAATTTTTGAATTTCAAATGGTGTCTTTTGAATTGCAAATGACGAGTTTGAATTGCAAATAACGAGTTTTGAATTACAAATGAAAAGTTTTGAATTTCAAATGATGTCTTTTGAATTTCAAATGGTGTCTTTTGAATTACTTATGACGACTTTTGAATTTCAATTGAAATTTTTTGAATTGCAAACGGAATTTTTGAATTTCAACTGGTGTCTTTTGAATTTAAAGTGATGTCTTTTGAATTACAATTGAAATAGGTGTAGAACTAATCGAAATTCCAAAACGATACATGGTTTCTGAGATACATCCCAATAAATAACTTCTTATATGATGAACATTTCAAATATTCAGTCATGATATCGTCAAAATCTTGATTGGAATTTTTTTTTCAGAATTCAGTCAACAAAATAGAGATTTGAGTGCTTCAAATTCCAGAGTTTTTGCTGGCACTGCTTAAAGAATTAATATTGGTATGAACATGAAAGCTGGTGTATATGTTATTCAGACAGAGAATTTTAAAAATTTGGGGGAATTTTAAAAATGTTTTAATTCATTGATTAGACACTGATCATCGCCCATACAACAACAAATTTGTAGTGGCTTCATCTATTAAACTATTAGAGGTGTAAACAGAATCCCTTCCTCGTAGAAGCATTTTGTGAAAAACAACATAATGATGTCGTCATGTTGTAATGTAATGTTCTGATACTAATTCTAAAATGTAGCACCTTACGAAATTTAAAAAAAATAGTTACACTTCAACCGGATAATATAAAGAGTGATTTTTTTGAGGTTAGGATTTTCATGCATTAGTATTTGACAGATCACGTGGGATTTCAGACATGGTGTCAAAGAGAAAGATGCTCAGTATGCTTTGACATTTCATCATGAATAGACTTACTAACGAGCAACGCTTGCAAATCATTGAATTTTATTACCAAAATCAGTGTTCGGTTCGAAATGTGTTTCGCGCTTTACGTCCGATTTATGGTCTACATAATCGACCAAGTGAGCAAACAATTAATGCGATTGTGACCAAGTTTCGCACTCAGTTTACTTTATTGGACATTAAACCAACCACACGAATGCGTACAGTGCGTACAGAAGAGAATATTGCGTCTGTTTCTGAGAGTGTTGCTGAAGACCGTGAAATGTCGATTCGTCGCCGTTCGCAGCAATTGGGTTTGTGTTATTCGACCACATGGAAGATTTTACGCAAAGATCTTGGTGTAAAACCGTATAAAATACAGCTCGTGCAAGAACTGAAGCCAAACGATCTGCCACAACGTCGAATTTTCAGTGAATGGGCCCTAGAAAAGTTGGCAGAAAATCCGCTTTTTTATCGACAAATTTTGTTCAGCGATGAGGCTCATTTCTGGTTGAATGGCTACGTAAATAAACAAAATTGCCGCATTTGGAGTGAAGAGCAACCAGAAGCCGTTCAAGAACTGCCCATGCATCCCGAAAAATGCACTGTTTGGTGTGGTTTGTACGCTGGTGGAATCATTGGACCGTATTTTTTCAAAGATGCTGTTGGACGCAACGTTACGGTGAATGGCGATCGCTATCGTTCGATGCTAACAAACTTTTTGTTGCCAAAAATGGAAGAACTGAACTTGGTTGACATGTGGTTTCAACAAGATGGCGCTACATGCCACACAGCTCGCGATTCTATGGCCATTTTGAGGGAAAACTTCGGAGAACAATTCATCTCAAGAAATGGACCGGTAAGTTGGCCACCAAGATCATGCGATTTGACGCCTTTAGACTATTTTTTGTGGGGCTACGTCAAGTCTAAAGTCTACAGAAATAAGCCAGCAACTATTACAGCTTTGGAAGACAACATTTCCGAAGAAATTCGGGCTATTCCGGCCGAAATGCTCGAAAAAGTTGCCCAAAATTGGACTTTCCGAATGGACCACCTAAGACGCAGCCGCGGTCAACATTTAAATGAAATTATCTTCAAAAAGTAAATGTCATGGACCAATCTAACGTTTCAAATAAAGAACCGATGAGATTTTGCAAATTTTATGCGTTTTTTTTTTTTAAAAAGTTATCAAGCTCTTAAAAAATACATATAAAACTATAGACAAAATTGAGTTACTTGGATTTTTTAGTTTTTCATTTCCTCGTCCTCTTGACCCCTCATAGGACTACAAAGTTCCAAAGGAAACAATTTTTCCAAAAATTATTTTATATACTTTTTCGCAGAGGATAACATCTACTTAAAATACTACAAATATCATGCCTCCAACTGTCTTAGTTCAGTATTAATATCTATATCAAATTTACCCCTCAGCTTTTCTAGTTTATTCATATCTGGCTTTTAAAGAGACACAATTTTAAATGGTTTCTAATACTAAACTAATACAGATTAAAGTTTTCAATTTAAAGTATTTTTAGCATATTTCTCTTTTTTGATTTGACAGTTTAAAAATTATTTTTGAAAATGTGTATACTTTACCAAAAGTTTTTAAAACCAGAGCTGTTAAATTTCGATTACGATTAGTAATCAATTACATTACTTTTTAAAAAGAATCGTAATGATTATATAATCCACTATTCAACAATTTCTGATTACTAATTGATTACGATTACAAATAATCAAAAAATAATCAGGATTACTTGCGATTACCGTTACCTTTCGGTTTTGCTGGCAAAAGAACGAGAACAGAAAAAAATCAAAAGTGACATATATTGAAAAGTCAAAAGATTTGACAAACAGACTACTATGACTCTCATACCGATTTCGCGAGGATCAAAAGTAATCACAAAAAATCAAAAGTAATCAAAAGTAATCTAAAATAGTCAAAAGTAATCTTTTAAAGTAGTCGAACTCGTTTTGATTACTTTTGATTATTTTTCAGTAATCGCAAGTAATCCTGATTATTTTTTGATTACTTGTAATCGTAATCAATTACTAATCGTATAAAACTGAATGTAATCGTATTGTAATCATTACTTCCACTTTAAAAAAAGTAATCTAATTACTAATGATTACGATTACTAATCATTACATAACAGCTCTGTTTAAAACTTAAACCCATTTCCAGATGAAACGTTCTTGTAGCTAGAAAAAAAAACCAATCCATTTTTTGTTATGGCTTTATATTTCGTAATCGATTTTGGTATTTTGAAAAAAGTGGGAAACAAAATACACAAAAAATCATATAAAGTAGAAAATTATTATTAATTATCTTTCTTAAGCTGTGAAAATTATACTCTCACTACAGAGTAGGAGCGTATATATCATTAGGGATAGACACAAATTTAACGCATTGAAGGATAGATTTAAAGCCATAAGTATGTCCCAAGTCCCTTTCACGCCTGTCTGGCTCGCTGGTATACACGATGACTCTGGAAGGGACTTAATGAATTTATTCAAGCTCTGCACATAGTACTATTTTCCCAAACTTATTTTAAATTCGGAAATGGGGGAAATTGATATACATCTTATGGTACCCACACACGTATAGTCTATATTCCAAAACAAACGACCCGTACGTAAAATTAAACCTAATAAAACTTCTACACTTTCCACACAAATTGACATAAGCTTTGGTCAAAATAAAACTGATATAACTTCCATACGTATGGTTGAAATTAGTTGCAATTCGAGATTTTAAAATGTTTTTATATTCATTTTAAATCTACAAAATATGTATGCTTTTCCGCGTCCTTTGTAGTCCCTATCCAAGTGAAAATTAAAACCATAACTTCTATACCGGTGCGTTACTTGAAATCTGAACTTATAAATGGAACAAACATTCTGTTTTTTTGCCGGGACTCTTTCTTTAACTCTTTCTTTCCAAAAATTATTATTTCCAAAAAAATTCGGAGAAATGTACACACCGAATTTCTTTTCATATTCTAGCTGAAAACTTTGGTTGGTACTATCTGTATCCCAAATCCCCAATTTTGGTTGGTACCCTTTGCACCACTTTTGATCCGCTTCCCCCTTTAAAGTATACATTTGATACAATCCAATTGTATTGCAGTATCTATTTTAATCGCTTTTTTTCAAGTTCAACTTAAAAGTATATATATTGAAAATCAGTTAATGTTTCGCGTCTACACTCTCAGAGGAATATACACATCGAATTTCACGATTCTAGCTTCAGCCGTGTTGTTGGTATCATAGGGATATAATAAAAAGGTAGGAATTTCGAAAAATATATTAATTTTGTGTTTCTATGCATGTACAAAACGAATTTCATGATTGGTACCGCTGTTATCCGTTTTTACCCAATTTCACACCTAAAAGTTTAAATTTATGAAGAATATTTTCGTGGTCGTATTCGCGTTGTAAGAGTAATATGCATTCCAAATTTCAAGATTCTAGGCCCAGTCTTTTGGTACAATTTTTAACCTATTTAATCCCTTAAAATTACAAATATCGGAAAAATCCCTGTTATTACTCATCCACACTGTAAGACGAATTTAATTATTGTAGCGTCATCCATGTTGTTTGTAGCTTTTATATCTCGCTTTTCTCGATTACCCTTTAAAAGAACGAATTTCGAAAAATTCCTTCAATTTGCATTTTCAGGGATGTACACGCCGAATTTCATGATTCGATTCGTTTGATTGGTACCACTTGTATCCCTTTTTACCCGATATCACCCACAAAAAGTACGAATTTAAAAATATTTTCTTGGTCGCATTTGTGCTATAAAAGTAATGCCCGTTCCAAAATTCAAGATTCTGGGCCCAGCCGTTTGGTCAGGGTGGTGGTACAATTTTTATCTCATTTAATCCCTTAGAAGTACAAATTTCGAAAAATGTTTTCTTATTAGTGATCTGCGCTGTAAAACGAATAAATACACCGAATTTCATTATTGTAGCGTCATCCGTGTTGTTGGTACCTTTTTTATCCCCTTTTCCCTTTAAAAGTACAAATTTCGAAAAAATCCTTCATTTTGCGATTCTAGACATTTTGAGGGATGTACACACCGAATTTTATGGTTTCAGCGCCATCCATTTTATTAGTACTATTTTTATCCCTTTTTACCCGATATTTTTCTATTTACCAAATTTCAAGATTCTAGTCCCAGCCGTTTGGTCATTGCGGTGGTACAATTTTTATCCCACTTTACCCCATTTTACCCCTTAAAAGTACGAATTACGAAAAACTCCCTTCATATCTGATTTCTTCACTGTAAGGGAAATGTACATACCAAATTTCATGATTCTAGCTGCAACCATGTTGTAGGTACCATTTTTGTCCCCTTTTGTACCAT
This sequence comes from Polietes domitor, assembly GCA_947397865.1. Lineage (NCBI taxonomy): Eukaryota > Metazoa > Arthropoda > Insecta > Diptera > Muscidae > Polietes > Polietes domitor. The sequence continues at coordinate 17,455,594 of OX377620.1, forward strand.
TTAACCCCCCAAAAGTACGAATTTTTCAAATGTCACTATTTGGGATGTCTCCATGCCGCAAGAGGAATATCCATACCAAATTTCAGGATTCTAGGCCCAGCCGTTTGATCATTGCGTTTGTACCATTTTTATCATTTATAGATTTGAAAGCAATACAGTTATTATCAACTATAATTGATGACATTTTGCTTCCAATGTGTGTTTTAAGTTAAATATTATATACCGAGATTTCCCCGACTTATATTCTCAAAAATTCCGTAATTTACAATCCCAACATATGCAGTATTTCGAAGTTTTCTAATCGTCATCCCTAATTTATATGCCTGTATTTTTTATACCCTCCACACCCAATAGGAAAGTTGATAGACACATCGTTTATTAAACAGATCGGCTTAGAATCACTTTCCGAGTCGATTTAGCAATGTCGGTCGGTCAATCTGCCCGTCCGTCCATCTATTTCGGTAATCAAAGTACAGTTCGGAATTAACATCCGATCCTAACAAAAATTGGCACAAGTAAGTTTTGCGGGCCAAGCACGACACTCTTTAATTTGAAGCAAATCGGATTAGATATAGATATAGCTTCCATACAAATGTCGCTCCCTTCTTCCGATCTAGAAACCATATATTTTACATGATTTGCCTGAAATTTGGGACAGTGTCCTATAGTTGAAGTAGAACATCTATGGTGAAAATGGACGAGATCGGTTAATATTTAGATACAGCTCTCCTAGAAATTTCGATATCAATTTGAGTTTTTTCGATCTTTTTCAAATTTGGCAACACCTTATATAGATACAGCTCCCCTAGAAATTTCGATATCAATTTGACTTTTTCCGATCTTTTTCAAATTTGGCAACACCTTATAACTGTAAATATCTATGGTGAAAGTGAGTTAGATCGGTTCAGATTTATACATCTCCCTTATACATATCGCTTCGGATTTAACTTCTTCCGCTCTAGAAACCGGATATTTCAACCGATCTTATATATCAACTATATCACTGGTGAAAGTGAATCAGATAGTTACATATTTATATACAAATTTCGTTTTCGATTTGACCTTTACCGCTCTATAGACTACACATATAGTACCCATACAAAAATCGTTTCCTAAATAACTTAAAAAGTGGAGGGTATCATATAGTCGGCCCCGCCCGACTTTAGCATTTTCTTACTTGTTTCTTTTTAAATGGTAATAACCAATATCTCACTAGCTCATCAGACCTTATGATTCATAATTCAGGTGTATTGCGAATATTAAAGAAAGAATGAAAAAAAACAACACTAATTTGCCACAAATGCAAAATCTATGAACAAGCTTAAGTGCTGTCGATCATTTAGAAGAAAAACAAAAAGAGAACTTTAAAATATTCATTTAATTTCCTGGGAATTTTCTCATTTAAATGATTTGTTCAACAGAAATGTTTCCACATGTTACATTGGGTTGTTTTAATAGACTTTCCCACACAGTCTCCCCGAAAAATGATGTTTCCAGTTTGATCCAAGAAATTTTCGATATTTCATAAATTATATATATATTTTATAATAGACTTTCTCTAATAGTTTCCTGCTAGAAATTTTCCATAAATCATAATTTAAATAAAATTCACATTTTTCTAATAAAGAATGCTGGTTTCTAAGAAACACCATAGACTCAAAGTAACAAAGAGAAAGCGGCAGATAATTCAATATGTTTGTGCAGATTATGCCGCATTTCAAGGATATAAGTCCTTTGTAAAAATACATATATGTATTCTAATTTATTGATAACTCTTAATAAATATGTTCATATATATAGATTACAAACTAATTTATAGACTCCTAGGTATATGTATATTCTTTTTATTAAGCATTTATTTATTTTCGGTACTTTTACAATTTTCCCAAGACAATTTTAACACCGGGAATTGTTCGTTTTTGGTCTGCTGTGCCAATCATTAGAGGTTTGACCAGAGCTGGCCTACTGACCCGGAGTTTCTTTTTCTGTATCTCAATTTCAGAGCTGTTAGGATTTTCAGTTTTATTTTCGGTATTGCTCTTGTGGTCTTTGGAATGGTTTTCAAATAGATTACCGAAAGATGTAAACGCGCCACGAACTTTAGCTTTAAAACTATCTACTTTTGCGACAGCAGCAACAACCTTTGGTGCAACTGTGGTGTCACTTCGAGCAACTAGCTCTTCTTTACATGTACAAACTTTAGTAGTTTGCGCTTTCGGCAGTTCAACATTTTGGTCAGCCACAGCAGGAACAGAAACATTCTTTGGTCCATTTTGGTCAGCCACAGTAGGAACGGAAACAGAAACATTCTTTGGCTCGTTTTGGTCAATCAGAACGGGAACAGTAACATTCAGGGCAGGAACAGCTACATTCGTTGGCCCATTTTCGACATTCAGAGCGGGAACAGAAACATTCCTTGGCACAATCTGAACGACGTCATGATGACCACCATCTAAAGCAGTACCACTATCACCAAAAGCAGTACCAACACTAATTGCAGTTCCAAGACCACCAGCTTCATCATCCAGCCCATCACTAATTGCCATTCCACGGCCATAGGCATCATTACCATTATCTAGGGCCGGATAACTTTCTCGGTCCCCAAGATCGGAAGCAATGCCTCCTCCATCGCCCAGTTGAAGATTACTTCTATCGTCTGTAAGCTTTGGTCCAATGCTACCAGCATCTGGGGGAGGATTATGCCCGCCGTCTTTGACGCCAACCTCAAGACCTGCAGCAACACTAGCACGACCAATTTTCATAGCAAGATGTCGGATTCCATGATCGTTTCTAATACCGCCACTGGTACGAGAGACAACAGTATGGCCATCACTTAAACCTAACATTTCCATATCTGCAAAAACACAAATGCATCAGAATTTATCAAGGGCCGGAAATGAGGACTTAGGAAATGCCGACCACCATGGCCACGGACGAGAATTGACTACGCCAATAGAACAAATTATTATTAAACTCACCACCGGTACCCGTGTAGATAGACGTGCCCACCGATTCGAAGGATCCATCCTCGTCAGGCATAGACATCGCTTGGCCAATTGTGAACAGAACAATGACCAACGCGCCACTCGGAAAGAATTTCATGTTTTTCTGGTTGATTGACAGCTCAATTCTCCACGACACCGTCAAACACTATGATAAACAATATCTATATTGTCATACGATTTAAAGCTATTTCTGCCAATGATTAAAATACGTATTGAGTACCCTATGCTGGATAGAATGATATCTTAAGAGTTCGATTTGAAAAGAAATATTTCGAATTAGTTTCGAAAATCACAAAAACTTTTTTGCCATTCTAATAGCCAGAAAGGATAAAAGGGCTTAAACTAAAAGATATCTTAGTAATCTCTTAAATTAAAATTAAAAAATGGTTTAGTTTCTGTAAAATTCCGTCTAGGAGGGAATAATCTGACAAATTAATAATATGTTCTCCATTCGTGAGTAACATAACTCAATTTAAGCTAGAGTCGATCCCATAAACTTAACCCAACAAAAAAGAGTTAATTTATTGCAATTCTTTCTAGAAGTAGCCATAATGGTATGGAATAATCTGGCAAAGTAATAATATGTAGTGGGAAGATATAATTAATACTTCCCGCAGAAAATATTCTCCATTAATAATATGCTAGTAATAATAAAGGGTGATTTTTTAAGAGCTTGATAACTTATTTAAAAAAAAAAACGCATAAAATTTGCAAAATCTCATCGGTTCTTTATTTGAAACGTTAGATTGGTCCATGACATTTACTTTTTGAAGATAATTTCATTTAAATGTTGACCGCGGCTGCGTCTTAGGTCGTCCATCCGCTTAGTCCAATTTTGGCATTTCCACGTTTTTGAGTAACAGAGACCCAATTGCTGCGAACGGCGACGAATCGAAAATTGGTGGCCATCATTAACACTGGCCGATACAGCTGCGATATTTTCTTCAGTTCGCACTCTACGTAAGCGTGTTGGTGGTTTAATGTCCAACAATGTAAATTTGGTGCGAAATTTAGTCACAATAGCCCGAATAGCCGCTTCAGTGGGTCGATTAAACTGACCATAAAATGGAAGCGCGCAATGAACTTTCTTAACAGAGCACGCATTTTGATAATAAAATTCAATAATTTGCAAGCGTTGTTCGTTTGTAAGACGATTCATGATGAAATGTCAAAGCATACTGAGCATCTTTCTCTTTGACACCATGTCTGAAATCCCACGTGATCTGTCAAATACTAATGCATGAAAATCCTAACCTCAAAAAAATCACTCTTTATAAGTAATAATAATAATATATTGTGGGAAGATATAATTAATACTTCCCGCAGAAAATATTCTCCTTTCGTGAGTAACATAACTCTATTTAAGCTAGAGTCCATCCCATAAACTTTACTCAACAAAAGAGTTAATTTATTGGAATTCTTTCTAGAAGTCAGTCATAATGATATGGAATAATCTGGCAAAGTAATAATAAGTAGTGGGAAGATATAATTAATACTTCCCGCAGAAAATATTCTCCATTAATAATATGTTAGTAATAATATAAGTAATAATAATAATATATTGTGGGAAGATATAATTAATACTTCCCGCAGAAAATATTCTCCATTCGTGAGTAACATAACTCTATTTAAGCTAGAGTCCATCCCATAAACTTTACTCAACAAAAGAGTTAATTTATTGGAATTCTTTCTAGAAGTCAGTCATAAGGATATGTAATAATCTGGCAAAGTAATAATAAGTAGTGGGAAGATATAATTAATACTTCCCGCAGAAAATATTCTTCATTAATAATATGTTAGTAATAATATAAGTAATAATAATAATATATTGTGGGAAGATATAATTAATACTTCCCGCAGAAAATATTCTCCATTCGTGAGTAACATAACTCAATTTAAGATAGACTTAATCCCATGACCTTTACCCAACAAAAAAAGAGTTCATTTATTGGAATTCTTTCTAGAAGTCAGTCATAATGATATGGAATAATCTGGCAAAGTAATACTATGTTGTGGGAAGATATAATTAATACTTCCCGCAGAAAATATTCTCCATTTGTGAGTAACATAACTCAATTTAAGCTAGAGTCCATCCCATAAGCTTTACCCAACAAAAGAGTTAATTTATTGGAATTCTTTCTAGAAGTCAGTCATAATGGTATGGAATAATTTGGCAAAGTAATAATATGTTGTGGGAAGATATAATTAATACTTCCCGCAGAAAATATTCTCCATTCGTGAGTAACATAACTCAATTTAAGCTAAAAACCTATCACACAAAGAATACCCAAGAAAGGAGTTCATATATTTGAATTCTTTCTAGAACTCAATCATAATGGATGCTAAAGTACTCAGAAGTCGGAACGATATGTTGCTTTGAATGCTACTGGATTATTTACACTTGAATTCAAATGAATCAATTTTGACTAAATTCCATCCCATAAACTTTACCCAAAAAAAGAGTTAATTTATTTCAAGTCTTCCTAAAATCCCATCAAAAGGTAGAGTACTCTGAAGTCGGAGCGATATGTTGCTTAGAATACTACTGAATTATTTGCACTTGAATTTCAAATGTTCTTTTGTTCATATAAAACTAGATCTGCAGTTTCATAGCTATGCTTGCGTTGAAAATAAATTCAAATTCAATTCAAAAAAGTCTGTTTCTCTTTTAAATTTAAGAAAGAATGGAATGGTTGGAGGAAAGGGGTTGGCAAATAACGATGGATATTGCTAAAAGTAGATGAATTTAGTGACGTTATTGCAGAGAATAATTTCTTAAAACATATTTGAACGGACTTATATTAACAATGCCTTGGAATGTAGGAAGTTTACAGTGGAAGGAAGCGTATTTGGGTGGTTGATGTCGGGAATATGTAAGAATCGATAGGAATACTACGATCCCATTGGAAAATAAGATGAGGTAGACTCCGATCAAAGATCAAGTTGGGGAAAGTATGTCAATTGAGGAGAAGTCAACAGGACCGAAATGCGTGAAAGTTTATACGTCCGACCAAAGACCAAGAGACAAAGTATAGAAGAGACAAAGATAGATGAATTTAGTGACGAGAATAATAATAGCAGAGAATAATCGTTTATAAGATATTTGAACGGTGTTATATTAGCAATGACTTGGAATGTAGGAAGTTTCCAGTGAAAGGAAGTGCAGTGGCCACGGAAGTTAAGCATATGGAAGAATCGAAAGGAATCCTATGATCCCATTGGAAAATAAAATGAGGTAGACTCCGATCAAAGATCAAGTTGGGGAAAGTATGTCAATTAAGGAGACCGAAATGCGTGGAAGTATATACTACGGGCGACCAAAGACCCCGACGACGGGCAAAGACCATTTCATCAGGAATGAGAGTAGGAGACAAAATAAAGTAGATCATCATGACACAGCTCTTCAAATAGATGATCACAATTAATTGTAAAAGTGCCATAGAATTGTGGATTGAGTTGAATATTAGTATTTTTCATGGCATATGATTGATGACTAAAAGGGAATATTTGTGTCAGAAAACTTTCATAATCCAGGGTAGAGAAAATTTATTTATTTCAATCTATTGGGCTGAGCCATTACAGATCCATTCTTAAAACTACGTACTTAATTCTAAAACAATATATTCGAATAGTGCCTTCTTAAAGATAGACCGATTCGTGAGAAAATCTAAATGATTGCATGCTTTGTTACATAAAATTAATAATAATTTTGTCTATGAAAGTACTCATAACAAATGGTATGGTCCTCAGATTTCTCCTTGGAACATTAAAGGGTATTAATTGTAAAAGTTCAGGTGAATCAATTCTACTGTCCATAATATCCTTGACAAATACAATATTATGTGCAACTCAACAACGAGTTTTGTAGTCAGGCATGTTACGGAAGTTATATAAATATCGTAAGGCGAACCTAGAAAATCTTCTTTGAACTCTTTCAATCCGGTATTTATGTATATTGTAACTCGGATCCCATATTCCAATTCCAAAATTCCAATTGTGACCGAACAAATGCAAAAAATAGTATTTTTAATGTGAAGGGGTCTTTGAAATCAATGGCATTCCGTTTCAAAAAACCTAACTGAGAATTTGCCTTGCTGACAATGTATTCAAAGTGAGGAAGAAATGATAGTTTAGAGTCAATATAAACTCCAAGGTCCTTTGTTACCATATCCCTTGCAAAGGTTGCATCATAAAATTTATAATCATGCAACAACGGGAGCTTTCTATGCGTGATCGTTAACATTTTACATTTAGAAAAATTTAATTTCATACCATTATGAGTACACCAATGCAAAAAACTGTCAATATCCTTTTGAATTAAAATGCAATCATTTAGGTTTTGAACAATAGAATATACCTTCAAATCATCGGCATACAATAAAACATTACAAAATTTAAAAATAGATGTAATATCGTTAATAAATAGTAAAAATAAAAGTGGACCAAGGTGGCTACCTTGTGGTACACCTGGTTTGACAAATTTACAAATAGTATTCTTTTTGACAAGTAAGAGTTTAACTAGCTAAGCATATTGGAATGAAAACCTAACATTTTTAGTATATAAATTAACAAACCATGATTAATCTTATCAAATGCCTTTATAAAATCTGTATATAATACATCTACCTAAAAACCTTTTTCTAAAGCATTAACGCAATAATTACAAAAAATTGCTAAATTTGTTGGTGTGGACCTGCCACTGTAAAAGCCATGTTGCTGAGTATTTATAAATTTTTTTACAATATTAAATAATTTATTATTTACCAATTGGTATAGCCGATAGTTTAACAATTGGTCTATAACTGGTGATAAAGCCCTTTTGATCAATTTAAATATAAACAGACAATTGCAATCGCGAATTTTGTATTTTTCTAACAATTGCAGAGATTTTCGGGACTGATTTCATACATGTTGCAAGTGACATTCAGTCTTAATACACCAACAAAATACTGCAAAAAATAACCAATTTGTATTTTTTGTTTCACGTGGTCAACCGGAATATCCACTTTTTGACAAAAAACTCAATCTTTCTATAAACATGGGCACACTTCACAAATTTTAACCCATTTTTATGTTTAGAGTCCCTTTTTCATTCACAAAATAATTTTTAAAACATATATTTATTAATAATACTGTTAGGACTTTTTACTAAGACCTTCACCCTATCATTTACAAAAGAAGTTGTGAGTGTATAGCCAAATCAGAAATATTGGCTTCAGAAAGAAACTTATTCTCCAAATTTACATGACATATGGCAGCTAAATCAGAGAATTGTTTGTCATCAAATGCTCATTTTCCAGAAAATATCTCGAAGCCAATTTTTAATATAATAATTATCACATCCCGTCGCAGTTTGGGAAAGTTTTCACAAAATCAAAAATCATAATTATAAAAAAATGTAAAATAGGCAGGTCAATCTACCTAATGAAACCGACTATTTGGTTGAGGTTCTTAACTTCCCCATCATTTGTTGTTTTCTCTTCCATTTAGACGAAACTTTGTTCCCAATAAACAAACAAAGCAATGATATGATTTCTATGACCAACAAAAAATAATATATTCACCTTAGCTACAACTATAATTAACAATAAAATTATTACAATTGGATTTAGTATTTATTTAATATCGATTATATATATTTAAAAAATATATAGTGAAATAACTTCTGTCTAACACTTATTACGCATTCGCTTACATATAAATTTGCGGGCAAGACCACCACGATAGTGTGGTGGACTGTAAACAATGAATGGATTATTTCCAGTAGATTTAGTGACATAGAATAGACCATCTCTGTGTTGCCCATTACGTCTGTTGCCATTATGGAATCCGTGAAGGATACCACCTTGGTGGACACCATTTGCGATACCCGAAGCAAAACTGTTATAGTTGAATCCAGTACCAGCTAATTGAGCACCAATGATATTGCCACCCCATTTACCTGATGTACCGTGCAGGTGACCGATAAGTCCGCCAGTTCCACCAAAATACTTTCCAGGTCGCCAAATTGGTCTACCAGCACCAATACGACTGCCGAGGAGACCGCCTTGCCCTCCAGCTTTACTGCCAGGACGCCAAGTAGGACTTCCAGATCCACTACCAATACGCGTAGATCTACCGACACTGTCAGATCCCCAAGTTAGACTTCCAGATCCACCACTAAGTCTTCCAACAAGACCGGCAGAACCATCTCCATTGCTGCCTGATCTGTAAGTTGGACTTCCAGATCCACCACCAATGCCAGTAGAACCATCACCTTTGCTGTCAGATCCAACACGAATGCTTCCGCCAAGTCCACCGCCACCAGTGCTGGTAGATCCCCAAGTTAAACTTCCTGATCCACCACCAAGACCAGAACCACCAACAGTATTAGCAGTTTCCCAAGTGAGACTTCTAGATCCAGCTTCGTTGCCAACATAGTGTCTAGATCCCAAATATAAACTATTGGATCGGCCACCAATGTTACCGCCTGGAACGGCAGATCCACCGAGAATGTTGCCAGATCCCCAAGTTAGACTTCCAGAGCCACCAACATTGCCGGATAGCCATGTTGGACTTCCAGAGCCGCCACCAATGTTACCGCCAAGTCCGGCAGATCCACCGACATTGTTGCCAGATCCCAAAGTTGGACTTCGAGAGTCAACACCGACAGAACCACCATCATTGCTGCCGGATAGCCATGTTGGGCTGCCTGCTCCACCACCAATGTTACCGCCAAATCCGGCAGATCCACCGACATTGTTGCCAGATCCCAAAGTTGGACTTCCAGAGCCACCAACATTGCTGCCGGATAACCATGTTGGACTTCCAGATCCACCACCAATGTTAACGCCAGATCCTTGGACATCGTTTCCAGATCCCCAAGTTAGACTTCCAGAGCCACTACCAAAACCCACAGAACCACCAATATTGCTGCCGGCAATATTGTTTCCAGACCTATCAACATTGTTAGTCCAAGTTAGATCGCGATATCCAAGGAGTCTGCCAGATCCACCAACATTGCACCCAGAGCCAATTCCATTGCCAGCACAGCCAACATTGTTAACGGATCCCCATGTTAAATCGCCAAGTTTAGCGCCAGATCCCCAATTTACGCTACCAGAACCAACTCCTCCACCAATGTTGCCTAATCCGAAAGATTGACTACCATTGACTGATCCACTACTAATATCGCCAGATCCACCAACATTGTTGCCAGATTCCCAAGTTATACTACCAGATCCGCCACCGACGCCATTAATAAGGCCGCTAGGTCCACCAGCCAATCCATTGACGAAACCACCGGTAAACGAGCCAAGAGGACCGCCATATATACCACCAGATCCTCCAAAATTGCTGTCAGATTCCCACGTTACTCTACCAGAACCAGCACCATTGACGGTGTTGCCAACATTGTTGCCTGATCCTAGAGTTATCCCACCAGATCCTTCACCGAGACTTGCAGAAACTTCAATATTGCCGCCGGATTGCATATTTGCGCTGCCGGAACTTCCTCCAATGTCACCAGAAATATTGGTAGATGATCCAACGTTACTGCCAGATCCCACAGTTGTAGAACCAGAAGCAACATCATTGCCAGCTCCGACAACACTATTGCCAGATCCCCAAGTTAGACTACCAGATCCGCTTCCGTCGCTATTAAGAAGACTGTCAGATCCACCAGTCACACCATTGAAGAAACCACCATTAAACGACCGGAGAGGACCGCTGGATCCGCCAGCTATACCACCGAGTTGACCACCAGATCCACCAACATTGCTTCCAGATCCCCAAGTTATACTACCGGAACCAGCACCATTGATGGTACTGCCAACAGTGCTGCCTGATCCTAAAGTTATACAGCCAGATCCTTCACCGATACCTGCTGAGACTTCGACATTTCTGCCAGAATGTAATGTTGCGCTGCCGGAACTTCCTCCAATGCCACCAGATAAATTCGTAGATCCTTCAACGTTACCCACAGCTGTGGACCCAGACGCAAATGCATTGCCAGCACCGGCAACATTATTGCCAGATCCCCAAGTTAGACTACCAGATCCGCTTCCGGCGCCATTAATAATACTGCCAGATCCACTAGTCAGACCATTGACCAAACTACCAGTAAACTGGCCGCTAGATCCGCCGGTTATACCACCGAGGAAATCAGCAGATGCACTAACTTTGCTTCCAGATCCCCAGGATCTCCCAACACTGTTGCCTGATCCCAAACTTATACTACCGGAACCTTCACCGAGACCTGCAGAAACTTCATTATTGCCTCCGGATTGTAAATTTATGAAGCCGGTACTTCCTCCAATGCGACCATATGCATTGCTAGATCTTTCAACATTACTGCCAGAACCCACAGTTGTGGAACCAGAAGCAACTTCCATACCAACACCGGCAACACTATTACCAGATCCCCATGTCAGAGCACCGGATCCGCATCCGATGCCATTAATAAAACCGCCAGATCCACCAGTCACACCATTGACCAAACCACCAGTAAACTGGCCGCTAGATCCGCCAGTTATACCACCGAGGAAATCAGCAGATCCACTAACTTTGCTTCCAGATCCCCAGGTTACAACACCAGAACCAGCACCATTGACGATACTGCCGACACTGTTGCCTGATCCCAGAGTTATACTACCAGATCCTTCACCTACATCTGCTGAAACTTCAAGATTTCCACCAGATTGCAAAGTTGCACTGTCTACATTGACGCCAGATGGCAACGTTGCACTGCGGGGACTATCTCCAATGTCAGCAGCAGCAATATTGGCAGATCCTTCAACTTTACAGTCAGAACCAAAAGCTTGACTTCCAGATCCAGCTACATATGCACCAGATGCGAGACCAGCGATTCCACCTCCAATACTAAGATTACCATTTCCGAAAGCAGTTTCATTTCTTTTAACTCCGGCACCGGCGTCAATAGCAATACCAGAATTTCCATTGGATACACCAGAGTTCTTATTGTCGACAAAAATTTCTTTGCAGCTACAAACTGTAGTAGTTTGTCCGTTCGGAAATTTAGCATTTTGAACATTTTGGGCATTCGGAACGGCAACACTGCTTTTCAGATTCAGAACAGCGTCATTGTGGCCTCTAAGAAGTACACTACTGCTAGCTCCACCCTGAAGACTACCACCAGAGGCAGTATCAACACCAATTACACCATTTTGACCATGCAGAACGGAAACAGTGCTCTTTCGATTCAGAACAGTGTCATTGTGGCCTTTAAGGAGTACACCACTGCTAGCTACACCATGCAGACTACCACCAGAGGCAGTCCCGACACCAACTGCAGTCCCAATACCAACAGTTGCAATATCAAGCCCAACACTAATTGCAGTTCCGAGGCCATCAGTTTGAATTTGATCATCTACTGGGTCCGTGTAAATTGATACAATGCTACCAGCAGCTGGCGCCGGATTATGGCCACCGACTTTAATGTCAACGGCAAGACCTGGAGCAACGCTAGCACCAACATTTCCCGAATCTAGATGTACGGTTCCATTACCGACTCCAATACCGCCAGTGGTGCGAGAGACAACAGTACTACCATCACTTATACCTAACATTTCAGCCCCTGCAAAAACACAAAATCATCAGATACACCGAGATATAATAATTCACACAAGAGTAAAAGCCAGCTCTGTCTCCTTATCTAGACAAAGGAAATGCCGACTATCATTGCCTGTGGCCGTGAACCGACTACGTTTTCAGTAAGATACAGTCGGAGAAATTATTATTAAACTCACCGGTACCCGTTGTGATCAACGTGCCAGCCGATTCGAAGGATATGCGATCTGCATGTATTTGTGTGGCTGGGCCTATTGTGAGCAGCACAATGGCCAACGCGCCACTTAGAAAGAAATTCATGTTTTTCTGGTTGATTGACAGCTTACTTCTCCACGACACCGCCAAACACTATGATAAACAATATCGATATTGCCAGGGGGATTTAAGCCATGTTTGTGAATGATCAAATCAAATACGTAGACTTGTGATAATACCCTATACTCGATAGAATGAGTTGTTTAAGTCGTTTCGTGAACAACAATAACTTTTTGACATTCGGGAAAAGCTGGAATTCGAAAAATATATTTTTTTTAAATTCTCTTTCTAACTAATTCCTTCTCAGATGAATCTGGTGTAAGCACATGACATTTTAATATAATATAAAGAGTGATTTTTTTGAGGTTAGGATTTTCATGCATTAGTATTTGACAGATCACGTGGGATTTCAGACATGGTGTCAAAGAGAAAGATGCTCAGTATGCTTTGACATTTCATCATGAATCGTCTTACAAACGAACAACGCTTGCAAATTATTGAATTTTATTATCAAAATGCGTGCTCTGTTAAGAAAGTTCATTGCGCGCTGCCATTTTATGGTCAGTTTAATCGACCCACTGAAGCGGCTATTCGGGCTATTGTGACTAAATTTCGCACCAAATTTACATTGTTGGACATTAAACCACCAACACGCTTACGTAGAGTGCGAACTGAAGAAAATATCGCAGCTGTATCGGCCAGTGTTAATGATGACCACCAATTTTCGATTCGTCGCCGTTCGCACCAATTGGGTCTCTGTTACTCAAAAACGTGGAAATGCCAAAATTGGACTAAGCGGATGGACCACCTAAGACGCAGCCGCGGTCAACATTTAAATGAAATTATCTTCAAAAAGTAAATGTCATGGACCAATCTAACGTTTCAAATAAAGAACCGATGAGATTTTGCAAATTTTATGCGTTTTTTTTTTTAAAAAGTTATCAAGCTCTTAAAAAATCACCCTTTAGTTGGAAGATATAAGTAATATTTCCTTCATAAGTGAGCGACAGAATCCCATTCACATAGTAACCCAACAAAAGAGTTCATTTATTTGAATTCCTTCTAGAATTTAATCGTATTGGTAGAGTTCCCCGAAGTCGAAACGAAACGCTGCATTGCATGCTACTGGATTATTTGCATTTAATTTCAACTGTTCTTTTGTTCATATAAAATTAGATCGTCAGTTTCGCAGCTATGCTTACGTCGAAAATATTATTATTCAAAAAAGTCTGTTTCTCTTTTGTAGGAAAGAATGGACTGGTTGGGGGGAAGGGGTTGGCAAATAAAGATGGATGTTGCTAATAGCAGACTTTAGTAGAATTTAGAGATGTTATTGGAGATAATAAATGTTTATAAGATATTTGAACGAACTTATATTAGCAATGACTTGGAATGTAGGAAGGCCAGGGGGTGTTAAGCATATGGAAGAATCGAAACGAAAACCTACGATTCCATTGAAAAATAAGATGATGTAGACTCCGATAAAAGATCAATTTGCAGAAAATATGTCAAAGAGGAGGGAGACGTCAATATGACCGAAATGCCTGGAAGTCTATACTACAGGCGACCAACGATCATTTCATCACGGTGGAGAGTTAACTAGGAGAGTAGGAGACAAAGTAAAGCAGAGCACCAAAGCGCAGCTCTTCGAATAGATGAATTGATAACAAAAGCGTCTCGATCAAAGATCAAGTTGGGGAAAATATGTCATTTAAGGATCAGTCAATATGACCGAAATGACTGGAAGTCTATACCCCCAAAGACCCCCACGATGGGCAAAGACCATTTCATCAGGAAGGAGAGTTAATTAGGAGAGTAGGAGACAAAGTAAAGCAGATCAACAAAGTACAGCTCTTCAAATAGATGAATAGATAACAAATGCATCTCGATCAAAGATCAAATTGGGGAAAATATGTCAATTGAGATGAAGATTAGTATTTTTTGGTATAGGATTGACGACTAAAAGGGAATATTTGTGTCAGAAAAGTCTCAGAATTATGGGTAGATAAAGTTAAAATATAAGCAATTGCAAACGCGAATTTTGTAGTTTACTAACAATTGAAGTGATTCATATATGTTGTACGCGACATTCATTCTTAATACTTAATTTGTGTTTTTATACCCTCCACCTCCAGGATGGTGGTACACTAACTTTGTCTTTCCGTTTGTAATACCTTGAAATATCGACCTGAGACACTATAAAGTAAAATTCTTGATCGTCATAAAATTCTATGACGATCTAGCAATGTTCGTTCGTCCGTCTGTTGAAAGCACGCTAGCATCTAAACGAAAGGAGCTAGAACGTTCAAATTTTCTACAAATGCGTCTTCGGTTCGGATTGAAACGGGGCGAAATCGGCCCGAATGGAAAAATTTTTCCCTCGCAAGGACTAAAAATACCCATAATAATCCCTAATATTTTAGCGTATTTAAGATTGTTTTTTGAACCTGTTTGTCTGTTTATATTTGCTTGATATTTGGTATGCGCATTCCCCCTATAACAAACAAGTAAGGAAAGGCTAAAGTCGGGCGGGGCCGACTCTATGATACACTCCACTTTCTATCCGAATACAATTCAATTCGGTGAAAAAGTGCAAACGGTTTTGTATGCATGTATGTATGTGTTTGACAAAAAAATGTTAAATCGGAAAGGACATTTGTATGAGGATATATTGAAACCTAGAACGAAATATATGGCATATAAAGTGTATAGTTTGGCCAAAATCGGGAGCAACATTTGTGTTTGGGCTATATTTAAATCTGAACCGATCTTACCCACTTTCACCATAGGTTTGTTTAGTTGGACTATACGATGTTGTGCCAATTTTAAAGAAAATAAGGTACAATATGTGGTTTCTATAGCGCAAAAGTCAAATCGGGAGCGACATTTGTATGGGGGCTATATCTAAATCTGAACAGATCTAGCCCGCTTTAGCCATATGTGTTTCTAGTTAGATTATAAGATGTTGTGCCAAATTTAAAGAAAATCGAGTACAATATGTGGCATTGAAAGCGGAAAAAGTCAAATCGGGAGCGACATTTATATGGGGGCTATATCTAAATCTGAACCGATCTTACCCAATTTCAGCATAGGTGTTTCTAGTTGGATTATAAGATGTTGTGCCAAATTTAAAGAAAAACGAGTAAAATATGTGGTTTCTAGAGCGGAAAATGTCAAATCGGGAGCGACATTTGTATGGGGGCTATATCTAAATCTGAACTGATTTGACCTATTTTCACCGTAGATGTTCCTAGTTTAAATATAAGATGTTTTGCCAAATCTGAAGACAATCTGTTGTAATATGTGGTTTCTAGAGCGGAAAAAGTCAAATCGGGAGCGAAATTTGTATGGGAGCTATATATAAATCTGAACCGATCTGCCCCATTTTTACCACAGGTGTTTCTAGTTGAAATATAAGATGTTTTGCCATATCTGAAGACAATCTGATACAATATGTGGTATCTAGAGTGAAAAGTGTCAAATCGGGAGTGTAATTCGTATGGGGGCTATATCTAAATCTGAACCGATTTTCTTCAAATTAAATAGCGTTCGCCCTTGTCCCAAAAAACTTCATTGTGCTATTGCGACCTGTATCGTGATTACAAGAATAGATGGACAGACGGACGGACGGACATTGCTAAATCGACTCAAAAAGTGATTCTAAGTCGATCAGTATAATTAACAATGGGTCTACCTCGTTTCCTTTTGGGTGTTACAAACAAATGCACAAAGACATAATACTCTCGTGGAGTGTATAAAAAGTGCACAATAAAGTGATATTTATTCGTAGGGGGTGGAATGGGACAAAATGGGAAAAAATGGTACATATCAAAACGACAACAGCTACAAACACGAAATTCGGTGTGTACATTCATCTAATTGAGTAGATATATAATATAAAAGTATTTTTTTACAAATTCGCACTTTTAAGGGGTAAAATGGGAATAGAGGGATACAAATGGTACCAACCAAACGGCTGCACATAGAATAATGAAATTCGGTGTATACATTCCTCTGATTGCGTATAAATGTAAAAATAAAGGGATTTATCGAAATTCGTAACTTTTGGGGATAAAATGGAATAAGGGGATAAAAATAGTACCAACCAAATGACCGCAACTAGAGTCATGAAATTCATACCATACATGACTGACTGTGTAGCCACGAACAATAAAAGGTTTTCAAAATTTTTTTACTTTCTAGTGCTACATTGGGTGCAGAGGGATAAAAATAGTACCAACTAAACGACTACAGCTAGAATAGTGAAATTCGGTGTGCACATACCTCTAATTGCGTAGACACGTAAAATAAAGAGATTTTAGAAAGTCACACTCTTAAGGGGGTAAAATAGGAAAAAGGGGAAAAAATGGTACCAACCACATGGCGGTAGCTAGAATCATGGAATGCGATGTATACATTCCTCTGACTACATAGACACGCAAAATAAAAAGATTTTTCAAAATTCGTACTTTTTAATTTTACGACAAAAAATGAATTGAATCATGAGGTTATTTTGCACTATGTACGTGAGATTATGGATTTTCAAAATTTGTACTTTTGGAATTCGAATAGAATGGAAATGCAACCAACTAGCCACTAATGGTATTTAAGCTTTATTATTTATTTATTTTTTAATTGAATTGAAGTATTATTTCGATATGTAAACGTATTGGTAGCCTTGCCTTATAAGCGTGGTTTGAAATAATAAAAAATATATATTTATTCATAAAATTGTTTTGTAAATATCTGTATTTGTTTTGGTTTGGCTTTATTAAAAAAAATATATTTTCCTGTAATATTAGTGCACTTCTACGAAAATCGACAGCCTTTGTGGAATGCAAGGCCTTGTGGAGGGTATATAAAGTTCGGCCTGGCCGTTTTTCACTTTTTTTTTTTTCAAAAAAAAAAACTCAATCTTACTATAAATATGGACACGCTGCACAAATTGTAACCCATTCTTATGTTTAGTTCAACTTTTGCATTCACAAACTATATTTAATAATAGTAAGCACAATTTCCAAATAATAATTTAAAAGGACCTGGTTGCTAAGATCTACGCCCTATCATTCACAAACTAATGTGTGAATGTATAGCCAAACCCGAAATATTAGAAAAAACTTAATCTTCAAATTTATATGACAGATGACAGCGAAATCAGAGAATTGCTATTTGTTGCTATTTTTTGGAAATTGTGCTTTTGATTACAAACAAAAGCACAATTTCCAAAAAAATAGCCCGTGACCACTTTTGAATATAAGCCTTCGATATGTTTTCTTTGTAGAGAGTTGTGAAAAATGTAGAAACGAATTGTCACAGTCCGTCTCTGTTTGGGAAAATTTTCACAAAATCAAAAAACTATTAAATGTAAAATTGACAGGTCAATCTATTTCATGAAATCAATAAACTTCATGAAATCGATAATTTGTTTGAGGCTCTAAACTCATTGCTGAATTCTGATGACAAAAATAATAAATTCACCATTCGCTACAACTATAATTCACAATAAGAGTATTAAAATTTTATTTTGCATTTATTTAATATCGATTGTACACATTTTCAAATATATATATAGTAACATAGTTTTCGTCTAGTACTTATTATGCATTCGCTTACATATAAATTTGCCACTAAGACCACCATGATAGTGTGGTGCACTGTAAACAAAGAATGGATTATGTCCAATTGATCTAGTCACATAGAATAGACCATCTCTGTGATGTCTGCTGTGCCCGATGCCATTACGTAATCCGTGACGGAAACCACCATATCCATGGTGGACACCATGTCGGACGCCAGAAAGAAAACCGTTATGATTGAAACCAGGACGCTTGAATCCAGTAACAGCTAAGTGGGCACCATTACCAATGATAGTGCCACCCCATTTACCTGGCTTACCGTGCATGTGGCCGATAAGGCCGCCATTTGCACCGAAATGCTTGCCAGGTCGCCAAACTGGCCTGATAGCACTGCCAAGGGAACCGCCATGCCATCCAACATTACTGCCAGGTCCCCAAGTAAGACTTCCAGAACCACTTCCCGCAGATCCATCGACATTGCTGTCAGATCCCAAGGTTGCAGCACCAGATTCTTCTCCATTACCACCAACAGCACCGGTAGGCAAATCACCATTGTTGTCAGATCCCGAATTTATACCTCCGGATCCGCCTTCAATGATACCGCCAGCAAGACCACCAGTTTCATTAATAGATTCGACACCATTGCCATTTCCATCGAGGCCGGCAGAACCATCGACATTGTTGCCCGATTCCAAAATCAGACCACCAGATTCAGCTGTATTTCCTCCAGTAAGACCGACAGAACCATCGACATTGTTGCCCGATTCCCAAGTCAGACCACCAGTTTCAGCTGTATTTCCTCCGGTGAGACCTGCAGAACCATCAACATTGTTGGCAGATTCCCAAGTTAAACCAACAGATTCACTTCCGTGGCCACCCGTATGACTGACAGAACCATCGACATTGTTGCCTGATTCCCATGTTAGACCACCAGATTCTCCAGTATTGCCTCCAGTGAGACCTGCAGATCCATCGACATTGTTGCCTGATTCCCAAGTTACACCGCCAGATTCACCTGTATTGCCTCCAGTAAGACCGGTAGAACCATCGACATTGTTGCCTGATTCCCAAGTTACACCACCAGAGTCACCTGTATTACCTCCAGTGAGACCTGCAGATCCATCGACATTGTTGCCTGATTCCCAAGTTACACCGCCAGATTCACCTGTATTGCCTCCAGTAAGACCGGTAGAACCATCGACATTGATGCCTGATTCCCACGTTAGACTACCAGATTCACCTGTATTGCCTCCAGTAAGACCGGTAGAACCATCGACATTGTTGCCTGATTCCCAAGTTACACCGCCAGAGTCACCAGTATTGCCTCCAGTGAGACCTGCAGATCCATCGACATTGTTGCCTGATTCCCAAGTTAGACTACCAGATTCACCAGTATTGCCACCAACGAGACCTGCAGATCCATCGACATTGTTGCCTGAATCCCAAGTTAGACCACCAGTATTGCCTCCAGTAAGACCGACAGAACCATCGACATTGTTGCCTGATTCCCAAGTTAGACCACCAGATTCACCAGTATTGCCTCCAGTAAGACCAGCGGAACCATCGACATTGTTGCCTGATTCCCATGTTAGACCGCCAGATCCACCTGTATTTCCACCAATAAGACCGGCAGAACCATCGACATTGTTGCCTGATTCCCAAGTTAGACCACCAGATTCACCAGTATTGCCTCCAGTAAGACCGACAGAACCATCAACATTGTTACCTGATTCCCACGTTAGACCACCAGATTCACCAGTATTGCCTCCAGTGAGACCTGCAGATCCATCGACATTGTTGCCTGATTCCCAAGTTAGACCACCGGATTCACCTCCGTGGCCACCAGTATGACTGACAGAACCATCGCCATTGTTTCCTGATTCCCAAGTTAGGCCACCAGATTCACCTGTATTGCCTCCAGTAAGACCGACAGAACCATCGACATTGTTGCCTGATTCCCAAGTTAGACCAACAGATTCACCAGTATTGCCTCCAGTAAGACCGGCAGAACCATCAACATTGTTGCCTGATTCCCAAGTTAGACCACCAGATTCAACAGTATTGCCTTCATTAAGACCGGCAGAGCCATCAATATTGTTGCCTGATTCCCATGTTAGACCACCAGTATTGCCTCCAGTAAGACCGACAGAACCATCGACATTGTTGCCTGATTCCCAAGTTAGACCACCAGATTCGCCAGTATTGCCTCCAGTAAGACCAGCAGAACCATCGACATTGTTGCCTGATTCCCAAGTTAGACCACCAGATTCACCTCCTTGGCCACCAGTATGAGTGACAGAACCATCGCCATTGTTGCCTGATTCCCATGTTAGACCACCAGATTCACCAGTATTGCCTCCAATGAGACCTGCAGATCCATCGACATTGTTGCCTGATTCCCAAGTTAGACCAGCAGATCCACCTATATTTCCTCCAATAAGACCGGCAGAACCATCGACATTGTTGCCTGATTCCCAAGTTAGACCACCAGATTCACCTCCGTGGCCAACAGTATGACTGACAGAGCCATCGACATTGTTGCCTGATTCCCAAGATAGACCAGATTCACCTCCATGGCCAACAGTATGACTGACAGATCCATCGACATTGTTGCCTAATTCCCAATTTAGACTTCCAGATTCACCATGACTGATAGTACCTTCACCATTGTTACCAGATCCCAAATTTACACTTCCGGATTCACCACCAATGGTACCGCCATCAACATTGCTACCAGATCCCAAATTTATACTTCCAGATCCGATGCCAATATTACCTCCAAGACCGGCAGATCCACCACCAAGGCTTCCACCACTGCTACCACCAATACCGGCCGAACCAGCACCATTGCTGCCAGATTCCCATGTTAGACTTCCGGATCCACTACCAAGGTTTCCTCCAAGGTTACCACCAATACCGGCCGAACCAGCACCATTGCTGCCAGATTCCCATGTTAGACTTCCTGATCCACTGCCAAAGATTCCGCCAAGGTTACCACCAATACCGGCCGAACCAGCACCAGATCCACCACCAAGGCTTCCACCAATGCTACCTCCGATACCAGCCGAACTAGCACCATTGCTGCCAGATTCCCATGTTAGACTTCCTGATCCACTGCCAATGATTCCGCCAAGGTTACCACCAATGCCGGCCGAACCAGCACCAGATCCACCACCAAGGCTTCCACCAATGCTACCTCCGATACCAGAAGAACTAGCACCATTGCTGCCAGATTCCCATGTTAGACTTCCGGATCCACTACCAAGATTACCACCAATACCGGCCGAACCAGCACCATTGCTGCCAGAATCCCATGTTAGACTTCCAGATCCACTACCAAGGTTTCCAGCAAGGTTACCACCAATGCCGACCGAACCAGCACCAGATCCACCACCAATGCTACCGCCAATACCAGCCGAACCAGCACCATTGCTGCCAGATTCCCATGTTAGACTTCCGGACCCACTATCGAGGTTACCGCCAATGCTACCACCAATACCGGCCGAACCAGCCCCATTGCTGCCAGATCCACCACCAAGGCTTCCGCCAATACCAGCCGAACCAGCACCATTGCTGCCAGATTCCCATGTTAGACTTCCGGATCCACTACCAAGGTTACCACCAATGCTACCAGCAGTACCGGCCGAACCAGCACCATTGCTGCCAGATCCACCACCGAGGCTTCCACTAATACTACCACCAATACCGGCCGAACCAGCACCATTGCTGCCAGATTCCCATGTTAGACTTCCGGATCCACTACCAAGGTTTCCTCCAAGGTTACCACCAATACCGGCCGAACCAGCACCATTGCTGCCAGATTCCCATGTTAGACTTCCTGATCCACTGCCAATGATTCCGCCAAGGTTACCACCAATGCCGACCGAACCAGCACCAGATCCACCACCAAGGCTTCCACCAATGCTACCACCAATACCAGCCGAACCAGCACCATTGCTGCCAGATTCCCATGTTAGACTTCCGGATCCACTACCGAGGTTACCGCCAATACTACCACCAATACCGGCCGAACCAGCCCCATTGCTGCCAGATCCACCACCAAGGCTTCCACCAATACCAGCCGAACCAGCACCATTGCTGCCAGATTCCCATGTTAGACTTCCGGATCCACTACCAAGGTTACCACCAATGCTACCAGCAGTACCGGCCGAACCAGCACCATTGCTGCCAGATCCAACACCGAGGCTTCCACTAATACTACCACCAATACCGGCCGAACCATCACCACTGCTGCCAGATCCCCATGTTAGACTTCCGGATCCACTGGCAATGTTTTCTCCAAGGATTCCTCCAATGCTACCACCAATACCGGCCGAAGCATCACCATTGCTGCCAGATCCCCATGTTAGACTTCCTGATCCACCACCAAGGCTTCCACCAATGCTACCACCAATACCGGCCGCACCATCACCATTGCTGCCAGATCCCCAAGTTAGACTTCCGGATCCAATACCAAGGTTTCCTCCAAGGTTACCCCCAAGGCTTCCACCAATGCTACCACCGGATCCAATACCAAGGCTTCCTCCAAGGTTACCACCAAGGCTACCACCGGATCCAATACCAATGTTTCCTCCAAGGTTACCACCAATACCGGCCGAACCAGCACCATTGCTTCCAGATCCACCACCAAGGCTTCCACCAATGCTACCAGCAATACCGGCCGAACCATCACCATTGCTGCCAGATCCCCATGTTAGACTTCCGGATCCACTCTCAAAGTTTCCTCCAAGGTTACCACCAAGGCTTCCACCAATACCGGCCGAACCAGATCCACCACCAAGGTTTCCACTAATGCTACCACCAATACCGGCCGAACCAGCACCAGATCCACCACCAAGGTTTCCACCAATGCTACCACCAATACCGGCCGCACCATCACCATTGCTGCCAGATCCCCAAGTTAGACTTCCGGATCCAATACCAAGATTTCCTCCAAGGTTACCCCCAAGGCTTCCACCAATGCTACCACCGGATCCAATACCAAGGTTTCCTCCAAGGTTACCACCAAGGCTTCCACCACTGCTACCACCGGATCCAATACCAAGGTTTCCTCCAAGGTTACCACCAAGGCTTCCACCAATGCTACCACCGGATCCAATACCAAGGTTACCACCAAGGCTTCCACCAATACCGGCCGAACCAGCAACAGATCCACCACCAAGGCTTCCACCAATGCTACCACCAATTCCGGCCGCACCATCACCATTGCTGCCAGATCCCCAAGTTATACTTCCGGATCCAATACCAAGGTTTCCTCCAAGGATTCCACCAATGCTGCCACCGGATCCAATGTCAAGGTTTCCTCCAAGGCTACCACCAATACCGACCGAACCAGCACCATTACTGCCAGATCCACCACCAAGGTTACCACCAATACCGGCCGATCCAGCACCAGATCCACCAATGCTACCACCAATACCGGCCGCACCATCACCATTGCTGCCAGATCCCCAAGTTAGACTGCCTGATCCAATACCAAGGTTACCGCCAATGCTACCACCGGATCCAATACCAAGGTTTCCTCCAAGGTTACCACCAAGGCTTCCACCAATGCTACCACCGGATCCAATACCGGCCGAACCAGCACCATTGCTTCCAGATCCACCACCAAGGCTTCCACCAATGCTACCGCCAATACCGGCCGAACCAGCACCATTGCTTCCAGATCCAGCACCAAGGCTTCCACCAATGCTACCGCCAATACCGGCCGCACCATCACCATTGCTACCAGATCCCCAAGTTAGACTTCCGGATCCAATACCAAGGTTACCGCCAATGCTACCACCAGATCCAATACCAAGGTTTCCTCCAAGGTTACCACCAAGGCTTCCACCAATGCTACCACCGGATCCAATATCAACTCCAAGGCTACCACCAATACCGGCCGAACCAGCACCATTGCTTCCAGATCCACCACCAATGCTACCTCCAATACCGGCCGAACCACCACCATTGATACCAGATCCCCATGTTAGACTTCCGGATCCACTACCTAAGATTCCTCCTAGGCTTCCACCAATACCGGCAGAACTTCCGGATGATCCACCAATGTTACCGCCAAGACTGGCAGATCCACCGACATTGTTGCCAGATCCCCAAGTTAGACCAGTAGATCCAACATTTAATCCACCGAGCAGGCTACCAGATCCACCAACATTATTTCCAGATCCCCAACTTAAACTGCCAGAACCAACTCCATTACCAACACCGCCAAGATGACCGACAGATCCTCCGCTTAGACCATTGAGGAAACCACCAGTTAACGAACCCAACAGACCATTAGAACCAGCATTAGTGTTTCCAGATCCAACAACATTGTTGCCAGATCCCCAAGTTAGACCGCCAGATCCACCAGTTGATCCACCGAGGAGACTGCCAGTTTGACCAGCATTGTTTCCAGAGCCCCAAGTTAAACCGCCAAGATTACCTCCAGTATTACCCGCAGATCCACCACTTAGACCACTAAGGAATCCGCCGAGTAGACTGCTTGATCCACCAACATTGTTACCAGATCCCCAATTTAGGCTGCCAGAACCAACGCCATTGCCAACACCACCAACAATGTTGCCTGCTCCACCATTAATACCACCAGATCCACCAACACTGCTGCCAGAGCCCCAATTTAGACTACCAGAACCGCTTCCGATGCCATTAACAAGACCGCCAGATCCACCAGTCAGACCATTGAGAAAGCCACCAGTAAAGGAGCCGAGAGGGCCGGTAGATCCGCCAGTTAAACCAGCAGATCCACCAACATTGCTTCCAGATCCCCAAGTTACACTACCAGAACCAGCACCATTGACGGTGCTGCCAACATTGTGTCCGGATCCTTCAACATTACTGTCAGATCCCACAGTTGTGGAACCAGAAGCAACTCCATTGCCAGCACCGGCAACACTATTGCCAGATCCCCAAGTTAGACTGCCAGATCCGCTTCCGATGCCATTAATAAGACCGCCAGAACCACCAGTCAGACCATTGAGGAAACCACCAGTAAACGAGCCGAGAGGGCGGCCAGTTATACCACCGAGGATTCCACCAGTTCCGCTAACTTTGCTTCCAGATCCCCAGGTTATACTGCCAGAACCAGCACCATTGACGGTACTGCCAGCACTGTTGCCTGATCCCACAGTTATACTACCGGAGCCTTCACCGACACCCGTAGAAACTTCGATATTGCCGCCAGATGGCAAATTCGCGCTGCCGGAACTTTCTCCAGCGCCTGCAGAAATACCAGAACCAGCACCATTGACGTTACTGCCAACTGTGTTTCCTGATCCCTCAGTTATACTACCGGATGCTTCACCGACATCTTTTGAAGCTTCGACATTTCCACCGGATTGCAAAGCTGCACTGCCGGAATCAACACCACTGACTGTGGTTCCAACATTGCCGGCTGATTCCAAAGTTATACTAGCAGATCCTTCACCAAGATCTGAAGAAACTTCGACATTGCCGCCAGAACTTTCCGCGCTGCCGGAACTTTCTGCAATGCCACCATTAGCAATATTGGCAGATCCTTCAACTTTACTGCCAGAGCCCAAAGTGAGACTTCCAGTTCCAGCTACAGATCCAACTCCAATACTAAGATTACCATTTGCTACAGCAGCTTCAGTTTTATTAACTGCGGCACCGGCTTCAATAACAATACTTGAATTGCCAGAGTCCTTGTTGTCGTTATCATTTGCGTTGGTGGCACCACCACCGTTTAAACTCAAGTTGCCTGATATGTTTACACTAGCATTACCAGTGCTACCAGAACTTGAACTTGATGCTCCTGCATCAACTGCATTACTAGAATTACCAGAGCTCTCAATAGTCAAGTTGGCATCTCCACTGACAACACCAGAACCCGTGGCTTTACCATCGTTACTGACACTTGCGCCACCATGGCTTAATGTCCAATTGAAAGAACCACCTGTAGCGGAACTAGAACTAGTGCCACCGGTAGTGGTAGTTGTCCAACTGTGTGACCCTCCAACAACTGCACCAGCACTGCCAGAACCGCCGGTTGTAGCACTTGAAACTCCATTATTTATACTGACAATTCCGGATGCTAAACCATTAATACCATTAGTGGCGGAACTTGTGCCGTTTTTGGTAATGACGATGCTCCAGTTGCCAGATCCTCCATGTGTGCTACTGATTGTTATGCCGGTACCATTTAGCTTTCCAGCAAGGCTACTGATGGATTCAGCGTCAAGTACGGAACCAATAATAGTGCTTGCTTCTCCTGAAATAAAGACAGACAAATCAGAATCGATATGATTTAGTTTCTTAGTGCTGATGACAAAACGACTTCCACCGCAGTTAGAGTAGGAGCTCGGCCACTTGTAGCCAACTTCGGTTTTAAAATTTGAATTCTTATGGAAGAGAGCCACTGGTAAATGTGGAACACTACATATAGAACTCGATCTAAATGCGATTGTACTAGGCAAACTTAACCGTGTTGGTCTTACCTTTTATCACTTTCGAAGATGTGCCTAATACGACTTTTGGTCCTACAGAAAGGCTAACTGCTGCATGCGCCCGAGGGACATGGGCCATTAAGCCAAGCATAATGGCCAATGTGGCACTTAGCAAGATTTTCATATTTCTCCTGCTGATTGCCTATCTTATTCTCAACGATGTAGAACAAAACTATAATGCTCGGTAACGCTAATTCGGACATATTTATACCGTTTTATGGCAATGAATTCCTATTTACAAATATGTGTGAAAACAAAAGATTTCCGTTATACTTTTGCGAACACTCTACACAAGGCAATGTTAACTGGGCTAGCTACAATCACAATAAGTGATTATTTTGGCTAGAGCGCACAAATATTCCCACAATTAACATAGACCGTTGTAGAGAACTGCTTGCAGAATGAGTAGTGTACACTACTTCTGCATAACTAAATGTTTTGTAAAGCCATGTTTTGATATTCACTACATCACAATTTTATAATCAATTTAGAAATTTGCGTGAAAACATTTCGCACCCCAACTAGATGATGGTAGCGTTGTCTGCCGGTCGGCCTCAATCTCATAGTTAGTAAAGGTGAAATTATTTTTAGCCAAAACAACTGTTTCATTATATTAAATGTGTTCATTAAACGGATTATGTATCTTTGTCCAATAATTCGTTGTGTAAATATCGCCTTCTTGTTAGTGGAACATAAGTACGCATTTTGCACGACACGCGAAAACCTTAGCCTATTGTTTGGCTTGATTTAGGCTGTCTGAATGACAATGTCACATATGGATTTGGAAACGAAATTGCAAATATACGTTTCCGTCCCAAAATCAAACATTCAGGCAGCAATAATTTTGGTCAAATATATTCACGTTATATCCGAATGGGGGGTGATGTCAGCAAGCAATTAAATTAAACAGTAATTGTATGGAGAAATTTAAAAAAATGTATACATGTATATCCAAACAGCACTGCAGATTGAAAAATATATACTAGAAAAAGGTGAGATATTTGTAAGTGTACTTTTCCCTGATCAATAGATGTTAGTTGGGAGTTAAATGTTTCTGAGACAATCGGGTTCACAAGCTGATCGATTCACAAAACTTCGTCTGTACGAGACAGCCGGGGATAAGGTGACTAGAGGTTTCCGATTCATTTTAGCTGAATGTCCTACTCTCATAGTACCACAATAGTCAGATATTCATTCTTTACTTTTAAATGATTTAGACAAAGAAATGAAAAAAATAATTGTTGTCTAATAGCAAAATATTACACCTTAAAAATATTTTGCTATTAGAATTATTATTTCGAAATAAAGAAATCTTCGGCAAACTAAAACTACACTAAGAAATAGAAATTGTGACCAAAGGAAAACAAATAAGACATTAACAACGTTGTCAACACCAATAACTATACCACCATTAGAGATATGCGCGTGAGTGATTATTGGCTCACGTTCACGCATGCTCACGAAGGGAAAAAATTGAATCACGCACGAAGATTTTTTCGTTTCTCACGTTCACGCACGCTCGCGTGATTAAAATTAATTTTGCTCACGATCACGCGTGATTCACGTAAATCACCCAAACAATTTCCAGAAAGAAAATAATACATATATACATTCTAAATCGAAATGAGTAACGCCGCGAAAATCCGAAAATTATATTATTTAAATCACTCTACGTTTACGATGTTTGTCTTAAATTCATATTTTTAAAGTAGTATACAAAATTACAGTGTGATATATCCTATAGTTTAACGCAAAATAAGTTAAAAATCGAACACTGACATAAAATCGAAGTAGAAATCAAAGCATATATCCCGATATCACTTATTTGTTTTTTATTGAATTAACACTAAGGCTTTTCCCATATAAATGCAGTGTCTATTGTTGGTGCAGGAAATGCTTGCTTAAATAATATAAAAATAGAAATTATTGAAGCACTTTGTTTTAGAAAAAAATTATGTATGACTTTTATTTTGAATGAAAACTTCATATTTTTAAACGAAATAAAATGAAAATAAAAGAATTAATAAATATGTGCGACTCACGAAATAATCACGTGATTCACGCAGAAATTAGACTCACACACATTCACGCACGAACATTTTTTCGTTACTCACGTTCACGCACGCTCACGTGAGTAAAATAAATTTTGCTCACAATAACGCGTGAATCACGTGAGCCGCGCCCATCTCTAACCACCATTGAATGGCCTGTGGTTTCAATAGTAGAATCAGAAACAAAGCCAGCTAAGTATTCTATGTACATCGCCAGCTAAGTAGACCTAAAAAGTAATAGGTAATTACATTATCAAATTTGCAATGTCGATGACATTTCCCGCGATATTCACAAAATAATAGAGTGGCCCACATAAAATTACGTGATTCGGTCGAAATAAAAGGGCTGTTTATCTTTAAGACTGCGATAGTAAAAATCTAAACAAAATGTTTAAAGTTCACTCAAAATCTAAAAATTCTTTCTTGAAATCGCCAACAGCAATAGCAATGTGTGTACGAAAACAATTTTTTTAAAAAATAATTTTATGTAAAATTTCGGATATCGAGCTCAACTTTTGGAAAATACTACTTTGGAAATTTTGTTTTGATACAAATATTTATGTTGTAGTTTGCGAAAATGTGAAAAAAATATTCTTTATTTTTAGTAAAAACTTAATTGAGTAAAAAATAAAATTAAAATTAACCTCAAATATGAATTTTGATATTCGGCGTATATTTTTAATTTATTATTTAAATGTTGAAAATTCAAGCTCGAGGCCAATTTTGGTTTTTTGGTATGTTCTTTATTTGTTAACCAATATTTAGTCCTTCCTTGAAGAACATCATCAGGGTATAAAATAACAAATCAAAAAACAACACTACGCGTATTAACTCTACGTAAACAACATGCCTAAAAACCAAAATTGCCCTCGAGCTTGAACTTTCAATATTTAAATAATAAATTGAAATTCACTTTTTTGATATTGCAGTTTAAAGAAAAACAACCCTAAGGTTGTATTTTCTGTGAAAGAAATATTCATTTCCAACAAGAACAAATAGGGTATTGAAATAAGGTACATATATTGGAATTAATCACGTTATAATTAGAATAATTTTTGTCGAAACATATTTCGAATGCCTGGATTAGCCCACAGATGCAATAGAATTACATTAGGTCCGCCGAGTTATATGAACTAATGCCCCCTTCAATTTTAATTATTTTCTTCTCTCTAGAAGTCGCCCATTGTGTTGACTTTCAATTGCCCAGAACAAATTCATGGGATCTCACACGAATCGAAAAGTTTAGAAGAAAACTTAAAACTATATCTCCTACATACAAAAAAAAACGTTTGTAGGTCGTTTATCACAAACATAGTTTATTTGTCTCAAACTATCTACTGTTACCACAAAAGTTGTAACATTTCCCGCAAATGAAAAGGCTTATCGAAAACGTAGTTTCTATTGCTGTGAGCGAACGTTCTTTTATGACAAAATGTTCATGATTAACGTTTATGACAGTAACCGTTTCATAGGGCGATAAACATATATCGTTTGCGACAAACATATATCGTTTGTGACATACGAATTTCGTTTGCGGGTCACTATTTTTTCTTTGTGTGTATTTGTTTTATAATTTGGAAGGTATTTTTACACATATTTGTTATTAAAACAGTGCGAGTGAATTAGTAAATCCTCAAGAAATTACCTTTTAAGGTATATATCGCCCCTGTGTATAAATTCAGGTAGAACACAACGCTCTTCAAATCGCTTTGCAATGAGGTTTTCGAGTGTATACATATAATACGCATATGTGATTTTCATATATATATATATAACGACGACATCATGTTAACGCAAGCACTCCATGCAGAAGGATCACTGATGATTTGTCCGTATGTGGTCAAATGTGTGTATGGTTCTCCTCCTTTCCATTTCCAAAACAAAGATTTCCTTCGTAAAAAAAATACTTGATCGAATAGATGAAATTCGAATATAATGCACTCAAAAACTCATAGAAAATCTATCAATAATCAAACAACATAAAAACTAATACTGAAAAAATTATCGTTCTGACGATTTTTCACTGAAGTTCTGGTTGATTAAAAAAAAACTCGTAAAAAATAAAACCCGTCACCACTTTCAAACTCACACAGTCGCTTATAAAGTACCCAGGAACACTACTTCAAATTTCAGAAAAATGAATTAATGTAATCATTTCAAAAAGCAAAATAAAAGAATTAAAATTGCAAAAACTTTAAAAGATATAACTCGGCTATAATACACCACTTCAACATTTTAAAAGAAATTGAAATTACCTTCAAAACAAGGTAAAACACATTAAAAGCGGGCAAGGATTTCAACAGTTACAGACGATTGAATCAACACACTTTTTTTCATTTTTTTCCCAAAAATACGTCTACAATTTTTTATGAGGTCAAAAATCGTATCCCTTGACATGGAATGATTCATATTAATTTCGTATATTTGTTTGTGTATCTCTTCTTTTCTCACTTTAATTTTTTGCTGTTACATGCTAATATGACGGTAAAATTAACATTCGCTGTTATTCCTCAACGTTGCCACCGTAATAACAGACAAACAGTGGGATGAAAAAATCAGAAAATGAATGCTTTTATCAGTACTTTCCACCTCCAAAAGTGCCGCAGTACCCCAAAGATATTCTCCGTACTTTATGACATATAGCCACACAAAATTAATAGTTGTGATAGAGCATAATGTACCATTCTACATTGTACAACGGTATATTGTACATTGTATAACGGTTTCAAAATTAATTAAAGCCAATGATGTAACAAGATCATCTGGTTATAATTACGTTATTTCTAGTTATTTCCTAAAAATCCTTTGTTTTTTTACGAAATCAGTAGGTCTATAATTACTTTAGAAGTATTTTTCTTATAAAAATTAACTAAATTACGGCTTAGGCCTTTTTAATACCTGCATGTTTCCTTTCTAATTTTAGTACAGTGTTATTCTTTAATATGATATATATACAAGTAATATGCCTTAATTTCTTTTTTATGCTTTTCTATGCAATTAATAAAAAAACAAATTTAGTACCATTTGGTACTAAAAGTGTTTTTTCACTAAATATTAAAAAAATTGCATTTCACAATACCCATTTTTCATCCCAGATTCATATGCTCATCGATGTGATCATTCGATCTACAACAACACGATCTCTGAGGAAATTCGATATAAAACTAGAGAAATCACTGCCGACAACAACAGCAATGAGCTTCGATCTAAATGCGCCCTGTTAAAGACCTTGGAGATAACCAGAGCAAAGATTTTTTTATTTTTTCATAGCTAACATTATATAGAGGGACAAGTGCTTCTATATGAAAGATGGATGAAAGTAGAAGCTATGGCCCTCTTTGTAGACTTATATGAATTCTTTAGATTATGATCTTTATTGTTTACAGATTATAAAGGGTGATTTTTTAGCTATTATCTTTTTGGCAATACTGGTTTAAACAGCTGACGCACGTTTCGTGTTTTGTTTCACTGTCAAACATCTTCAGTTTGGTGTACAATTTAACCACGAATCGTCTTACAAACGAACAACGCTTGCAAATTATTGAAGTTTATTAAGAAAGTTCATCGTTCACTTTTTACCGAAAAAATGTGTTCAGCGACGAAGCTCATTTTTGGCTCAATGGGTACGTAAATAGGCAGAATTGTCGATTTTGGAGTGAATCTCGCCAGAAGCATTGCAAGAGCTACCAATGCATCCAGAAAAAGTCACAGTTTGGTGCGGTTTATGGGCTGGTGGCATCATTGGACCGCACTTCTTCAAAGATGATGCGATTCGTAACGTAACTGTGAATGGTGAGCGCTACCGTGAGATGATATCCAACTTTTGTTTGCCCAAAATACAAGAGCTTGACTTGCATGACATGTGGTTTCAACATGACGGTGACACATGTCACACACAGCACGCTCAACAATGGACTTATTGAGAGGCGAGTTAGGTGAACATTGACACGTTCGGGACCGGTCAATTGGCCGCCTAGATCGTGCTATTTAACGCCTTTAGACTATTTTTTGTGGGGCTATGTTAAAGCTCATGTCTATACAGACAAGCCCGCTTCAATTGACGCATTGGAAGACAACATTGAAGCATTTATTCGTGATATACCGGCCGAAATGTTGGAGAGAGTATACCAAAATTGGACTAAGCGGATGGCGGATGGAGACGCAGTCAAGGTCAACATTTGCATGAAATAATCTTCAAACATTAAATTACATGGACCGTACTATCGATGCAAATAAAGATTTCAGACATTTTTCTGAATTGTGTTTTTTTTGAAAAACTTTCCTATAGCTTTTAAAAAAATCACCCTTTATAACAAATAAGACTGTTTTTCTTTAAGATTGGATAACTAAAATGCAATATCAAAAACCTAAATAAAAAGTCAAATTTAAGGTTATCGAGGCTAAGACCAAAAATAAAAAACAAAATATATTTTTTTGAAAATTTATTTCGATTTATATTGTAATTGGCGACAATGTGAAAAAAATATTTTTAATATTGAGTAAAAAATTAACTTTTTATTAACGTTTGGTTATCGCAGCTTGTTATACCAGCTTAACCCATTACCGTCAACTGTCCCCATATGAGCACCTGTCTAGTGTCAGATATTTGAACAACAGTTTTTCTGCGCGTTAATGGGTTAAATAAACACAATACTAAAATTTGTAGTATATTTATTTTATAATATCATATAAAAGAAAACAGGGCATATTTGAAGAAAAAAATCTATGGATAAATGTAGAAATTATGACCCTTGTTGTTGAAATAAGGGAATTTGAAAAATCGAGTGTCATTTCTACGGAATTTTTGTGTTTGATTTGATTTATTCACACGTGAAGACGATAGGTACTTCTACAAGAACGACCATAACCTCCACATTTAACCATAGATTTATCGGCAAATAGACCTTGTTTTCTTTGTTCAGATGCCAGCTATTACAAAATAGTATATAAAAAATTTGTAAAAATTAAAAAAAAACCGTGTGTCTTGGTCATAACTTTTACGTTTATCCACAGATCTTGTATATGCGTACATAGTTCTCTTCTTTAGAATGTTAGCTATTAAGAAAAAATTTAATGTAACATATTAAATTTGAACTATCGATTACTTTTACTTTGAAATGTAGATTAACATTCATTTTTATTTTCAGATCAATGTTTGACATTTGCAAAACGGGACGCTATACGCTCGAACAAAATTGGATAATATTAAAAACTTACTTCCGCAAACTGTAAGAAATTTACGTGGGAAATTTTCGTGTTTCAGATGAAGCTCATTTTCATCTCGGTGGCTATTTCAATAAGCATACTATTGAGAAGACAATGCATCCACAATGAGTCACTGTGTGGAGTGGATTTAGGGCTGTACCGAAAATTTGGGTTGATAGGATGAGGTAGTGCCGAGGTGAAAATGAAAAAGTTCAACCTTTCTAATAAAACCAGAAATTTGAAAAAATAATCAGTACTTTTTTATAGCCAATACTAATTTAAAGTGTTAAATTGCCCACCCTATATAGATATATTTATACCTCTTATTCCTTTGGGGAGCATAGTGCCTTAACAATTGAATCCCATTCATTTCTATTAAATTTTCTAATTTTTATTCGTTATATCTAAGACTGGCAATTGTTGCTTCTATCTCAATTTTGTTTTTCCTTGTGTAAGAAGTACGTCCTCGGTGCCTGCTGCCTTGGGGACTCCAGTCAATGGCTTGCCTTGCGATATCAGGTTTTCTGCAAGTTCAACAAATGGTTTTTATTTGTTTTTGCCCACAAAAGGATTGTTGGTTGTTGTTCGAGGCCAGTATACTCGCAATATCTTTCGCAGCAGACAGATGTTTACAAATGACTCGTTTATATACATGACTTTATCGAAGAGTCATGTATAACATTTTGTGATGTATTTTGACTTTCTATACTCGAAAAGGGCACTAAAAAATTTTATGGTTTTATTTTTTTTTTAATATTTTACTAAAATTAATTTTTTTTAATAAAATTTGGTTATATGTAAAATAAAAGGTACTCATGATGGCTACAAATATTGTGCAACATATATTCTCAAAAATAGTGGTTTTGGAACAGTCTTCAAAAATTGGGAAAAAAAAATATTTTTTTTTGAAAAAAAAAAAGAAAATCCATTTTTGCCGGCACGAAAAAATCAAAGAAAAATGTCCGAAAAATATAGTTTGTTAAATATTTTAATAGCTAATATTTTAAGCAAACAACAAACAATGTTTATATGAAAAAATCATTGGATAAATGTAGAGGCAATGATAGTCTTTGTAAAAGCAAACTATTTTTGAAAAAAATCTTAATTTTTTTTGTTTAAATATTTTTTTATTTTAGTTTGTAATAGCTGACATCTTAACGAAGAACAATATTTGTAGACATCATAATTACCTTTAAGAGGGTGTAAACGGTCCAATATATCCGAAATGAGAGTATAAATATCAAAGGTACCTACGACGAAAATGTTAATTTTAGTAAAAAATTTAAAATAAAATTATCCATAATTTTTTTTACGTTGATTTTATGAATCCGAAATGAGAGTACAAATATCAAAGGTAACTACGGCCAAACATTAAATTTTAGTAACACATTTTTTGTGTTGATTTTATGAATCAGCTTGCCTCAATGCATACAAAAAATCGATTTTTCGAGTCGAAAGTACTAAGAGCCGCAAGGGCATTAACTTCGGAATTTTCAGCATGTGAAGTTTAGAAAAGATCAAAAATTTGATGGTTTTGCCCTTTGTCATACGGAATGTGTTCAAGAGCGGGCAAGAGCTTCGTCGAATCGTGGAATACCTCAGCTAAAGATCTACAACCGTTACAGGTATTAATAAACAGATCACTGCGAAAGATTCTGAAAATATTCAGGGCAAAGGTAATTTCAAACAGAGACTTGTGGGAACGGACAGGAGAAACATCCATCCGAATAGAAATAGCCAAAAGGAAATGGAATTGGATCGGTCATATTCTGAGAAGACCAATGATGACATAGCCAAGTTGGACATCGAATGGAACCGGCAAGGAAGCAGAATGAGAGGAAGGCCCGCCAACACGTGGAGAAGACAAGTGGAATCCGAAGCAAGGATGAGCTGGACCGAAATAAAGTCGATGGCACACCAAAGATCGCAATGGGAAAACTTTGTTGTGGCTCTTTGTTCTAACCATAGGAATCAATATATATATATAAGAGTTTGGTTCAAATGAATACACCAAGAGAAACAACGATTTCACTGTCAGCACAATCCTCTAACATTTTTGTTGAAACAATAGTATCATTGACGTTGTTTGCACAGGCTCCGCTTCACGGTGCTCTCG
Source organism: Polietes domitor (assembly GCA_947397865.1). Taxonomy (NCBI): domain Eukaryota; kingdom Metazoa; phylum Arthropoda; class Insecta; order Diptera; family Muscidae; genus Polietes; species Polietes domitor. The sequence goes on from OX377620.1 coordinate 17,491,858, forward strand.
GTGAACAAAGTCATTTTGTATAGTTGTTGCTAGTACGACTGTGGTCGATCACTCGAACATTGGCCAGAAAAAGAGTGAAGGGCAGTAGCAGTTTACTCATTCGTCCAACGCAAAATTTTTGGACTTTGTAGTGACTAGATCCATGGCAGTTAAAGCACAGTGTTATCTGTGATTTATTATTTCCCTGGTATTCTCAGCATTTCTTTATATATTTATCTTTCAGATATTTTGTGGCGATCGATCGCCGATCGATTGACATACAACTTGTGTACAAGTTTTAAATCCAAGCATTTGTGGCTCCATTTTTTGCTCAATGGACGTGCCAATAAGCAAAGTTGCCGCATTTGAAGCCATGAGAATCCACGAGAGTTTCACAAGGCACCACTACTTTAGCAGCCGCGGAATCATTGGTCCATATTTCATTCATTAAAATTGAGAACATTACAGAGCGGAGTAGATCCATTTCAAGCCCCAATTGAGTGGAATTAACTGAGCACCAGGAAAAGAACACCACCATACAGCAAGTCAAAATAGCGATTTATTGATGGAAACATTAGCATTATTTCAAGAATTAAACCAGTCAATTAGGAGTTTAGATTATTTACTCTGCAGTGACTTCATGTTCACCTCTTTGTTTTATGCGAAGAAACCAGGAAATTTTGGACGCCTTGCCAGACAACATTGTACGGATTTTTACATCCATTTTTGAGGAGTATCTCCTTTTAATAATTTTTGGTTATTTGTAGACTATGTTTGTATCCATACCAAAAATTAAATCAAGTTTTCGTTGTCGTTTTAATTTATTTCATTACTATAACATAACGTATCTTTGTTAATAATAAGATGTCCTTAAATATTTTCCTTTTCTTTGTGTGACTTTATTCCATCGAGTGCCTTGATGAAGCAGGATAATTAGAACAATCCCAAAAATGAGTGCTTCTTTTTAGGTTTTTTATGGACAGTAATAACGACATTGGAATTACCACCAGTTCCTCCAAGTAATCCTCCGAGGAGACCGCCTTGAGAACTTGAACTACTACTGGAACCACCAAGTATTCCACCGAGAAGGCCACCATGAGAACCCGAACTGCCAGCGGAACCACCGAGTATTCCACCAAGGGCACTACCAATGCCACCAGCAACTCCACCAACGACATGGCCAACACCATGAGCTAAGCTACCAACAACGTTGGTTCCACCTTGAACGATACCACCAGCAAGATTAGCTCCACCCTGCAAGATGCCACCAGCAAGGTTAGCTCCACCTTGCAAAATGCCACCGGCAAGGTTAGCTCCACCTTGTACCAACTGGCCGGTGGTTCCAATCACCGAGCCAACAACATTGCCTGCCAAGTGACCAACATCACCAACTAAGTGAGCGCCAGTGCCGATAGCACCACCGGCTAAGTTAACTCCAGTACCGATGACACCGCCGGCTAAGTTAACGCCAGTACCGATGACACCGCCGGCTAAGTTAACGCCAGTACCGATGACACCGTTAGCCAAGTTAACACCACTACCAGCTAAGTGAGCGCCAGTGCCCACCAAATGACCAATAATTCCGCTTCCAATGCCACCACCAAGAATACCAGATCCAGATCCTCCACCATTGCTGCCAGATCCGCTGCCATCGGCACCATTGCTACCGGATCCTGAAGTAACGCCTCCAGATCCTCCGTTTGTACTACCAGATCCACTGCCATTGCTGCCAGATTCCCATGTTATACTGACAGATCCGCTGCCACCACTGTTAGATCCCGAAGTGGAGCTCTCTGAACCGCTGGTACCAGCACTGCCAGATCCACCACTTGTGCTGCCACCATCATTGCTGCCAGGTCCCCAAGTTATGCTGCCAGATCCGCTACCACCAACATTGCTGCCAGCTCCCGAAATAGCACCATCTGATCCACCAACATTGCTGCCAGTTCCCCAAGTTATGCTACCAGATCCGCCACCAACAGTGCTGCCAGATCCTGAGGTAATGCTACCAGAACCGCCATTTGTGTTACCACCAACATTGCTGCCAGTTCCCCAAGTTATGCTACCAGATCCGCCACCAACAGTGCTGCCAGATCCTGAGGTAATGCTACCAGAACCGCCATTTGTGTTACCACCAACATTGCCGCCAGGTCCCCAAGTTATGCTGCCAGATCCACCCACATTACTGTCAGATCCCGAAGTAACACCACCTGATCCACCAACATTGCTGCCAGGTCCCCAAGTTATGCTACCAGAACCGCCTGTGTTGCCACCGCCAATAGTGCCGGATCCTAAAACATTGCCGCCAGATCCCCAAGTCATACTACCAGATCCGCTGCCAACTGTGCCAGATCCCAAAGCAACACTACCAGAACCAGCAACAGGTACCCAGGTTATGCCCCCAGATCCGCCACCAACAGTGCTGCCAGATTGCCAAGTAAGACTACCAGATCCGCTGCCAACTGTGCCAGATCCACCAGCATTGCCAGCAGATTCCCAAGTTGCGCTACCAGAGCCTCCACCCACATTGCTGGCAGATCCACCAGCATTGCCGCCAGATCCCCAAGTAATGCTACCAGATCCAGATCCAACTTGGCCAGTAGATGAGCCCGAGTTAACTCCAGCACCCCAGGCAACGCTACCTGATCCGCTGGTCGCTGGTTTACCGCCAGGTCCCCAACTTAAAGTAAATGATCCATCGGGATTCTTAACGAGAACACCGCCATGGATACCGTTAAGATTAACACCGCCTGCGGTATTAATCATGTTACTAGCTGCATCAGAATTGCCTGTGGATAAAACGGAGATATAAAATGGGATACTTCCACCAACTCTCAAAAAACAAGGACAACCAACGCAGTTAGTTTCCAAGAGGACCAGGTAAATCTAGAATCTACACAATGGAAGTTCGTAATGTCACCTTTAGCACGGCGGTCTAGTACAAAAGTCTAACAGCCTAACTATTTATGTGGAATTTAAAAATATACATGACTTACCTTGTGTCTCAACAGATTGAGCACTTGTCCACGAAGAATGGCCCATTATGCCCAGCATAATGGCCAACGTGGCACTTATAAAAAAATTCATTTTACTTTCACACAATTCTCAACGATATCGATCAAAAGTATGATTACTACTAACATTAAGTCGTCATATTTATACTAGAGCAAGCCAAGTATTTCAAATTTGAAAAATTGCCAAAACCAAAAACAAATGAACAGGCAAAACCGAACAGAACAGAACATCTTAATAAATAAATAACAAGTTCACTATTCAAAAGGGTATTTGCCAATTTATTGTATTCAAACATGTGCGTCATTATGGACTGAGTTAAACAATAATCGATATTGTTGAAATAAAAATTAGGTAAATAGAATTGGTGCTTTATAAAATTTTAGGAAATGTGGTCGCTCTTTGTTTTGAGCTCTGCTCGAGTTTCGATCATGAGCTTCATTCAAGGTTGCGCGAATGGCAAAGAAAGGCCTGGAACAACGTTTCTAAAGATCGATTCTAATGTAGCCTTAGAAGTATATTTTAGGTAATTCGTAGCATTTGCCAAAACAGTGGGTGAGTTGGGAAGATTTATGGAAAAAATATTAAATTTCTACTGCCCCTCATTCAAGTTTTTTTCTGCATTTCATTTGACATTTCTCAATTTCAGACTAACTGAATTTGAACCATGGAAAGATACACAATCGAGCAACGCCTTAAAGTTATTCAGGCTTATTATGAAAATGTGCGTTCAAATCAAAATGCATATCGTGCACTTCGAAGAAAATCTTCTTCAGTGATGAGGCACATTTTCACCCCAGTGGATTCGCCAATAAGCAGAATTGGGCTAATGATAATCCAAGAGTGATTGTCGAAAAATCAATGCACCCACAAAGAGTGACTGTTTGGTGTGGTTTATGGGCTGCCGGCATCATCGGGCCGTATTTTTTCCAAAATGAGGACGGCCAGGCAGTTACTGTCTATCGTGAGATGATAACGAATTTTTTATGGCCCGAATTGGAAGATTGCTGGATGTGGACGTTATGTGGTTTCAACAGGACGGTGCCATTTGCCACACAGCTAACGAAACAATGACGACAAAAACCATACCAATATTATCATAATAAAAATAAATGACAATAATTTCCTAAATAATTTGTGTTTTATTCAAAATCAACATCGGCCCTTCAAATTTAACCACCCTTTACATGAAGTCCTCACGAATGTCCGAATAACCAACACCATGAAAGTGTCGATAGAATAATATCACACATCCAACATTATGGTACCAGATTCGCTTCCACCAGCATTGCTACCTGATCCCGTAGCAACACTTCCAGATCTACCGGCTGTATTACCACTAGCTCATCCTCGACCATTGCTGCCAGATTAACAAGCCAGATCCGCTGCCACTAGCCCCATTATTGCTAGATTCCGAAATAGCGCTGCCTAAACCGCTGGTACCAGCACAGCCAGATTCTCCAACATAGGAGTTGTCCCATTACCAAGTTATACAACCAGATCCAGTACTACCAACATTGCTCCCAGAGCTTAAGGCACATCCCACATTACGAAGGTGATCAAGGAGTGGATAGCCTTTCGAAGTCTATCAGAGAAGATCCTGGAGCACCCGACCATATAAAGGGTCCGCCATCTAACGTTTTTTTTTCAACTATTCAACCGTTGGACTATTATTTGTGGGGTGCCCGAGGCAGCCATTTGAATGAAATTATTTTCCATTATTAACCTGAAGGATTGTACTTTCAAATAAAAAAAGAAATTTGAGAAAATATTCAGTAGTTTTTTATAGCATTTTCAAAAAAAAAAAGTTATTTGTCGAACCCTGTATGTGAGTTGGATCACATCTTAGGTTTGATGTAGGTAGTATTGATATTGAGAAGATCGGAGGGAGTGAAGTGTGTTTTAACGACATATCGAAGAAAAAGTACTGATTACTTTTTCAAATTTCTGGTTTTATTTGTCATTTAATAATGGAACACAATATCATTCATATGACAATCAACCCAATTTTTCAGTACATTCTCGATTGTTCCTGTTCGAATTCCATGTTTCAACGTTTCAATTGTATGTGGATGGCTTGCATAAAATTTATCTTTAATGGCTCCCCACAGAAAATAATCCAAAGGGCTCAAATCACAGCTCCGAGGCAGCCATCATAATTTCATCTGATTATCCGATTTCCAAAAACAGTTTGTTGCGTTGGCTGTGTGACATGTGGCCCCGTCTTGTGTAACGCATTGAAGGAGTGACTTAAGACTCCAAGTATGTTTGGACCAAATCCGTTTCATGACTTTTTAAGCTGTTTGAGCCATGTCCGTCCGTCTGTCTGGCTGGTGTACACGATAACTTTCGAAAGGAGTTAAGGAATCGATTCATTCACGGATGACAGCAACCTCTGTCATTCAAACACAATCGATCATAGACCTAGTCGTCAAGAAATCGATGACAAAAGGCGATTGATGGACGAGTCACTCAGCCAAGATTTACTGGCCATTTCCAAATGGGGTCGGGTGAATAGAGTGGATTTTAATGCACGTAATACACAATGCTCCTTGTTGTCTCACAAGCGATTCACTGATCCAATGGTGTCGTCGATCGGTGTAGATGTTGAGCAATCGGATACTCTTGATGTTCTGAGCATGAAAATACATTGCGATGTTCGTTGGACAAAACATGTATTTGACGTGTCGAAAGAAGCATTCAAGTGTCTTGGCTTTTTAAAGCGGTGTAGGAAGTTCTTCACTCCCTCCGATCTTCTCAATATCTACATTACGTACATCAGACCTAAGATGGAATACAACTCCCATATATGGTCGGGTGCTCCAAGATCTTCCTGGGAGCTACTTGACCGTGTTCAGAGGATGGCGATGATGTTGATGGGTGACAGCAGGATATCCAATTCTGTTGTCTCTCTTGAACATCGTCGTAATGTGGGATGTGTATCGCTGTTTTATCGATACTTTTATGGTGTTTGTTCCTCGGATATTCGTGATCTCATACCGGACGTGAGGACTTTCGGTAGAGATACGCGACTTTCAAGGAACTCTCACCCATTTGTTGTGGATTGGACAGCTGGCCGCACTATACATTACAGAATGAATTCGTTCTTCGCTCGCGCAACTCGTATGCGGAATCGAGTTCCGGCAAATATCTTTCCCTGATTTTCCTGAGATTCAAAACAGATGTCAACAAATACTTCTCCCTTTTTCCTCCTCCCTAACCCTTATCTTCCTTTTGCCAGCGCAATGCACTGCATTTATAGGAGACATCCCCTGAGTGTTGGTTCAGTAAAATAAAAAACTAATTACTTTAAGTGTACCAAATATCGCGGGTTTTGCCACGCCCCTTCTAGTACCTCCCACACAAATCACTCGAAACTACGTAAAATTAAAGCTGTTATAACTTCTATACGGATGATCGGAATACTGTGAAATTTTATATTTGGCACTGCTTTCAAAGAGGTTACATTCGTATGGAATATTGGCGATATTGCCACATCAGTTCTGGTATCTCCCACACAAAGTGGCATAAACTTTGGTTACAATAAAACCGACATCCATACGGGTAGTCGAAATCATTTGCAATTTGGTATTTGAAAAGTTTTTATAATCACTTTTAAGATAAACAATATTTACGCTTTAGCCACGCCCTATCTAGTACCTCCCACACAATTGTCTCTATCCTAGGTAATTAAATCCTTCATAACTTATATACTGGTGTATGGGATACACTCCACATTACAATTATTAATAAATGTGGAAGCTGGGTCCAATTGACACACACTTTTAGTACCTCCCACCTACATACTCCGACGCTAAGCTAAATTTACATGTTCCATATACATGTTTTCTGAGAGTGAGGGTATATATAAGTCGGTTTAGCCGACTTACTTGTTTTCTTAATTTTTTGGAAACAAAATTTCGTTGAACGTTCACCGTTGACGGTGACGGTGACGGTTCAGCCCATTGGGCGAACCGGAAACGCATGAAAAAATAAAAACGAATGCAATTCTACCTTTCATCGTCAAAGTGATCGATAGTTCGAAATTAAAATTATAAAGGGTAATTTTTTACCTATTATCTTTTTGGCAACACTGGTTTAAACAGCTGCCGCACGTTTCGTGTTTTGTTTCACTGTCAAACATCTTCAGTTTGGTCTATAATTTAACCATGAATCTTACAAACGAACAACACTTGCAAATTATTGAATTTTATTATCAAAATGCGTGCTCTGTTAAGAAAGTTCATCGCGCGCTTCCATTTTATGGCCAGTTTAATCGACTCACTGAAGCGGCTATTGTGACTAAATTTCGCACCAAATTTTCATTGTTAGACATTAAACCACCAACACGCTTACGTAGAGTGCGAACTGAAGAAAATATCGCAGCTGTATCGGCCAGTGTTAATGATGACCATCAATTATCGATTCGTCGCCGTTCGCAGCAATTGGGCCTCTGTTACTCAAAAACGTGGAAATTCCAAAATTGTACTAAGCGGATGGACCATTTGAGGCGTAGTCAAGGTCAACATTTGCATGAAATAATCTTCAAACATATGGATCGTACTATCGATTCAAATAAAGATTTCATGCATTTTTCTGAATTTTATGTTTTTTTTTTTCTTGAAAAGCTTTCCTATAGCTTTTCGAAAATCACTTTTTATAAGCCGGTTTAACCGACTTACTTGTTTTCTTAAATTTGTGGAAACAAAATTTCGTTGAGCATGGCACAGTAACGTTCACCGCTGACGGTTCAGCCAATTGGGCGAACCGAAAACGCATCGGACGCGTCCCATTTTGTAAATGTCCAACATAAACATAAATCTGAAAATCACAATAAAAACGAATGCAATTCTACCTTTCAACGTCAATGTAATCGGTGGTTCGAATTTAAAATTATAAATGGCCCACCCTGTACATGTTTTGTGCAACGAACCTCAGATAGTATTTTCATGTCTAGAACATCAAGAACGTCCGATTGCTTAATATCCACACCCTTGGATGTGTGAATCGCTTGATGGATTAAATGCACAACTATTCACTCGATCCAATTCAGAAAAAACCCTTACCAAGTGTTTCATTCATCAATCGCCTTTGGTCCTCAATTCATTGAAGATTTGGTCTGTGATCGAATGAGTATAAATGGCAGAGTTTACTATCATCCGCGAATGAGTAGTGGATTCACAGTTCGATGAAAATAAGAAAAACTTCAACCTATGCTCATTGGATGGGAACCCATCTACAACAGTACGTATAGTGCGATCTCCGAGAAGCTTATCTACATCCCTAAAGTATGCTTTAAACAATGTTTCTAAAGTACATTAACAGAAAACAATGAAAGTAATTTTGCTTAGAATGTTTTACCATTTCTACAAATAAATCGAAGTGTACAGCTATAAGCAGAATTTTCATTTTACAAAAATTATCCAAGTATATCAATATTTGTAAATGACAGGCCATCGGTCGGTCTTGTGGTTATAGTTTCATACTGGAGTGAACGACACATTCGGATTTTTTTGTTTGAAAAAGGAACAACGAAAACAGAATTTTAATTTTTTAATACAAAAGAACCTAAATGACAACCACGTGTGTAATAGCATTTAAAATTATACATTTTAAGTACATCCGCAGCAATATATATTTTTTAATAACAACATTTTATTTAGTAAATATTGTTTATAATTACATAATATAATATAATAATACAATATAATAATATAATAATACATAATAATAATAGGCTGTAGGCTATAAAGAGGCTAAATGGAAACTAATAAATAATACTATGTATTTACTTCAATCCATATAAGCGTTTTAATAAAGCTAAATTAGAAGTGTTTTTGAGGTTGTTGTCTTTGGTCTTGGTATAATTTTTTGTATTTTTAGAGCATAAGGATATTTTTGATCGAATATGATATTGTGAAAAATTCGCACCAATATATAAATTACAGCAGATCTTCTGCAGATCAACATCTTAAGCCAAAACCCTGTAAAAGTTGGAATGTTGTTTATATAGTCAAATCATAAGTATAGAGATTTGGGAGTATGAAATTTGGAAGTTTCTGCCGCTGATGCACCATTGTGCGGCGCCGCATACAGACCGTTCAACAATCGGCTTGTTGAAGGAAATATTTGATGAATTAAATATTTATCGTCAGTCAATGGGACACCGAGGTCATGCTATAAATGGCCTCTAAAATATTTTCTCTGGTGTTACGAGAAGTCTGATGTTTATGAGAAAAAAACCGAAAACTTCAGAAGCCTTAAAATACAACATTGTCCGTACCATTGACCCATTGTTTGATAAAGTGGCCGAAAATTGGACATCCAGGCCTTTTCTTTATTAAAGGCATATTTTCAGGGGTTTCAATGAAAACATTAAAATCTAAAATCTGAAAACATCTAAAATCGATCCACAGACCGATTCCTATATCTTCGTTGATAGAAAGTTAAGGGAAATGATTGAAACTTCGAGACAGAGAGGAAGTTTAGCGTCGTGGATCCCAAGGCTCTTAAGATTTTCTTGTTTTTCTTTTTTTCAAGTCCTTGAATAAAATAAAACACTTTAAATTATATCATTTAATTACTATTAACAAATTTATTGTGACATTCAAATAATTATATATATTGTCCTTTAGATCTGGGTTCTGGATCAGCAACGGTGAAGCCGGCAAAAATGGCAACAATAAGTGCGAGAATTGGTAACAAGTACAGCTGCATAGTGTGAGCTGGAGAAGTTGAAGGTGTTGATGGAATTACTATTTTTCAGTTTCTGATAATCGAAGACAGTATTTACGCTTATTTATACCCCCAGAGATGATAGATAGTACGCACCAGACAAATTCTGAGCAGCAAATAGTACAACATATAAAAATCAATATTATTTTGTCCTAGTTTATTTTATTAACATTAATATTTGAGAATGCTTGATATCTTGATGCGGAATTTCTAAAAGTTGTATAAACATTTGGCGAGCATGCTAATCCGTTGTTTACTGTTCCAAAAATCATTGAAAACGGCCTTAATCGGTGCGAGTAGAAAAAGAGATTAGTAGACTTCTGGTTAACAGAACTAGTTTGATTGGAACTGGGATATTGTTGTGCTGGCTCAAGACTTATTGGAATTTTAGAGAATGGGTATTTATTTACAAATTTATCATGATTTGTGGCCCCTGATGGCATTTATCAATAGGACTTGCAACGATTCTTTAATAAACCTTACCATACGTCCTCCTTTTGGAGGACATGCCCTCCCTTTTTGTCTCTATTTCCTGTCCTTCATCCTTTTCGAGAAAATGGTATTTGTTCTACATTTATGACAAATATAAAAAGTCCAGACATTTCTTTATTCCATATTTCTAGAAAATGACTGAAGGTTTTCAAAATGAACGTCTTGTTTTTTTCTGCATTTCATTTGAAATTTCTCAACTTCAGATTGACTCAATTTGAACCATGGAAAGATGCACAATCGAGCAACGCGTTAAAGTTATTCAGGCTTATTATGAAAACGGGCGTTCAAATCAAAATGCATATCGTGCACTTTGTGATTTTTTCGGTCAATTTGATGAGGCACATTTTCACCTCAGTGGATTCGTCAATAAGCAGAATTGCCGCATTTGGGCGAATGATAATCGAAGAGTGATTCAGTTATTCAGGCTTATTATGAAAATGGTCGTTCAAATCAAAATGCATATCGTGCACTTCGTGATTTTTTCGGTCAATTTGATGAGGCACATTTTCATCTCAGTGGATTCGTCAATAAGCAGAATTGCCGCATTTGGGCGAATGATAATCGAAGAGTGATTGTCGAAAAACCAATGCACCCGCAAAGAGTGACTGTTTGGTGCGGTTTATAGGCTGTAGGCATCATCGGGCCGTATTTTTTCCAAAATGAGGCCGGTCAGGCAGTTACTGTGAATGGTCTTCACTATCGTGAGATGATAACGAACTTGTTATGGCGCAAAAACTGGGCTGGCGGCATCATCGGGCCGTATTATTCCAAAATGAGGCCGGTCAGGCAGTTACTGTGAATGGTCTTCGCTATCGTTAGATGAACGAACTTTTATGGCCCGAATTGGAAGATGGATGGATGTGGACGATATGTGGTTTCAACAGGACGGTGCTACTTGCCACACAGCTAACGAAACAATTGCTCTTTTGCGCGACAAATTCAATGGCCGTGTTATATCACGTGATGACGATGTCAATTGGCCGCCAAGATCAAGTGATTTGACACCGTTGGACTTCATGCTTTAGGATTATTTGAAAGAAAAGGTGTACGTCGATAAGCCAACAACAATTCAAGAGATAAAGGATGAGATAATTCGGCACATTAACGGCATAGAACCTCAATTATGCCTCAGCGTCATCGAAAATTTATACCATCGGATGGAGGTGTCCCGCCAAGTTCGCGGCGGCCATTTGCCCGATATTTTGTTCCATACACAATTGAACCATACATTGGTATATTATCATAGGAAAAATAAATTACATAATTTTCTAAATAATTTGTGTTTTATTCAAAATCAACCTCGGCCCTTAAAATGTAACCACCCTTTACAATAAAATTGTAAAGGGTGGTTAAAGTGTGTAAGAAACAGTTCAACAAAGTCGGAAAAAGAAATTATGTTTCCAAAATCTGAAAATCTGTAATACGAAATACATTTAATTTTACATTTTTTTGTTCTTAAAAATATGTCAAAAAAAAAACATAAAAATAAAAGTAAAAAATTTAAAATTTCGTTTGTATTTGTTTTGGTCTGTAATCAACATTTGATTTGAACTGGGATATTGTCCTGGCTCAAGGCAATTTTGCAACTATATCTAATAGAATGCAAATTTAATTACAAATGACATGGTCACGTTTATTGCTTGGCTGCAGACTTCCGCTTTTACTTTTTTTAAAATGGACAAAAAGGGATGAAATTGGTGCAGCTAGAAACATAACATCGTGTATAATCCTCTGAGGATTTTTTTTTTTGGAAATTTGTACATTTAAGGAAAACGGAGCGAAATGGCTTAGAAATGGTACCAATCAAACGGCTGCAGCTAGGAGCATGAAATTCTATTTATACATTTCTCTGACTTCGTAGACATGCAAAATAAAATGTTTTCTCCAAATTCGTACTTTTAGGCACAAAATGGGGTAAAAGAGATAAAACTGGTACCAAGCAAACGACTGTAGATAGAATCGTAAAATTAGGTGCGGACATTCCATTACGAACGCCAAAGATAAAGGATTTTCGGATGAAATGGAATGAAATGAAATTCGATATGTATGCAACTGTGTGGTAGGTTGGAATTGAAAATGGGCGGAACCGGTCCGATGGGATAACTTTCTTACATGACAATTAATGAAAATATCCGCAATAATATCTAACATTTACTGTATTTATGTACATTTCTTTGTAGTTTGCTGCCTCTTTGAAGAATTATATTGACATATGTAAAGGGTGTTTTTTATTGGGGTATAGAACTTTAAGTTGGCATCACTTTTTTAACTGGCGGCCATTTTGTCAGCTGTCAAGTGATTAATATTTAGTTTGGTTTGCCATTTCATCATGAACAGGTTGACAAAAGAACAACGCTTGCAAATCGTGCAAATTTATTTCGAAAGTAATGGTTCAGTTCGCGAAGTTCACCGCAAGCTCCGTCCATTTTATGGTCGACATAATCGTCCATCAGAGCAATTAATTCGGTTAACCGCATAATTTCGCGGAATGGACCTGTCAATTGGCCACCAAGATCGTGTGATTTGACACCATTGGATTATTTTCTTTTGGGATATGTGAAGTCGCTCGTCTATGCCAACAAACCAGAAACGTTAGGGGACTTGGAAGCCAACATTCGTGGCGTTGTTGCCAACATACGGCCCCATATGCTGGCTATATTCGAGCCAGCCGCGGCGGCCACATGCCCGAAATCATATTTAAACATTAATGGCATAAAATTATCCTTCCAATAAAGCCAAATTGATGGACATTAAAACGATTTTTAGCAAAAATATCATAAATTCCCTTCACGTATAAGTGCAGTAGCACAGTCGACAGCCTCTAATCTATCGGTAATACTGTGGAATGATATCCATTGTGAAGGATTCATAAGATTCATACTCAGCCGAACTTAAAGTATTTTATTAACTTCAATTTTGTTGTACGGGCTAATTTGGTCAACTTTTTATTGAAATGAAACTAATTTATTTCATTTTTCATCCAACGTTTCTCTGGCTTGTTTCCAGCTTCTTCAGGGGTCTCTTTATTTGAAAATCAATTAGTTTACATTACAGCTGTCATTATTACTTATTATTATAAAAAACTGGATATCACTCACAATTAAGTGTAATTAAAATAAATAATAATAACTAAATGTAAAAATCACAGTAGAGCTTAATACTAATATCACAGAACTTAACGTTTCAACTTATTGCGACGGAACGTATTTTAATTGTTTGTTTTCAATTGAATAATATACCGAAATTTACTTCTCCTTACTCTTCTTCCTTCCGCTAACTGGGGGTATGCCATCAACAATTGCAGTCAGTTTGAGGCCTTTAATATGATTGACTTTCACAATAGTTAGAACTTTTAAGAACCATCATTGCAGACAACAGTGATGCCTCTAAGTACCTATTATTGCAGACTAATGTCGGGTCGTTTAAGAGCAGTTATTACAGATTAATTTCTAGTCTGTTAAGAATTGTCATTGTTCTTTGAGGAACAATTATTGCAGACTAATTTCTAGTGTCTTAAGAATCACTAGTGTTGAATAATACCATGTCTCTCAAAAACTATTATTGCAGACTAGTTTGTAGTCTTTAGAACCACCATTACAGACTAATGCCAGATCTTTCAATGACTATTGTTGTGGAATAACTTGTGCTCTTTTAACAACGACCATTGCAGACTAATTTGTACTCTATTAAGAACAACTGGTGAATTTTTATTAAGAACAATTGTTACAACTAATTTGTAGTATTTTGAGAAACATTAGTAATAGTTTCAGGCCTTTTATGCACAATTTTACAGACTAATTTATAGTCTTCTAAGACTAATGTCAGATCGTTTAAGGAAAATTTTTGATTTTAATTTGTATTTTTTTAAGAACTATCATTGCTGACTAATTTGTAGTCTTTTGTGATCAATTGCAGATTAGTTTAAGGCGTTGATAACACAGATGGAGTTTTTTGACACATTACGGATATCTCGGTAAACAAAAAATAAAAATTGGATATTTTTGCAAAATTTTAATTTCGAGGTAGATATGACTAAAATGATTTCTATGCATGACATTTTCATTTTGTATCTCGGCATCTATCCTACATATCCGGTTGGTTTTTACATATGTATAAAGATTAAGGTCTACAGTTTCCCGTACTTTTTTTCCCGGGAAACAGGAATAATTTTTTGATTTCCCGGGATCCCGATACAGGACGGGAAATCTTTTTCATATTATTTGCTGTATAAAAACGTATTTTTTTCTTTTTTCCTAATAAAACATTCGAACTTTAGTAAAGTAAATCAAAGCAAATTTAAATTTTCGTTTAAATCGAAAAATACACAAATAGTCAACTTTGTACTAATTTCTAAAATATATCTGATCTCACGAATTTCAATGTGTAATAACTCAAAATAATACTAATTTTATTTTTTTTACAAAACTGCAAAATGTTTAATAGCTCAGAAATTATTGCATTTTGGCCGATGGAATTTGATTCTGAACCACTGTGCGGGCAAAAAATCAAAAATTACTTTCAACGATTCATTTTCAGACATTTATTTGTGGTTTTTTCATTCTCTACTTTACATACATACCTAGTTCAGTATATTTTTTCCACCAAGGGCTTAAATTACAAAATGTAATTTTGGCGTTTATAAAAGGGTTCTAATCAAATGTAGCTTAAGTTGTTCTCTATTGTCCGCAGCATAAACTCAAGTAACATATTTTTTTTTTAATTTATTTTAATATTTAATATTATTTTGGAAAAATACCTATTTTGAAAGACCGACACTTTTTCCTACAATTTGACCCGCCCTAATATATACAGCGAGGATATAAGCATTACAATTTAGGTCATTAGGTATTGCACAGTCACCTCATCCCGTATATACATATGTATGTATATAACGTATATCTCTATGGCTGCATTATATTCAGTGGAGTTGCGATGTTGACTCAGCATGGCTAACTGTGTGTTAGCACCAAACTAACAAAGGCTACGAGCAGTTTGCCTTGTTTCATTATTTGAAGACGACTTCCGCTGCAAATTCAAACATTTTTCTTGAATTTCAAAGACATTTCTTATTATCTCGTATAATATTTGCAATTGTTATATTTTTTCTACTTCTTCTCTTTTATAATGAATACGTGTGTAGAAGTAGAAGCGTGTTCTTCATGTTTGATTTGTTTTGTGTATTGTTGTAGCAAAGCTATGACAGCTCGTGTTGTGATGTCAATTCCTTTCCTTCAGCGTTGCCATATATGATTATTGTATAATTCCAGGAATGAGAACCACAACTCACATTTTGCATATCAGTCAAATGCAGTCGCACCAAGTAACAAAGCACACCATTGTCATCTTACAATCTTAAAAAGGTCAAGAGGTTGAAACTGTTCCCCGCTATAATCGATCTACTAGCGAAAAACGTCTCCCATCGTGACAAAATGTGTCACTTGCACGATTCTCATGGATTAAGTCCTAGGAGAATACTTTCTTTCCACTGCTGTTGGATATGTCATATGACATTATGAAATTATTTTATATACTTGTTCGCATCCTATGACAACGGTATTGGTGTCAAATTAAAGAGGAGAATATCTATCAAAAATACTTCATATATCATTCATCTGTCTGTATTAGTTCAGCATTTACATATATTTCTAATTTACCCCTTACTTTTTCCAGTTTTCTTGCTTTTTAAGAGTCATGAATTTAAATTGTTGATAATACTGAACTAATACAGTTAGAAACTTAAAATTTAAAGTGTTTTTAGCATATATTGTCTTCTATGATTTGGCAGTTATACTAGTGTTATAAGTATTAAATATGCAAATTAGCAAAATTATTTCTTTTGGAACTTTGGAAATAAAATACTAAAAACGCCAATAAACTCTATTTCATCTATAGCTTCCTTCTCGCTATACTCTACAACAATAAGCTCTGGCAAAACTCAGATAGTACGCAAGCAACACCAACTGCTTTCATATATGCATATATTACTCTCATGTTAGAATCGTTAAAGTAATAATTATAATACCACGAAACCCAAGAAAAACTCATATATTTTTTTTAAATCTAAATGCTGTATTTAAAAATGTGACAAATATTTCTATATACATACATACTCGTACAACGAATATTAAACTATTAAAGCTCCTATGCCAGTGCGAACTGGTAGCATCTACAATAGCTATTTTCAGCCTATTACCCTCCAATACAGCCAATGGCTCCACCAATACCAAGGCTATTACCATTCTGATAATTGCAACTGGATCCTCCAATACCCAGGCTGCCACCATTCAGATTTATATCACCGGATCCTCCAATACCAAGGCCTCCGCCATTCAGATCAATGCCACCTATGCCTCCTCCGACACCAAGGCCTCCGCCATTCAAATCGATGCCACCTATGCCTCCTCCAATACCAAGGCCTCCGCCATTCAGATCGATGCCACCAATTCCTCCGCCATTCACATCGATGCCACCAATGCCTCCTCCAATACCAAGGCCTCCGCCATTCAGATCAATGCCACCTATGCCTCCTCCAATACCATGGGCTCCGCCATTCAGATCAATGCCACCAATGCTTCCTCCAATGCCAAGGCCTCCGCCATTCAGATCGATGCCACCAATGCCTCCACCATTCAAATCAATACCTCCAATGCCTCCACCAATACCATGGGATCCACCATTCAGATCAATGCCACCAATGCTTCCTCCAACACCAAGGCCTCCGCCATTCAGATCGATGCCACCAATGCCTCCGCCATTCAGATCAATACCTCCAATGCCTCCTCCAATACCATGGGATCCGCCATTCAGATCAATGCCACCAATGCTTCCTCCAACACCAAGGCCTCCGCCATTCAGATCGATACCACCAATGCCTCCGCCATTCAAATCAATACCTCCAATGCCTCCTCCAATACCATGGGATCCGCCATTCACATCGATGCCACCAATGCCTCCTACAATACCAAGGCCTCCGCCATTCAGATCAATGCCACCTATGCCTCCTCCAATACCATGGGCTCCGCCATTCAGATCAATGCTTCCTCCAATGCCAAGGCCTCCGCCATTCAGATCGATGCCACCAATGCCTCCTCCAATACCAATACCTCCTCCATTCAAATCAATACCTCCAATACCATGGGATCCGCCATTCATATCAATGCCACCAATGCTTCCTCCAATACCAAGGCCTCCGCCATTCAGTTCAATGCCTCCAATGCCATGTCCTCCGCCATTCAGATCAACGCCACCAATTCCTTCTCCATTACTGCCAATACCCCCTCCAATATCAATACCTCCACCAATGCCTCCACCTCCAATAGCAATACCTCCACCAATGCCTCCACCTCCAATATCTATACTGCCGGAACCTCCAGAACCGCCAATACCCCCTCCAATATCAATACCACCACCTCCAATATCAATACCTCCACCAATGCCTCCACCACCAATATCTATACCGCCGAAGCCTCCAGAACCGCCACTTCCACCTAGATCAATGCCTCCTCCAATATTTCCACCAACACCTAGATCAATACCGCCGGAACCTCCAGAGCCGCCACTACCACCGAGATCAATACCACTGGAACCTCCTGAACCTCCTCCAATACCACCAATGTCTCCACCACCAATAACTATGCCACCGGAACCTCCAGAACCGCCACTACCACCTAGATCAATATCACCGGAACCCCCAGTTCCAGCAGATCCGTCATTAGATCCTGTACCAGGCCCTGCAAAGAAGAACAATCAGAACAATAACATATACCAAAATTACCACTGAACTTAAAACAAAGCCTGAAAAGGCTCAATCACATGTCATTACATTGGATTGGAATTTGTGAGGACAGAACAAAGAGTCGATGAAGTTAGCTAACATGCTAACAGAAATGCTAATTATATGATCCTATATGATAAAAGTAATGACGTACCATCAGAACCGGTTGGTGAGCCACCTGGAGATCCGCCTGGTATACTGTCGCCATCATTAGGTGATTCAGTGGTAGTACCCGAACCGTCGTTACCTCCCACAGTAGTGTCACCGTTGGACCCATTGGGTGATTCCGTAGTAGTATTCTTTTTTATTTTATCTAAACTAATAGAGGTACCAGACGCTTTGCCAGGACTACCAGGACCGGTATTTGCTGCATGCACATCAGGTAGTTGAGCCACTATGCCGAGTATAATGGCCAGTGCGGCCAGTTGGAAGTACTTCATGTTTCTTTGCTCGTCAAACTACTCAAGACGCAATGATTACAGTCAAGACTATGATGATAGCTGTGGATATTCCGAGACTATTTATACATAATTAAGATCATGAAAATAGCAACAGTAGCAGTAGATAGATTTTCAATGAGCTAAGTATATATAGGAGATTTTTTGTTGCCAAGTTGGCACGCTACATTAGGGAGGGGTAAGTTCAGTGAGTGAGGTTTAACAGTGTGTGGTCATTGTTCTCTTAACATAATGTTAACTTTACATTCTGTGAGAATTACATTCTAAGAGAAGTTTTTCTGATCTTGTGATCTTTATATATTAACATTTTCAAATCTGACATTTTGATCAACATCTCTCAACCCAAAGAGATCATGGATTTACAATGTAAGCAGATTTGATAAACCAATGTACCTCATGATTCTCTGAGAATAGAGTAATAAGAGAACTATGTCAGCATCGTCTATTAATGCATTCAGAGGAAAATATTTGCTTACAATAATTGAAACTACATCTCACGAATTGTTGCTTTGGCATATTTCGTGGCAATTGGATATCAAGCAATATTTATATAAAATTCTAAACATTATAATTCATCTCGCCGCCATGATGTAGGGTATATAGCATTCGATCATGTCGACGAATTAAACAACTTTGTTGCTGATCTCATTTAAGGACCACAACCGGAAATATCTATGTTATTAATGCCAATAAGTTAATAGTTTCCATAACTCGTGTATCCATGAATTTGGAGCACACTTAATGATACAACGCTAGCGTTAGTGTTGGCTGCATTGTTGGACTATTAATACTTTTTTTATTGTGCGTTTGTTCGGCTATTAGGTTACACAAATAAAAGACGAATATAATAAATATACTAAAAACATGATATTTATCATGATTGTTACTATAAATATAATACGGTGGGACAAAATAAAACAAGTAAAAAGGCCGGCTGAATCGTATATACCCTCCAACACGAAGGACATACAAAATTAGGAAAATTATAATTTTTTTAAATTGATATATTTCTATCCGAATACAATTCGGAAAAAGAGTGAAAACGGGAAGGAGATTTCTGTGTCTAGGCTGATATGAACTGACCCAATTTGTCAAATCGAGAAGAATATTTGTATCGGGGCTATATGCAAACATGGAATGAAGTGACCCACTTTCACAATAGGTTCTTCTAGTTCAACTATAAAGTGTTATGCTCAATTTGAAGAAATTCGGTGAAAGTCAAGCCGGCAGCTAAATTTGTATGACAGCTATATGTAAATCGGAACCGATCTGACCCATTTTCACCATGAGTGTTTCTAGTTGAAATATACGATATTTTGCATGATTTGAAGAAGATCTGTTAAAATATGTGGTTTCTAGAGCAGAAAAAGTCAAATCGGTATCGAAATTTGAATGGGAGCTACAGTTAGGGACAAAATAATAGGGTCACTTGTTATGCTCAAACTATTGTACCAGTATAAGTCAAATTTATTATTTATTATATTTTATTTATTATTATTATTTATTATTTATATACCCGATTTTCTTCAAATTTGGCTTAACACCTTATAATCAAACTAGAAACACCTATGCTGAAAGTGGGTAAGATCGGTTCAGATTTAGATATAGCCTCCATACAAATGTCGCATCCGATTTCACTTTTTGCGCTTTAGAAACCACATATTTTACCCGATTTTCTTCAAATTTGGCTTAACACCTTATAATCCAACTAGAAACACCTATGCAGAATTTGGGTAAGATCGGTTCAGATTTAGATACAGTCCCTATACAAATGTCGCTCCCTATTTCACTTTTTCCGCTTTAGAAACCACATATTGTACCTGATTTTCATTAAAATTGACACAACATTTTATAATCGAACTAGAAACACCTCTGGTGAAAATGGGTAATATCGGTTCAGATTTAGATATAGCCTTTATACAAATGTCGCTCCCGATTTCACTTTTTCCGCTCTAAAATCCACATCTTGTACACTTTTGAAAAAAAGTTATATTTTAATGGCCTACGCAGTTAGATGAAGGTATGTACCGAATTTCGTGATTCCGGCTGCAGCCGTTTTAATGCCACCACCTTTATCCCCTTTCGTCCCGTTTGTACCCTAAAAAAAATTAAAAAAAAAAAAACAAGTAAAAAGGCGTTAAGTTTGGCCGTTATACCCCCACTACGGAGTGCATTCCTCAGTATTACTGGTAGATTATAGTCTTTCGACTTTAAAAATAAGTGAAGTAACATATTTTAAAAATTGTGATATTTTTAATGCGCATTACTATATTTGTTTACTATTTCAAACCTTTCCCTTTGGGCCAACCAAATTTAAAAAAATTCACTTTTTATCAAATTGTCCTTTTTGCCAATAATACTTCATATCAAAACTTATGGTACAGCAACACTATAATGCGAATGTTGAGTAGATCATTTTTGTAGAATAAACTTATGGTGTGAGTTTTTTTCAGTGGGCCAAAGTTTTCATTTTTTTTTCAAAGGGAAAACTGTGTTGTAAGTTAATGTCTGAGAGATTTCAGTTTTAAGTTTGATTTCAACTGTGACAATAGCTATAAGAATTTACACTGTGATTTTCGTAATTCTTTTCATCAATTTCTGTTCTCTTGTCGTTTTAATTACATCAATTAATTACATCAACAAAATAGTAAAAATATGACGAACGATTAAATAATTATATTATTATTATAAAAAATCGATTATAATCGAATAAAAAATTCATCCCTGAAGATGTTGGAAAATAACAACGAAACGTAGTTAAAAGCCAATCTAGAAAATTGTAGAAAATCAAATTAAAACTAAACAAGTAAAAACGGCGTTAAGTTCGGTCGGGCCGAACTTTATATATCCTCCACTATGGATTGCATTCCACAGAGGATGTCGATTTTCGTAGAAGTGCAGTAATATTACAGGAAAATATAAATTTTTTAATATAGCCAAACCAAAAACAAATATTGAAATAATAATTTTATAAATAAATATAATATTTTAATTATTTCAAATCACGCTTATAAGGCAAGGCTACCAATACGTCAATTCAAAAAATAAATATTCTTATATATATTTTTTCAAAATACATATTGGTAGATAGTGGGTGCTTCAGTTGGTTGTATTTCCATTCTATTTTAATTCCAAAAGTAAAAATTTTCAACATAACTTCATGATTCAACCATCATCATTCTAGCTGCGGTCATTTTGTTGGTACTATTTGTACCCCCTTTTTCATTTTAACCCCAAAAAGTACGAATTTCGAAAAACCCGTTTATTTTACGTGTCTACGCAATCAGAGGAATGTACACACCGAATTTCATGACTCTAGTTGTGGTCATTTGATTGGTACTATTTTTATCCCCTTTTTCATTTTAACCCCAAAAAGTACGAGTTTCGAAAAATCCGTGTATTTTACTTGTCTATGCAATCAGAGGAATGTATACACCGAATTTCATTATTCTAAGTACAGCCGTTTGGTTGGTACCATTTGTATCCCTCTATTCCCAATTTACCCCTTAAAAGTACGAATTTGGAAAAAATACTTTTATATTATGTATCTACTCAATTAGAGGAATGTATACACCGAATTTCGTGTTTCTAGCTGTTGTCGTTTAATATGTACCATTTTTATCCCTTTTTGCCCCATTTCACCCCCTACAAATAAGAATCACTTTATGGTGCACGTTTTTGCTACAAGGGGAATGCGCATACCAAATATTAAGCAAATATGCTAAAATATTGGGGATTATTAAGGGTATTTTTAGTCCTTGTGAGGGAAAAATTATTCCCTTTGGGCCGATTTCGCCCCGTTTCAATCCCAATCGATCTACGACTATAAGACGCATTTATGGAAAATTTGAACGTTCTAGCTCCTTTCGTTTAGATGCTAGCGTGCTTTCAACAGACGGACATGTCTAGATCGTCTTAGAATTTTATGACGATCAAGAATATATATAGTTTATAGGGTCTCAGGTCGATATTTCAAGGCGATACAAACGGAATGACAAAGTTAGTATACCCCCATCCTGGAGGTGGAGGGTATAATAATCAAAGGTCGATTAACAAATACAATTATAGATTTCTTTTTGTCAGAACTATATTGTGGAATTTTATGAGGATCATTTTTGTGGAAGATCTTAACCCTATAGTTCTTCTCTTTATCGGTGAATTTGAACCTTTCTTCGAGAAAATCCAAAAAGTCTTTTCAAAAAGGACATTTAAGCATTTAAATGTTCTACGAAAAATATAATATTGCTAATTTTCTAAATAAAGCTCTTCGTGCTTAATTAGCAAAATTACACACCAACTTATAATAATAAAATACTAGGGTTAGAATTAGTCCGCGTGTTTTGAACGATCGATCTTTTTCGACAAAAATTGTGGTAGAGCACCGTAAACAAAAAGTACAAAGAGGGAGATATAGCCATTTGTGGATTTGTGGACAAAAATATAAAATTCGCGGTTGCAATTGCATTTATATAAAGTTTCTCTATCTGGGTTTCTGAAACAATTCTGCCACAAATATTCCCTACTTCGTCAGCCATCATACTATTTTTGCACTTGTCGTACTGGCACGACAACTACAATAATTTAAAGATATAATACATTGTTTGATATTATCATAAAAAAAAACAAATACAAAATCGATTCAGCACAGTACCCAAGTACAAATTTTTTGTAGGCAATCCAAATGGAAATACCCAATTTGAATGGCGTGCCCAGCTTTGGTCATCACTGTCCTATAACCTGTTTTTTATGTGAAAGGCCTAAATATATACTATAGATTATCATAAAATAACTAGATATTATTTAGAACTTACTCACACACTCCACCCAACATCAATATAGCAAATGTGTCAGAAACATACCTGCAAAGAAACACAAGGAAAATTTTGTTTAATTAAGAAACAATAGCAGTATCTATATAAATTAGTTTAGCATATATATATAGAAAGGGTGTTCCAAAAAGTTATATGTTATTGTTATATAAAATATATCGAGGGCTTATATTCATAAGTGGCTATGAACAAAAACACAACTTTTCAGGAGAGCGATTTTCTCATTAATTTTGAGAGTAATTATGAATCATTCTTCTACAGTTTAATCTAAAGAGGAATACTAATTGCTACGTTTAAAAAGTTTTCGAAATTGTCTATTATTCACGGTTTTCTGGTACATAGCCACTTTGGAACGGAAATTGAGCACTATGACTGTTGAAATAAGCACATAGCCATTAGTGCCGAGATATATAAATATGATCTATTATAAACTCGATAACGTTTTTCATGAAATGTTTGTAATGTTGTGTAGAAAACGCATTTTCTGGGATGTACACAGCGAATATAAAGATTCGAGCTTCATCCGTCCGATTGGTACAATTTTTATCCCTTTTTCCAAATTTTACAAAAAGTGGATATTGCATGTGTAGGGGGCATGGTAAACAAAAAATACAAATTGGATATTTTTGGAAAATTTCCATTTTCGCGGCTAATATGGCTAAAATGATTTTCACACATGAAATTTTTTATTTATGTGAACTGGGATATTGTCCTAGCTCAAGACCATTTTGCATCTATATTTAATAGAATGCAAATTTATTTACAAATGTCATGGTGACATTTATTACTTGGCTGCAGACTACCATGATCATGATTTCGACCATGTCAAAAGTCTTTTCAAGTGGCTTCTCAGCGACTTTTCAACATCAAACCCGACCTCTATAAGGAGGTGATTCTCACAAACGATCGAGAAGCAAAAATCACTTGCCGACTTTGCGTTTAAAAAATCGCACCAAGTAATAAAGCACACATGCCATCTTACAAGCTTTTCATTGAGTTGCATATGCAACTATGTGTATGTGCAGGTATATTTACCCAGCAATACTTCTGCCCTGCCAACGCTCATTTGTTTTAGTTTTTTCTTTTGCATTTTTTTGGTCTGTAATCAATATTTGATTTCAAATAATAAATAATTTTATTTTGTTTTGGTTTGGCTATATATAAAAAAATATATTTTCCTGTAATATTACTGCATTTCTACGAAAAGCGACAACCACTGTGGAAGATCGCTAGAGCAATTAAAATATATATTTAAATTTCAATTAAAATCGAAAAAGTTGTGGCCGACTCATGCGCCCAACGGATGGTTAAAACTAAAAACATATATTTTTGAGAAAAACATTTTCATATAGAACATAGCGTAAAACCTACAAAAATTGAGATATCGTATCGAAATTATTCAAAAAAATACCCAAATTCCCAAAGAGTTGAAATTTTTTACAAAATTTGGGATTTCTTACAAAAATGTGTGTATGAGTGGTTATTTATCTCAGAGAAGTGAAACCACCGTTCGACAGTCCTTTTTGGAGCTGAGAAAGGCCATATACCTATTGAGCTAGAGATAAAAAGTGTGTTTTTCACTTGGTGACTTTTAATTTCCAAATGACATATTTACTTGTCTTAATAATTTATTTTGATACTTTCGAGGCCGTACACAGACTAAATGGGTATAAAATGAAAGAGATGGATTTATTTTAAAAATACTAAAAATGGCATGCCTCTAGTATTCCCCTTAAATAGTAAAACATGAATACACTAAATAAATGAGAGGAAACTTGAAGTTGTTGTTAATATTAATCTAATACAGACAGAAGTATTGTACATTTAAAATGTTTTTATCAGATATTCCTTTCTTTCATTTGATGTCCATATCGCTTTTGTGTGACTAGTTAAAACATGAAAATAAATTATTAAAACATCTATGTCCTTTGAGAAAGGTCCACCAAATGAAAATTTTAGAATACAGTTTATCTACATACGATCTCTAATTACCCATCTAAATATATTACTCAGGTCCAATAAAATAACGTTGGATCTAGTAAGAACTTCATACTTGTGCGGAAGAAAATTTACTCGCGTTTAAGAAAGAAAATAATGCAGAATTTTTTTGTATGGAAAAATTCCATTTAGGAAGTTTTTACTTAAAAATATGTTTATCATTTCAAATAAAGTAAATACATGTAATTAAATGTATGCCATGTTCCTCATACATTCAAGTATAAATGAACTTATAAAAAAATACTTCAGTTTGTTTAGAAAAATACATGAATAGTAGTCTAAAAAGCAATTCTCGTTCGTTAGCCGAGACTTTCTTCATAAGTACTTCAAATATTACTCTAAACAATCACTGCGAAGGTACCGACCTAGCCTCCGCAGCAGTCATGGTGAAATATCTCAACTCTTTATGGTATAAGTAAGATGAAACGTTTGAGAACTATACCATGTTGTAATTTTTCATATGGTTTAAGGAAAATGTTAGTCAGGCTGAGTACAAATTTACTTGGTTTAAGGAAAAATTTCCGAAAATTTTCCTCAGATTGAGTATAAATTTACTTGGCATGACTACAAATTTACTTAGTTTCAGTTACAATTTACTTGGCTTGAGGAAAAAATCGGAATATTTTCCTCAGTTTGAGTAGAAATTTACTTGATTTGAGTAAATGTTCTTAAATTTTTTCCTCGGATTAACTAAAGATTTTCTTGATTTGAAGAAAAATTTTCCTCTGTTCGAGTAAATTTTACTTGCTTTGAGTAAAAGTTGAACTGGAATCCAGTTCAAAGCATGCCCTATTTTTAAGGGAAAGTTTGTACTTGATGTGAGAAATTATTACCTTGGCGCTATACGAAGTTCAATTTTCCTCAGTTTTAGTACATATTTACTTAATCCGTGGCATACTTTTTTCTGAGTGTACACACATTAGCCATTTACGTATTTCTATTTCATCATATTGTATTAAAAAATCCACAATTTTGTAGAGAACCTACCGGGTAGGTCCGCTGACCAAATTGATTGAGTTTGAGTTTGGTTTTATTGAGCCTTTCAAACAATTGTTTGTAAGAATAACAAAAGTGATTTGTAGGATAACTTAAGATTATTATACAATGTCTTAATAGATGTGAGAATTTGAACAGCACCATGCTTTATCATGGAAGGATATTAAACGGGTTGTGTTGTAGGTGTGATTCTTAAAACGTCCTTGCTCCCGGGATGACCAAATTGATACATCCCTCCTGTACGTATTAAAATTATGAAAAATTTCAATTTGTATCTGTAGGAAGATACAAAATATGTATAAGCCAAAATAATGGTATCGCCTTTTTGAAAGAGACATTTTGTGGAAGTTTTGTGTTTAGGAGTGTATAAGTGCTGATTCAATCAATCTGGCCAGGAAATATGTTTCAGTTAAACTAATTAAGACTAATTGATATCTTTGCTCTTGGTTGATAATTGTCCTTTCGGACAATCATTTCATAATTTAAGATGTCCGAGGTGGTCATTTTAGGAGGATCACCTAGTAGCCCTCATACCAACTAGAGATCCAAATTTTTGTAAAGCATCTGGAAAAACAACTCTTATCTAAGCAAGTGAAATTCCGTTAGGATGTCTTCTATCGTTCGAATGTTACAGAATTAAATCCAAAAAGTTGATTTTGAAACACAGTGCGTTAATGTGGGATATACTCCATGGGGGAAATATGGCAACACCGAAGGAGCGTCGACAAAAATGCCGATTTGTTAAGTGACAATAGAAATTGAAATCGAATTTATATGACTCCACAAGCATTTGGTTTGTCAAAACAATAGAAAGCAAATCAAACAGAGTAAACGCGCTTCTACTGCCGCACGTAGTCATTCTAAAGAAGAATGAAAAACAATTGTAAATATTATTCATGATAATAAGAAGTTCTTTTAAATTTAAGACAATAAGGTTTGCATTCTAAGAATGACAAACGAAACCTTGTACCCTTTGTCAGCCAGGTGGTGCTAACTCACAGCTGGCCTGCTGAGTCAATATCGCAACTCAACTGAATATAATGCTGTTTGAGCAAACACAACATACTCCTCCGTCCCTGCTGTGAAGGCGACATAGAAATTGCTCATAATCCCTGATGTCATTAGCGCTATTGAACCGCTGTTCGTCAGAAAAAATTACCTTATTCTAGTCGTTGCTTTCATATCAGTAGCTATGCTCGAAACTTGGATCTTCCAATGGATCTTAGTCGTTGCCAACATTTACATGCTATCATTTTCAAACAATAAATGCCATAACTTAATCTTTTAACCGATAGTAAACATTTTAAGTTTACATTTTTAACTTTATAAATCAGACCTCAAGATGAATCATGCGTTATATGACTGATGGCAGCATTGTAATACCAAGCACTCCATCATATCACTCCATACATTAGCCCCACTTGATGATTCGTCCCACAGGTTGATGAAATACGTCTCTGGCCAATGTGTGTATGGTTGAGTGTGGTTCTTCTCCTTTCTATTACTAAACCAAGCTCTCCTTCGTAAGTTGAATTAAGCTCGATATGGTTGGAATTCGAAGGTATTACATTCAAAGCACATGAAAAATCAATTACATCGACCACAAGTTCAAAACTAAGAAAAATATTATTATTTTGTATCTTTAATGTGGCTATAAAATCTCCACTTCTGTCTCTACTGCACTTCAATATTGTTCTGGGCATAATCATAATAGAACATGAGGTCATATAAAAAAAGACAGTATTGTCAAGGCCAAAGTGGGGACATGATTAAACATAGATTTTTTGCTACTTAGGTAGGAGTACAACGAATTCAGTATATTCAGTGGAATATTCTGATCCAATATTTGAAGCAAAGATTTGGATCATTTGTGTGGGACAATTCGCCAACTCTACCAACTCCCAACTCCCCGCAATTCTAAAAACTCCATTTCATCTTGTCATAATTGTTTTGTAGTTCACCAGCATTTTCCAATACCATCATTATAGTACCAGGAAACAATGAGAAACACATAACTAAATTTATTATAAGTATGTATTTTATATTTTAATTAAAAAATGCAAAACATATTCATATATACAAGTATTGTGTTCATAAATATGTTACACAAACTTATTCCCCAGTACTTAAACCATTACCATGTAGATCGATATTACCAGTTCCAACAGTACCGCCAATACCTCCTCCAATAGCATGACCTTCGCCTTTCAGATCGATACCGCCCATACCTCCTCCAATAGCATGGCCACCAAAAGATCCTGTACCAAAAGATCCTCCAATACCGCCAAAGTCTCCTCCAATACCATGGCTTCCGCCGTTCACATCGGTGCCACCAATGCTTCCTCCAATACCGTGGCTTCCGCCATTCAGATCAATACCTCCAATGCCTCCTCCAATACTATGGCCTCCACCATTCAGATCGATACCACCAATTCCTCCTCCAATAGCATGACCACCAAAAGATCCTGTACCAAAAGAACCTCCAATACCGCCAAAGTCTCCTCCAATACCATGGCTTCCGCCACTCACATCGGTGCCACCAATGCCTCCTCCAATACCGTGGCTTCCGCCATTCAGATCAATACCACCAATACCTCCTCCAATAACATGGCCACCAGCAGATCCTGTACCAAAAGATCCTCCAATACCGCCAAAGTCTCCTCCAATAACATGGCTTCCTCCATTCAGATCGATACCACCAATACCATGGCCTGCGCCATTCAGATCGATGCCTCCAATATCATGGCTACCACCATTCCAATCGATACCACCAATACCATGGCCTCCGCCATTCAGATTAATGCCACCAATACCTCCCCCAATACCATGGTTTCCGCCAGTCAGATCGATGCCACCAATGCTTCCTCCAATACCATGGCTTCCGCCATTCCAATCAATACCTCCTCCAATACCATGGCTTCCGCCTGTCAGATCGATGCCACCAATGCTTCCTCCAATACCATGGCTTCCGCCATTCAGATCGATGCCACCAATGCCTCCTCCAATACCATGGCTTCCGCCATTAAGATCGATACCTCCAATGCTTCCTCCAATACCATGGCTACCACCATTCCAATCGATACCACCAATACCATGGCCTCCGCCATTCAGATCAATGCCACCCCCAATACCATGGTTTCCACCAGTCAGATCGATGCCACCAATTCCTCCTCCAATACCATGGCTTCCGCCATTCCAATCAATACCACCAATACCTCCTCCAATACCATGGCTTCCGCCAGTCAGATCGATGCCACCAATACCATGGCTTCCGCCATTCAGATCAATGCCACCAATACCTCCTCCAATACCATGGCTTCCGCCACTCAGATCGATGCCACCAATACCTCCTCCAATACCATGGCTTCCGCCATTCAGATCGATACCTCCAATACCATGACTACCACCATTCCAATCGATACCACCAATACCATGGCTTCCGCCATTCAGATCAATGCCACCAATACCTCCTCCAATACCATGGCCTCCGCCATTCAGATCGATACCACCAATGCCTCCTCCAATACCATGACCTCCGCCATTCAGATCGATGCCACCAATGCCTCCTCCAATACCATGGCTACCGCCATTAAGATCGATACCGCCGGGACCTCCAATTCCGCCAATTCCCCCTCCAATACCGCCAATTCCCCCTCCAATACCACCACTTCCTCCTCCAATGACACCAATTCCCCCACCAATACCATCAAAGTCTCCTCCAATGCCAATATCGCCAGGACCTCCGATACCGCCAATTCCCCCTCCAGTAATGTCTCCTCCAATAACAATACCTCCTCCATTCAGATCGTTTCCTCCACCAATCCCTCCACCTCCAATAACTATGCCGCCGGAACCTCCAGATCCGCCACTACCACCTAGATCAATACCTCCGGAACCTCCTGAACCTCCTCCAATGCCTCCACCTCCAATAAATATGCCTCCGGAACCTCCAGAACCGCCACTACCACCTAGATCAATACTACCGGAACCGCCAGCACCTCCTCCAGAACCCCCAGATCCAGCAGATCCGCCGTTAGATCCAGAACCAGAACCTGCAAAGAAGAACAATCAGAACAATACCATATACCGAAAATACCACTGAAGAAAAACAAAGGCCCAATCACATTCCATCACAAGAGTGGAATTTGTGAGAGCAGAACAAAGAATCAATGAAGTTAGTCATGCGAACAGCATTGATAATTGAAATGACGTACCTGGTGTACTACCGGTGTTACTACCCGAACCGTTGATATCTCCTCCCGTTGAACTGCCACCACCATTAGGCGATTTAGTAGTAGTACCCGAACCGTTGCTACCTCCCGCTGTAGTGCCTCTATTGCCACCATTACTTGATTCCGTTGTAGAGGTTACTTTAACCACACTCAGAGAAGTACCAGTCGCTCTGCCAGCAGTCCCGCTAGCAGTCGGTTTCTTAGCTACACTAAGAGATGAGCCAGTTGCTCGTCCAGCAGTACCACTGGTAGTCGGTTTCTTAGCTACACTAAGAGATGAGCCAGTTGCTTGTCCAGTGGTGCCAGTAGTGGGTTTCTTTGTAGTTGCCGCATGTACATTCGATATTTGTGCCACTATGCCGAGTATAATGGCCAGTGCGGCCAGTTGGAAGTACTTCATGTTTCTTAGCTCGTCAGACTACTCAAGACTCAATGATTGCAGTCGAAGCTATGATGATTGCTGTAGATATTCCGACCGTATTTATACACAATTAATTTCAGAAAAATAACTTCAGTATCTATGACGATTTTCAATAAGCTAGGGAGCTTCTTTGTTGCCAGGCTGTCATGCTACGGTTGGAAGGGGTAAACACAACTTGGTAGGTAGTATTTATATTAGTTCACCGTGGGGGGGAAATGAAGAGAGCTTAGTGAGTGAGGTTTAACAGTTTGCGGTCATTGTTCTGTTAACATAATGTTAATGTAACATTTTGTAAGAATTACATTCTGCTCTTGTCTAAACAGGATAGACTATAGTAGGAATGGTGACAATGGTTAAATGCAATATGTATGGTTTTAAACGAATTTTCAAATCGATAATTTTGAACATTGATCAATATCTCCCTACCCAAAGCTTTGAATGAGTTTTTTTTCTCGTGATCCTAATTCTCGTATCCTTAGGTACATTTCTAATATAGTGTGAGTGTCTCTCTGTACATGAGGTATATTAATCCAAGCAGAGGGAAAAAAATTTCCCTCTCAATGACTGAAACTACCTCCCAAATATTGTTGCTTTGGAATATTAAGTGAAAAATTGGCAAAAATCAACAAATATTAATATTTCAATAATATTATAAACATTATAAGTTTCCTCACCGTCTTGGCATATTGTGCTATAGCATTCGATCATGTCGATCTAAATCCATATTTGTTTCATTTGAAAACAACTGTTTCATTGAATTAATTTGCACACCTCATGAATGCATGTTAGCTAATCTATTGTTCAATACAGCGAACAAGGTTGCGAAAAACAGTTCTTGAATAGTCCAAAATTGGGGAGGGCCTAGTCAATGCCACACGCGCCGGAATTTTTTAACGGTCCGAACTGACTGGTTATTCCTAAGATATATGACAAGAAAATCTTTTGATTTGGCGAATATAAAAACACAACATTTCCAAAAATGTGAAATTGGCTTTTGTACCACAAATATTCCTTAAGCTTGCGATAATAGACTGGGTCGTGGTCCATACAAATGGAAAAACAATTTCCAGGCAACCCACGAAAGTAAAGTTTGCATCGCTTCAGGATGATTTGAAAAACATTCAGTTCCTAGATCAAACTGAATTAAACGCTCCTGAATAAACCCCTAAAACACCAGCAATATTAAATTAAAATGCTTCCAAGGGACTATTAATTCAGAAAAAATCGACAAAAATGCAACATGAAAAAATTACACGGGATACACATAATTTTTAGTGGTGTTTTCAGGAGCGTTTAGCTCACAGACGGCTTGACACAGTGGCGAAATATTTTACAGATTATCATTAGAAAATCCAATCTTCATTTCTGCAATTTATTTTCGTAACCCATCCTAATGTACATATATTTTGTAGGTATATCACTGTGCAAAATATCTTTGCAATTAGGTCATAACTGTTCGTACCTTTGTATTTATTTCAAGGTTTTACATGGCCGAGTCGCCCAACTTGCTAGATAATTTTGCACGACATCTCTTTGAAATTTCGACAAAATATATAAGGTGATTTATCGTGGGGTTTGGTTTATAATGTGTGTGTGCCACAAATGATTTATACAATAAGTCAATGTATGAACATTATTTAAGGGAGTTCAATTTTCTAAATAAATTTTTGTATAGGCAGTATATACTTAATTTTGAAAACAATATTAAGAGGAATCCTAAATCATTTTGGACTTTTATTAATTCCAAAAGAAAAAGCTCGGAATATCCATCTCGAATGATTTTTAATGATAAGATATCTAATTCAACTTCGGAGACTGTTAATTTGTTTGCCGAGTTTTTTAGTAGTAATTTTTCGCCTTACATTTCTTCAGGAAATTCTAATTTCTTTTTATCTTCTTCTCTGAATTTTGGAATGCTACAGTTAATAGATGTTGATGTGTTAAGTGGAATCACTAAGCTCAAACCTACTTTTAGATTGGATAGTGATGGTATTTGCTCATTTTTTATAAAAAATTGTTCAAAGTCATTAATTGTGCCGCTATTATTCCTTTTCAATATGTCATTACAAGAAGGTTTCTTTGTTGATAGGTGGAAAGTTACTGCTATAACTCCCATTTTTAAATCTGGTGCTAAGAATAATATTTTAAATTATAGACCCATTGCCAAATTATGCAACATTTCAAAGATTTTTGAGCATATTGTTTTTGATAAGTTATACTTTGCTGTTAAACATGTTATTTCTCCATCTCAGCATGGATTTGTCAGGGGTTCTACTGTCTCAAATTTGGCGATTTTTTCTCAGTACTGCATATCTAGCTTCGAACTTGGCTGTCAAGTTGATACTATATACACTGATTTCACAAAAGCATTTGACAAGGTGTCACACACTATGTTAATTAATAAACTTTGTCATATTGGATTTCATTCAGTCTTTTTAAATTGGATTCAATCATATTTACAGGATCGAACCTATTTTGTTTCTATTGACTCTGTTGATTCGTTTTCTTACAAAGCTACTTCTGGTATTCCCCAAGGTAGTATCTTAGGCCCAATATTGTTCATTTTATTTATTAATGATATATCGTCTTGTGTTAAATGGTCGAATGTTTTATTATACGCTGATGACTTAAAGATATTTTTGCGAATTAACTCTATTGCAGATGTTTTCCGTCTCCAAAGTGATTTTTTGATTTCCGGAAAGGTGCTCAAACAACTTTTTGTGTCTTAATGTTTCTAAATGTTTTAAAGTTTCTTTTGGTAAATTGGCAAATATGGGTTATTACGACTACTTCATTAATAACCTTTAACTTAAATCTGTATATGAAATAGTTGATTTGGGTGTTGTTTTTGTTGCCAAGTTTACGTTTATTAATCATTTAAATGTCATCATTCCTAAAGCATATTCTTTGCTCGCTTTTGTGAAGAGAAATTGTCGGGAATTTTCGGATCCTTATACGGCGAAGTTAATTTTTTCATCGTTAGTCCGGTCTAAGCTGGAATATGCTTGTATTGTTTGGAATCCCTTTTGTGCTAACCATATATGTAGAATTGGACGTATTCAAAAAAAATTCATGAAGTTTGCTTTACGTTCTATTCATTTTACTGAACCTCAACCTTCCTATGTCGATAAATGTAGATTTATTGGTTTGAAAACCCTCGAGAATAGGAGAACTCTCCTTTCGCAAGTGTTTCTTTTCAAAATTATTTGTGGCTTAGTTGATTGTTCTGAATTACTGGAACTTGTAAATTTTAAAGTTCCTTCTCGTATTTTAAGAAATAATAATGTATTTTTTATTCTGCTTCATAGATCTAACTATTCTGTATTTGAACCAATTGCAAGGGCTTTGAATTAATCGTATATCTAATTTTAATTTAGATTTTTCGAATTCATTAACTACTTTTTGTAACATATTAGATTTAATTTATTTTTAGTATTATATTGTAGTCTGTAAGGAATATTGTATTTCCATAGACTGAATAAATGAAATGAAATGAAATAAAACACAAAACTTGGAAAGTGAATTTAAAATTTTTATTATCGGTGCGAAGAACAATTTATCGAATTTATTGTTTGAAAATGATATCGTGTAAGTTTTAGCCACGATTACGTTCATGGTCCTTTCGGTAGGACCAATTTTGGACGACTCGTGTGAGTATATCTCCCATTCATTGAAAATAACACGTAAATTTAGTCGTCTGGCTTAAATTCTTGGATGAATCACCCGATATATAAAATCAACTGTATTGTGACTTCTTGCATGAAAGTTAATTCGTTTTTTAGCCAACGATATGGATCATTTGTGTGCGACAATTCGCCCTTTATAGTTACAGGAAACAATGAGAAACACATAATTAAAATTAGTATATGTATGTATTTTATACTGATATAAAAAAATGCAAACATTTGTTTAGGTATTGAGTTATTAAATATGTTACACCAACTTATCCTCCAACAGCAAAACCATATAGATCGATATTGTCGATTCCAACATTACCTCCTCCAATACCAAGGCTACCACCATACACATCAATGTCACCAATGACACCTCCATTCAGCTCAATGCCACCAATACCTTCTACAATACCATGGACTCCGCCATGCAGATCGATGTCACCAATACCTCCTCCAATACCAAGGCCTCCGCTAATCAGATCAATGTCACCAATGCCTCCTCCAATCAGATCAATGCCACCTGCAATACCAAGGTCTCGTCCATTTAGATCAATGCCACCAATACCTTCTCCAATACCACGGACTCCACCATTCAGATAGATTTTACCAATGCCTCCTCCAATCAGATCAATGTCTCCTCCAATCAGATCGATGCCACCAATGCCATGGACTCCGCCATTCATATCGATGCCACCAATGCCATGGACTCCGCCATTCATATCGATGTCAACAATGCCTCCTCCAATCAGATCAATGTCATCTGCAATACCAAGGCCACCACCATTCAGATCAATTTCACCAATTCCTACTCCAATACCATGAACCCCTCCAATCAGATCGATGCCAACAATGCCTCCTCCAATACCAAGGTCACCGCCATTCAGATCAATTTCACCAATTCCTCCTCCAATCAGATCGATGCCAACAATGCCTCCTCCAATCAGATTGATGCCACCAATGTCTCCTCCAATACCATAACCTTCGCCATTCAGATCGATGCCACCAATGCCTACTCCAATACCAATGCTTTCGCCATTCAGATCAATACCGCCAATTCCCCCTCCAATGCTGCCAATTCCACCACCAATACCATCAAAGTCTCCCCCAATAACAATGCCTCCTCCATTCAGATCGCTACCGTCGGGACCACCAATTTCGCCTCCAATTCCCCCTCCAATGCCACCAATACCATCAAAGTCTCCGTCAATAACAATGCCTCCTCCATTCAGATCGATACCGCCGGGTCCACCAATTCCTCCTCCAATTTCACCTCCATTACCGCCAATTCCCCCACCAATACCAATGCCTCCTCCGTTCAGATCGATACCTTCACCAATTCCACCAATAACTGTGCCGCCGGAACCTCCATCACCGCCAATGTCCCCTCCAATCACAACATTACCTCCTCCATTCTGATCGGTGCCATCACCAATGCCTCCAGCTCCGATATCTATGCCTCCGGAACCTCCACATCCAGCAGATCCACCATTAGATCCAGTACCAGACCCTGCAACGAAGAACAATCAGAACAATACTATATACCAAAATTACCACTGGACTAAAACAAAGGTTACTTCCTACACAATGAGTGCCGGAGGTGTCTGAAAAGGCCCAACCACATCCTATTACAAGAGTTGAATTTGTGAGGACAGAACAAAGAGTCAATGAATTTAGCATGGCAATCCGAATTATATGACCCGAAGAGTAACGCCCTATATGATAATAGCAAGGACGTACCATCAGAATCGGTTTGAGTGCCACCTGGAGATCCTCCTGGTGTACTGCCGTTGCCAGTACCCGAACCGTTGCTACCTCCTCCCGTTGAACTGCTGCCACCATTACTTGATTCAGTAGTAGCGGTTACTTTAGCCACACTCAGAGAAGTACCTGTCGCTTTGCCAGCAGTACCACTGGCTGTGGGCTTCTGAGCTACACTAAGAGATGAACCTGATGCTTGTCCACTGGTGCCAGAAGAGGGATTCTTTATAGTTGCCGCATGTACATTCGCTAGTTGAGCCACTATGCCGAGTATAATGGCCAGTGCGGCCAGTTGGAAGTACTTCATGTTTCTTTGCTCGTCAGACTACTCAAGACTCAATGATTGCAGTCGAAGCTATGATGATCGCTGTAGACATTCCGAGCGTATTTATACGCAATTAATTGCATAAAAATTGATTTTCAATACGTTAAGAATATGGGAGCTTCTTTGTTGTCGCTACAATAGAAAGGGGAAAACAGAACATGGGGTAGGTTGTATTTATATTAGTTCACCGTGGGGGGGGAAATGAAGAGAGCTCAGTGAGTGAGATTTAACAGTGTGCGGTCATGGTTCTGTTAACATAGTGTTAGCGTTACATTCTGTGAGAATTACATTCCAAGCAGAGAGTCGAAATCTCACACTTGGCATGTTAATTTTAGAGCAACATTAGTATAACCGCAATGTTAACTAGTATATTTGATATGATTAATTGGAAAAAAATATTACTTTTTGATATTGTAACGATAAAAACAAACTATTTTGCAATGTTAATCTAGTGAACCGAATCACGAAAATTAAAAAAACTAAATTCAGAAGTTTCAAATACAATTGAGCTGTTAAACGAATAATGTTGCTCCAAAGCCTTTAACATGCTAGAGGAGAAATTTCGTCTCTAAATATATCTACACCCTCTGATTCCAAACAGAGTTATTCTTATTAGCTGTATTTGTGAGTGGTTCCATTTGTGGCGATATAAACAAATATCACAATCATAGCATAAAATACTAAACATTATAATTTTCCTCAGCTCCTTGCCATAGTGTATTATAGCATTCGATCATGTCAGTCTAAATCCATATTTGTTTCATTTGCAAAGAACTGTTTCGTTGACTGCCGGAAGTAGCTTTGTCATAAAAGTATCATCAGTCATATTTGGTATTGCGTTCTACAAAATTAAGTTAATATTTTCACTCCTCATGAATACATGTTAGCTAATCTATTGTTCAATACATACGAACAAGGTTGCGAAAAACAGTTCTTGTATAGTCCATATGTGGGGTGGGTTGAGTCAATACCACACGCGTCGGTTCGACTATTGTGACTATGTGCCTGGATGTTTATTTTAACCAAAGATTTGGATCATTTGAGTGGAACATTTCGCCCTTTTTCCATGTGAGTACACAAAGAGCTAAAATATCGTCAAATACCAACTCCTCTAAATCCCAATATTATATTTCGTTGTGCCATAATTGCTTTGTGTTCACCAACATTTTCCAATGCTATCTTTATAGTACCAAGAAACAATGAAAAACGCATAAATAAATTTATTATAAGTATGTATTTTATATTTTAATAAAAAAATATGCAAAACATATCCATATATACAAGTAATGGCTTCTTAAATATGTTACACAAACTTATCTTCCAATACCAAAACCGACATTGCCGGTTCCAACAGTACCGCCAATACCAATACCTCCAGAACCGTCAATTCCACCTCCAATGCCTCCTCCAATACCGCCAATTCCTCCTCCAATGCCACCAAAGTCTCCGCCAATACCAATGCCTCCTCCATTCAGATCGATATTGCCGGAACCTCCAATAACGCCAATTTCCCCTCCAAAACCACCAATTTCCCCTCCAATTCCTCCTAAATTGCCGCCAATTCCTCCACCAATATCAATACCTCCACCACCGATATCTATGCTGCCGGAACCTCCATTACCGCCAATACCCCCTCCAATATCAATACCTCCACCAATGCCTCCACCTCCAATGTCAATACCTCCACCAATGCCTCCACCTCCAATATCAATACCTCCACCAATGCCTCCACCTCCAATGTCAATACCTCCACCAATGCCTCCACCTCCAATATCAATACCTCCACCAATGTCAATACCTCCACCAATGCCTCCACCTCCAATATCAATACCACCACCTCCAATATCAATACCTCCACCAATGCCTCCACCTCCAATATCTATACCGCCGGAACCTCCTGAACCGCCAATACCCCCTCCAATATCAATACCACCACCTCCAATATCAATACCACCACCTCCAATATCAATACCTCCACCAATGCCTCCACCACCTAGATCAATACCGCCGGAACCTCCAGAACCGCCACTACCACCTAGATCAATGCCCCCTCCAATATTTCCACCACCACCTAGATCAATACCGCCGGAACCTCCAGAGCCGCCACTACCACCGAGATCAATACCACCAATGCCTCCACCTCCAATATCAATACCGCCGGAACCTCCAGAGCCGCCACTACCACCGAGATCAATACCACCAGTGCCTCCACCTCCAATATCTATACCGCCGGAACCTCCAGAACCGCCATTACCACCGAGATCAATACCACCATTGCCTCCACCTCCAATATCTATACCGCCGGAACCTCCAGAACCGCCATTACCACCTAGATCAATACCACCGGGACCACCGGCACCTCCTTCGGAACCTCCAGATCAGCCATTAGATCCAGAACCAGACCCTACAAAGAAGAACAATACCATATACCAAAATGACCACTGAACTACACTACAAGACTACACTTCCCACACCCTGAATGCCGGAAGTAACTGAAAAGGCCTAACCACATCCCATGACTAGAGTGGATGTTGAAGTTAGCCAATAACAAATATTCCCTATATGACAAAAAATAATAATGACGTACCATCAGAACCACCATCGGTTGGTGAGCCACCTGGAGATCCTCCTGGTGTACTGCCGCTGTCATTACCCGAACCGTTGCCATCTCCTCCCGTTGAACCGCCGTCACCATTTGGTGATCTAGTAGTAGTACCCGAACCGTTGCCATCTCCTCCCGTTGAACCGCCGTCACCATTTGGTGATCTAGTAGTAGTACCCGAACCGTTGCCATCTCCTCCCGCTGTAGTGCCTCCATTACTTGATGCAGTAGTAGAGCTTACTTTAACCAAACTGAGAGAAGTACCACTCGCTTTTCCAGCACTACCACTGCCAGTGGGTTTCTGTGTAGTTGCTGCATGTACATTCGATATTTGAGCAACTATGCCGAGTATAATGGCCAGTGCGGCCAGTTGGAAGAATTTCATGTTTCTTTGCTTGTTGGACTACTCAAGACTCAATGATTGCAGTCGAAGCTATGATGATCGCTGTAGATATTCCGAGCGTATTTATACAGAATTAATTTCACAAAAAATACCTCAGTATCTATGTTTTCAATGGGAACTTCTTTGTTGCCAGGCAGGCACGCTACAGTAGGAAGAGGTAAACACAATATGGGGTAGGTAGTATTTATATTAGTTCACCGTGGGGGGAAATGAAGAGAGCTCAGTGAGTGAGGTTTAACAGTGTGCGGTCATGGTTCTGTTAACATAATGTTAATGTAACATTTTGTAAGAATTACATTCCAAGCAGAGAGTCGAAATATCACACTTGGTATCCTAATTTTGGCCAACATCAGTATAACAGCGATGTTAACTAACCCATTTGACTATGTTAACTTGTATTCGTGAGTAGTTCCATTTGTGGAACTATAAAGATAGAATAAAATTATCAATATTATAATTTTCCTCGCCTTAGTGTGGCATAGTGTGTCATAGCATACGATCATGCCGATCTAAATCCATCTTTGTTTCATTTGAAAACAGCTGTTTCTTTGAATGCCGGAAGCATATTTGTCATAAAAGTATCATCAGTCATATTTGGCATTGCGTTCTACAAAATTAAGTTAATATTTTCACTCCTCATGAATGCATGTTAGCTAATCTATTGTTCAATACATCGAACAAGGTTATGAAGAACAGTTCTTGTATAGCCCACATGTGGGGTGGGCTTACTCAATGCCACACGCGCCGGAATTGTTAATGGTCTGAGCTGACTCTTAAAATCTTGCCTTTCTGCGGGCCTATGAGCCGTGTTGCCGTTTTTGACTTTTCCTACCACATGTGACCTATGAGGTATTTTACGTAAGGATCTCAGGGTACAAAATTCAACTCGTGCAAGAATTTTAGACCATCCGAATGGACCAGTAGTCGTAGTACATTTACATGAGGCGTGTCCGTCATGAAGCAATTATCCAATTTGCCGCATATGGGGTTCAGAGAACCCACACGTGACTATTGAGAAGCCAAAGCATTCACAACGAGTCCCTGTTTGGCGTGGATTTGGGTCATGTACTGAAAAATTGGGTTGATCGGATGAGGTACTACCGAGCCAG
Organism: Polietes domitor; assembly: GCA_947397865.1. Taxonomy (NCBI): domain Eukaryota; kingdom Metazoa; phylum Arthropoda; class Insecta; order Diptera; family Muscidae; genus Polietes; species Polietes domitor. The sequence continues at coordinate 17,532,655 of OX377620.1, forward strand.
TCGTGGTAGTCAATGATATGTCGTGAATGATATTGTCGTAACTAGAATGAATGAATGAAAATGTATTTACAAATCTCGCGGTGACATTTAATACTTGGTTGCTCACTACCCTTAACATAATTTTTGTTTGGCAACGGCCATCTTTGGAAGACTTTAGGTCAGAAAATAAATTATAATAAAGTTACGAAAAAGAAAATGTCATCGACAAAAAAAGGAGCAGAAAGAAAATGTAACAAATATTTAAAATATCACTTTGTTATGGGTTGGCTGAAGAAAACTAATGAGGCTCCACATTCCTATAAACGCTTCCTTTCATCCAAAAAGACATCATCCGACACAGCACTATGAAGACATATATTACTAATATTTTTATTTGCAATGATTCGATAGTTTTTGTCTTTAAGCCTTTGTCTTTATTCAATTTAAGTTTTTTTACTTTACTGAAATTTTTTTATTTACTCATTTAAACTACGAATGAACTTAATTTGAGTAATATTTTTAAACTCAATTTTATTATGTTTTGGCAAAAAATTTATATTTGTAGCAATTGCAACAGTAGCCATTTGACTAAGTTGCTGTTGCATCCAATTGGAATCTTTAAACTTTGACGAATCAACAACTCATTCATATTTTTTTGGTTTTGATCGATTTTTTTTTTGTATTTGGGTATTATTGGGGATTTTTCATGGCTACTTTGGGCTCAAGGCCCGATGATAGAAAAGTAGGAGAATTGTGATGCTTTTAACATTTCCAGTTCAATATTTTTATTTTAATATTTTAGGTTCAATCATAAGGCAATATTATTGAAAACGGCGTTAATTTCAACCGGACCGAACTTTATATACCCTCCACCATGGATTGCATTCCACAGAGGCTGTCGATTTTCGTATAAATGCAGTAATATTACAAGAAAATATATATTTTTTTAATATAGCCAAACCAAAACAAATACAAATATTAAAAAAATAATTTTATAAATAAATATAATATTTTTATTATTTCAAACCACGCTTATAAGGCAAGGCTACAAATACGTTTACACTATATATAAAAATAATACTTCAAGTCAATTCAAAAAATAAATATTCTTATATTTATATTTTCAAAAAGCTTAAATACTATAAATATTGGTATTTCCATTTTATTTGAATTCCAAAAGTACAATTTGAAAATCCATTATCTAAAGGGTGATTTTTTAAAAGCTATAGGAAAGTTTTTCAAAAAAACACATAAAATTCAGAAAAATGCATGAAATTTTTATTTGAATCGATAGTATGGTCTGTTTGAAGATTATTTCATGCGAATTTAAGCTTGACTGCGCCTCAAATGGTACATCCGCTAAGTCCAATTTTGGCATTTCCACGTTTTTGAGTAACAGAGGCCCAATTGCTGCGAACGGCGATGTATCGATAATTGATGGTCATCATTAACACTGGCCGATACAGCTGCGATATTTTCTGCAGTTCGCACTCTACGTAAGCGTGTTGGTGGTTTAATGTCCAACAATGTAAATTTGGTGCAAAATTTAGTCACAATAGCCCGAATAGCCGCTTCAGTGGGTCGATTAAAGTGACCATAAAAAGGAAGCGCGCGATGAACTTTCTTAACAGAGCACGCATTTTGATAATAAAATTCAATAATTTGCAAGCGTTGTTCGTTTGTAAGACGATTCATGGTTAAATTATAGACCAAACTGAAGATGTTTGACAGTGAAACAAAACACGAAACGTGCGTCAGCTGTTTAAACCAGTGTTGCTAAAAAGATAATAGCTAAAAAATCACCCTTTATCAACAAATTTTTGTCGGGAAAGTAAAAAGTACAAATGTGGAAAAATCTTTTTATTTCGCGTGAATTCAATTGTTCTAGCTGCGGCCATTTGCTTGGTACCATTTTTATCCCATTTTTCCCTATTTTACCCCCCTTAAGAGTACGACTTTCTAAAATCTCTTTATTTTACGTGTCTACTGACTTTCTAAAATCTGTCTAGGCAACTAGAGGGATGTACACTAGGGCGTACCTCAAAAAAAAAGTTCGCCGTACACCTTCGAATATGAAGTATTATTGAAAGGTAGTTTCAAAAAAAAATTTTTATTTTTTTATGCCGAACGTAGGGGTCGCGCTTTTACATTTTTCTATATAACTTGTATTTATAAACGGATTTTAAAGTGTGATACATCGATGTTTTTGTCTCGACGAGGCCGATTTTTTTGTCTTTGAAGTCATTGAGCTCAAGCACCCCCTTCTGGTACTTACCCATCATTTCTCAGTTGCTACTACCCTAATGTACCACTCTAATAATCGAAAATTAAAGCTCGCATAAAATCATGAATCATGTTTGAGCTCAATGACTTCAAAGACAAAAAAATCGGACAAAAACATCGATGTATCACACTTTAAAATCCGTTTATAAATGCAGAAGTTATATAGAAAAATGTAAAAGCGCGACCCCTACGTTCGGCATAAAAAAATAAAAAAAATTTTTTTGAAACTACCTTTCAATAATACTTCATATTCGAAGGTGTACGGCGAACTTTTTTTTTTTACTTGTAACCTGGTACGCTCTAATGTACACACAGAATTCCATCATTCTAGCTGTAGTCGTTTAGTACTCTTTTTTTGTACTATTTTTATCCCTCTGTACCCAATGTAGCCCTTGAAAGTACGAATTTGGAAACCCCTTTTATTTTTCGTGTCTATGCAGTCAGAGGAATGGATACTCCGAATTTCATGACTCTAGCTGCGGCCATTTGGTTGGTACTATTTTTGCCCCCTTTTGCCATTTTAAGCCCAAAAAGTACGAATTTGGAAAAACCTTTTATTTTACATGTCTACGCAATCAGAGGAATGTATACACCGAATTTCATCATTCTAGCTGTAGTCGTTTAGTTGGTACTATTTTTATCCCTCTGTACCCATTGTATCCTTTGAAAGTACGAATTTGGCAAAAACCTTTTATTTTACGTATCTACGCAGTCAGAGGAATTTCATGACTCTAGCTGTGGTCATTTGGTTGGTACTATTTTTATCCCCTTTTTTTCATTTTACCCCCAAAATTATGAATTTCAAAAATCCGTTTATTTTACGTGTCTTAACAATCAGAGGACTGTATACAACGAATTTCATTATTCTAGGTGCAGCCGTTTGATTGGTACCATTTTTATCCCTTTATTCCCATTTTACCCCTTAAAAGTACGAATTCGGAAAAAATACTTGTATATTATGTCTCTACTCAATTAGAGGAATGTACACAGCGATTTTTGTGTTTCTAGCTATTGCCGTTTAATATGTACCATTTTTATCCCTTTTTGCCCCATTTCACTCCCTACGAATAAAATAAATAAATAAATAAATAGGGTGATACGTATACCTAATATCAAGTAAGTACAAGCAGACATATTGAAAAATATGCTTAATTACAGGAAAATATTAGTAGTTATTATTGGTACTTTAAGTCCTTGTGTGGGAAATTTTTTTCCCTTTGGGACGATTTCGCCCAGTTTCAATCCCAACCGATTTACGACTATAAGACGCATTTATGGAAAATGTTGACATTCTACCTCCTTTGATTAACGGACATGGCTAGATCTTAGAATTTTATGCCGATCAAGGTGTTACAAAGGGAATGACAAAGTTAGTATACCCCCATCCTGGAGGTGGAGGGTATACAAATGCATCTAGAAAGCTTGATTATGAGTAGAAAAGTAGGAGAATTTTGGTTTTTTTAATGGCACCAGTAGGTGCCATATCTCAACCCTATTAATATGCCATAGAAGTATGAAAAAAAAATTAAGTTGTAAAAATCTGGGGGAAATCGATTATATTTTAACACAGCTTATGGCCATAAATATTGCAGCCGAATCTTTGTTTTCTGAGTCGACTCTACATACTGCTACGGGAGAACAAAATTGACAAAAATTTCGGAATCCTGGATTACAATTCTGTCATTTTCATTGCTGGATGGACTTTAGTTTTCGATATAGTCGAACAGGCCCGTGCGCAGGATTTTCCCCTGGGGGGGGGGTTTTCATCTACACTCATAAAAAATTTAAACCTATAATGAGTTAAAATTAATTAAAATTTAGGAAAGCAGGTAAATTTTTACTAAATATAAGTAGAATTTTTCTGAAATTTTCCTAAATCTAAGTAAATTTTTCCTAAAACCAAGTAATTTTTTACTAAATTTAAGCAAAATTGCCCTAAAACTATGCAAATTTTCACTAAATCTTAGTAAAATTTTGCTGAAAATTTCCTAAAACTAATTAAATGTTTACTCAAATCAAGTAAACTCAAACTGAGGACAATTTTGCTGATTTTTTCCTCAAAACGAGTAAATTTTTACTTAAACTGAGGAAAATTTTATTTTATACAAGGAAAAAAGGAGCAATTAAAATAAGTTCAATTTAACTAAAAAAATCAAACAAATAGTTTTGCTTCAGAGTATGCTAAACTGATACAAAAAATGACAACATGAAATATTTCTCAAAAGTTTCATGTTACCTCTGCCATAAGTTAAAATTTCCTAAATGGAATTTTTCCCATACAAAAAATTTCAGATTTTTTCTCACTTAAAACCTTGAAAATATTCTTCCACGTAAGTTTGAATTTACTCAATTGTAAGAATTTTTTATTAGATCCAAATAAATGTTTTTTAGTAAATCTACTACCTTTCTAGTAAATGAACTATTTACTATGGCTTTGAAAGAAGGAAACTTTACTCATACTTAGTTAATTTTCCAACTTTTTAAGAAATTTTTACTGGAGCGTTTGGAAACCACTCATATTTTATTGCCAGGATCTTCGAAAAATATTTTGATACATTTGTCCGACAGACATTGTCGGCAAAATTGCATTTCAGTAATCCATCTACCAGTACACTCAAAGGAATATGTCAGTAAAAGAAAGCAGAAAGTCTACTGAAAGAGCAGATTTTCTGCTGTTAAGAAAGAGACAGCAGATTTGTATCTGCTGAGATGGTAAACAGCTGTTTGCTATTTTTAGCAATATATGTGATACGCATATTGTCCCAAGCTAATATAAAAGAAAATTCGAGCTAAACTCGCTTATGAACGCTTATCTATTTTTATATTTCAATTAACAACAGCCAATTTTAGCAGACTGCAAACTCTTTAGCAGAAAACTGCTGTTATGCCAAAAAAACAGCAGAAAATTGTCTTGACTTGTTCTCAAAGTGTAGAACTTTTTTAAATAGTTGCTTGAAATTACATACATACATATCGAGGGTTTATATTCATAAGTGGCTATGAACAAAAACATAACTTTTCAGGAGAGCGAAAAAATGATTTTCTCCTTAATTTGAAGAGAAATTATTAATCATTCTTCTACAGTTTAATCTAAAAAGGATTACTAATTAAAAAGTTTTCGAAATTTCCTATTATTCGCGGTTTCATTGTTCATAGCCACTTTTGTATGTTTAAAATTGAGCACTATGAATGTTGAAATAAGTATAAGATTTATTGTAAACTCCATAACTTTTTTTATACAGCGAATTTAGAGATTCCACCTTCATCCGTCAGATTGGTCGCTTGTAACATATATGTAGCCAATCGCTGCAATTGATGAAAAATCCAAAATTCGCCGTTGCAATTCCTTATATTTTAACTTTGTTCATTCATAATTCTGAAATTCATACACAAATATTCCCCTTGAAGTCAGCAATCACATGCCAAAGAAATATTTTGGTATTCTCAATAAGATCAAAAGTTACGCGGGTTTTTATGAAGATACTTTTCACAATTTTTGACTTTACAGCCACCATTTTTCCTATTTTAGCCTGATAACTGGGGAATCAAAATGCTATTAACGCGAAATGATGGAATTTGGTAGTACGATATGCCCTAAATCTAGAAAAATGTTTTAACCAAAATCGTTGTAGTGAATGTAGTTCATAGCCACTTATGCAGTCACAAACTAACGTGCGAGGGGATAGCCAAATCAGAAAATTAAAAAAATGGCTTTAGAAAAAAATCTTTTCCAAATTTATATGACAGATGACATCCAAATCTGAGAATAGTTTGGCATCAAAAACTCATTTTCGAGAAAATGGTTCATAGCCACTTTTGAACATAAGCCCTCGATATATATTTTGAAGAAATATTACACAAAAAACGATCAAATTACTCGGCGATAAACCCTTCAGTCCCGCATCTTTTCTATGATAAATGCAGAAAATTGGATATGCTTTTTGACAAATTTAATATAGGATATGAGTAACAGGATGTTTACTCAAAATCTTTATACGCATATTCCGATTAAATAAAAAATATTTGTAAATGTTTCTTCATTTTTATAATTTTAAATATGTATAAACTCGAATAACAAATACAGTTTTTTGTATTCGATGAAATGCAAGAAGAAACAACTAGAAATTGTAATTCCAAAAAACCAAATAATTGGTATTTTAGAGTTTCGTTTTCCTACGTAGATCCAAGTTAATAAGTGAATAATACAAAAAATACTAACTCTGGAAAATATTGATAAATATAACAAAAATGTTAGTAAGTTAAAACTCGTTTGTCGAAATGGATTTGTATTATAATTGAAAACTCCCAAAACATTGGAAGTAACAGAAACCGTTGTTGTTGCATATGTGTTGAAAATAGAACACATCGGTTCAGATTTAGATACAGCTCCATAAAAATGTCCAATCGCAAATGTTACATCTTAGCGCTCTACAAGCATCAAGCAAATTATTTGCTTTTATTAAAAATATTTTAGATTTCATTATGATATCTACACTATTTTTAAAATTACTAAACGATTTTGTTATTAAATTTCCAAACTTTTATTGCAGTACACAATTAAAAGTTCATAAGATATAGCTCTAGTCGAATGTCAAGAAATTGTATCGGTTAATAAAAATGAAAATTTTCCGAACAATTTGGTGTCCATTAGCAAAATTAGCACTACACAATCTTGAAATTGGCACAAATCGTTTAGTTTATTTGTATTTTTCATAACCTTTGTCCGAATTTCAAGAAAGTGTCCACGATTTTTTTATGTAATTTTCGTGTTTTCATGATTTTACTGCAAAATTACTATTTCGGGCGAGTTATTTTAAAAAGACCTTAAAAATTCTATATTTTTTGCTTCAGAAAGTCTAGAAGGTTTTAAAAAGTATATGTTCGAAACCTCTCTGGGGGGGGGGGTTTGAACCCCCAAAACCCCCCCTGCGCACGGCCCTGTAGTCGAATAACTATAAACACATACTGGATATTCTTCATTTATATACTAGTCATACTAACTATAAGTTTATAATTAAATATCTTCTAATTTCTTGCTGTTATCATGAGAAATAAAAAAATCCAAATTCAATACCACCCAGTCACCCACATCAAGCAAAGCAAACATTTTTCAAGGCATTCCAAATGGAAAGAGCCATATTTGGCATGCGTGCCTAGCTTTGGACATTACTGTCCCATAACCTGTTTGTGTATGAAAGGCCTAAATGTATGCTGAAGATTTTGCTAAATTAAATGGATATTATACTCACGCCATTAACACAAACATACCTGTAAAGAAACGAAAATACATTTTTGATTAATTAAGAAATATTATCAGTTATCATTATAAATGGTGTCAGAATAATATGTGATTTTTATAGAAAACTCTGGCATGGGATCGAGTCAACGATTTTTCAAACAAAATTTTAATTTGATTTAAAAAAAAAATAAATTTCAATTTGATTTTTTGAACAAATTTAAATTTGAGTTTGATTTTTTTAATTTCAATACATCAGGGCTTACTGGAACCTTGATGACGTTATGCTAAACTTTCCAGCATAGAGTTAAAACAATGTTTGCACAGATGTTTTTATACCCTCCACCTCCAGGATGGGGGTATACTTGATATATCGACCTGAGACCCTATAAAGTATATATATTCTTGATCGTCATAAAATTCTGAGACGATCTAGCCGTGTCCGTCTGTTGAAAGCACGCTAGCATCTAAACGAAAGGAGCTAGAACGTTCAAATTTTCCATAAATGCTTCTTATAGTCGTAGATCGGTTGGGATTGAAACGGGGCAAAATCGGCCCAAAGGGAAAAATTTTTCCCTCACAAGGACTAAAAATACCCATAATAATCCCTAATGTTTTAGCGTATTTAAGCACGTTTTTTGAATATGTCTGTTTATATTTGCTTGATATTTGGTATGCGCATTCTCCTTATAGCAAAAAAGTGCATCATAAAGTGATTCTTATTTGTAGGGGGTAAAATGGGGCCAAAAAGGGATAAAAATGGTAAATATTAAACGACAACAGCTAGAAACACGAAATTCGGTGTGTACATTCATCTAATTGAGTAGACACATAATATAAAAGTATTTTTTCCAAATTCGTACTTTTAAGGGGTAAAATGGGAATAGAGGTATAAAAATGGTACCAACCAAACGGCTCAACATAAAATAATGAAATCCGTTGTATACATTCCACTGATTGCAAAGACAAGTAAAATAAATGGATTTTTCAAAATTCGTACTTTTTGGGGTTAAAATGGAAAAAGGGGATAAAAATAGTACCAATCAAATGACCGCAGCTAGAGTCATGAAATTCGGAGTATACATTCCTCTGACTGTGTAGACACGGAAAATAAACAGATTTTTCGAAATTCGTACTTTTTGGGGTCAAAATATAAAAATGGGATAATAGTACCAACCAATTGACCTCAGCTAGAGTCATGAAATTCTGAGTATACATTCCCTTGACTACGTAGTCATGAAAAATAAAAGTTTTTTTTTCCAAATTCGTACTTCCAAGGGATACAATGGTACAGAGGGATAAAAATAGTACCAACTAAACGACTACAGCTAGGATGATGAAATTCTAATTGCGTAGAAACGTCAAGGGGATAAAAATAGTACCAACCAAATGACCTCAGCTAGAGTCATGAAATTCTGAGTATACATAGACACGCAATAAAAAAAGTTTTTTCCAAATGCGTACCTTTTCTTTTACGGCAAAAATTGGTTGAATCATGAAGTTATGTTATTTTGAACTATGCACGTCTGATACTGGATTTTCAAAATTTGTACTTTTGGAATTAAAATAGAATGGAAATACAACCAACTGTAGCACCCATTATCTACCAATATTTATGCTTTTTGAAAATATAAATATAAGAATATTTTTTTATTTGTGAAGGAAATTATGGTTTGCTTGGCTGAAGAAAGCTGCTGAATTAGAGAGTTTGGAGTTGTGGGCAATAACGTCAACCAAGTTGGTGGATGTAGTGGACTGTATTTGCGGTTGGGAATGAGATTAACTCCAGAGCTTCATAAAAAGAAATAGAGTTTATTCAAATGAGAGACATAATTACTCAGTGCATGAGAAATTATGTATAAATGTGCATTTGAATATACTCCAACGAGATATGTAGGATAAAAAACAACAAAACAGAGTTAGTTCAAATTCAGTGGTTTTATTGGAGATCGAGATGCTCACCAGTTGATGGTATATGGAAAAGTGGAAGATTTTCCTTTGCGAATGTCAAAGGAAAATTCGGTTTTCATATTTCATTTTGAATCTTTTCTAAGTTATAATTCACAATAGTGTAATTTCGAATTTAGTTATCGATTTACAATAAAGGTTAGATACAATTTACAATGGTTACTTCAATGTTGTACAAATTCAAATCTTAAAAATAATAAGTCGAAACTTATGACGCGTTGATCAAGTGGTTGTTGCCTATCAGTTTGATTGTTGACTTGGAGGTTCTTTCGCGGCTGTTGTTGCTTATCTTTGTTGTAGTTAGGGTGTAACATGGTGTGATGATGTTTGCCACATTTCCGACAAGTGTACCTGGACCTGCAATCTCTAAACCGATGGCTTCGTGCAAGACAGTTTACGCAATAATTATTTTTAAGAATCATCCTATTGCGTTCTTTGGGGTTCATCTTGATGAATTTTGGACATGTACTCAGGGCGTGAAACCGGTCACACATCTTACATTTGTAGACGTCCGGTTTGCGAGGACTATTTCTTCTTTGAGGTCTGGAAAATATGAAGTATAGAGCTTGATTAATGGCATATACATTCTCCACCAACGTGAAGAATGTGCAGTGGTAAATTTTAACTAATTAGTGACTAATTAGACTGCTCTGGAACATAATCATTCACGAAAGGTAAATAACATAATTTGACTATTGGGCGATTGCTAACACCGTTGGCAGTGCGTACGTCTGCGACTCGTACGTTATTATCTGAACCGACAAACGTTTTTTCGATTCTACCCAAGCGCCATTCGCTGGGAGGTAGTAAGTCGTCAATTATTATTACTAAGTCACCGATTTTTATATTAGGTGTAGGATTTTTCCATTTGTAGCGTTTGTGTAGAGCTTTGAGATAATCCGCTTTCCACCTTAAAGCGAATTGATGGTGGAGTGCTTTCAATTTTAACCATTTGTTTATAAGAGATATATTTGGTGAAATTGGTTCAGGGAGCGACATTATGGGTGCACCTTTGAGGAAGTGACCGGGTGTTAGAGCAGTCAAGTCTGACGGATCTTCTGACATAGCGGATATTGGGCGAGAGTTCAACACTCCTTCCACTCGAGCGAGTACCGTGGAGAATTGTTCGAAAGTGAACTTATGAGCTCCAGCGATTTTCTTAAAGTGAGTCTTAAAGCTCTTGACAGCGGCTTCCCAAAGGCCGCCCATATGAGGTGCGTGAGGTGGTATGAATTTCCATTCAAACCCATGAATGGCATACTTTTGAGCGATGTCGCTTGCAGTTGTTTTCAAGAACTGGGAAAATTCTCTTAGCAACGTTCTACTTGCTCCAACGAAATTGCGTCCATTATCTGAGACTAACCTCTGGGGGAGCCCCCGCCTTCCGACAAATCGGGCAAATGCGGCTTCAAAGGCTGCGGACGACAAATCTGAGCAGGCTTCTAAATGCACAGCTTTTGTAGAGAAACATACAAATACGCTGACATAGCCTTTGATAGATGGAGAATTGCGAAGGGCTGAGCTTTTTAGCTCAAAGGGACCGGCAAAGTCAACACCGGTAGTATGAAATGGCGGAGTGAAAGTACATCGTTCAGGTGGCAAGGGAGCCATTATTTGATAGCATGGCTTTTGTTTATACAAAATGCATGTCTTACATTTATGTATTATACTTTTGACTCTGGGTTTCAAGCGAGACACATAAAACTCAGTCTGTACAAATCTACACATTTGGTTACATTCTGCATGTGCCAGGAAGATGTGTAAATGGGATAGATAGAGATGACAGAGTCTTGAGTTGCCGGGAAGTATAATGGGGTATCGTTCCCTATATGGGAGAGATGAATCTGATAACCGACCATTTACTCGTAGAACCTTTTCCGAATCTAGAAAAGGGTTTAATGTTGTTAAAGTACTTTTTTGTGAAATGGGCTTTGAGTTAAGGAGTGCCTCATACTCACATTCATAGAATCGTCGCTGAGATAGGGATATTAAGCGGGATTTGGTAAACCTCAATTCTCTCAGAGTCAAATCGACGGATTCAAACTTGTGAAGATTTCTTATATTACTGTGAGTATTGTAATAAAATCGAAAGACGTATGACAAAACCTTTAATGCTCTCGAGTAAGAGGAAAATCGTGTCAAAATATCATCTTCTTCGGCGGTAACATGGAATGTTTCAATGACTTGATTTTCCTGTAATGAAAGTAAAGAGTTTCTTTTGGGCCAATTGGACTCTGGAGTAGTGAGCCATGGAGGTCCGTGCCACCATAAGGGATTACACGTCAAGTCTATAGGTTTACAACCTCGAGTGCCCAAATCGGCTGGATTTTCATGAGTTGGTACATGTCTCCATTTTGCATTTGGAGTCAGCTCATGAATTTGAGACGTGCGGTTAGCCACGAATGTTTCCCATGTCAATGGCGGTTTGGACAACCATCCGAGTACTATGGATGCGTCAGTCCACAAAGTCACTGCGCTAATATTAAGATCAAATATATTCATTACATATTTGATGAGCTTAGCTAGTAACAAGGCACCAGTGAGTTCCAACCTTGGCAATGAAACTGTTTTGATGGGTGCGACTTTACTTTTGGCCATGAGCAGATTCGTGAAAACTGTCGAACTTGAAGTTTGACAACGTACATAAACACAGGCACAATAGGCTTCTTTTGAAGCATCGCAGAAGCCATGAACTTCAATTAGATCACTGGGCATGTGCTGTATCCATCGAGGTATTACGATGGCTTCAATATGCGGTAGGTCGGATAGTAAGCTGTTCCAAGTTTGAAGAGAATCTGAACTTATAGTCTCGTCCCAGCCCAAGCCCTCAAGCCAGAGCTGTTGCATTAAGACTTTAGCCTTGATAATAACAGGGGTTATCCATCCTGCAGGGTCGAACAATTGGGCTACAGCTGAGAGGACTTGACGTTTAGTCACATTTGGGTGCCTCTGCATGGGAATTGAGGTATACGTGAAACTATCTTGTAAGGCGTTCCATTTTATGCCTAGAGTTTTTGTAGAACTAGCTTCGTAAAACCGCAATAAATTTAGATCGTACAAATCCTCAGGTGGAAGATGTGCAAGTAAACGAGGATCGTTTGCTGTGATTTTTTTTAAAGGGAATCCTGCTGAATTGAGAACAGCTCTAAGTTTATTGTGAGATTCGATGGTTTCGTCAATAGAAAACCCACCGGAGAGTATGTCATCGACATAAGTTTCTCTGCGTAAAGTCGAAGCAACTTGAGGATATTGATGTTCTGAGTCAGAAGCTAGTTGTAAAAGAGTGCGTATAGCAAGGAAGGGAGCGCAGTTCACTCCAAAAGTGACAGTGTTTAACTGATAATCTTTTACAGGGCCCGTTGGATCCTTTTGGAACAAAATCCTTTGGTACGCTCTATCAGTAGGGTGAATGATAATTTGACGGTACATTTTTTGTATGTCTCCACTGTATACGTATTTGTACTTTCTCCAATTTAGGATGGTAGAGATCAAGTCCGTTTGGAGAGTGGGACCAGTATAGAGTACGTCGTTAAGTGAAAAGCCTGATTTTGTCTTACGAGACGCATTAAATACAATCCTTACTTTTGTAGATTTGTGTTCAGGGCGTACAACAGCGTGATGTGGGAGGTAGAAGGAATTGTACTTTCCTTCAGAGGAAATTTCTTGTGAAGTAGTTTCTTCCATATGATTCAACGAGATATATTCATTGAGCACTGCGTTGTATTCTGTTTGAAGGTCCTGATCTTTGGATAATGTCTTCTCCATCCGAACATACTGTCCGAGGGCGACAAACCGAGAAGAACCAAGGAAAACTGATTCTGGGAAATCTTGTTTAAATGGCAGTCTTACAACATACCGGCCATCTGGGCGACGTGTTGTCGTTTTTGAGTAAAACTCCTCACACAGTTTGTCTGCCGTAGATATGGGGGGAAGCGTTGGGACTTCTTCTATTTCCCAAAACTTTCTAAGGGTTTCATTGAGCGCTTGGTATTCGGAGAGAACTACATTTGTAGTGAATGTGTGCACCGTTTCAGCTTTCATTGGACCACTGAGAACCCAGCCGAAAATAGTGTTATAAGCTGAAGCTGTACCACATATGTTTTTCCTAATTCCTTCGATATTTATGAATCTTTCAGAATCATTACCCAGAATTAGATCAATATTTGATGATTTATTGAAATTTGGATCTGCTAACCCGAGGTTTTGCAGTTCTGTTGAATCTGGGATCTCAAAGGAAGCAGAGGGCAATCTTTTTGTTACTTTCGGTAACACTATGGCGTTAATAGTACACCGGATATTATGTTTTTGTGCAAAAAGCACGAGTTCACATTCTTTATCTGCCGTTTGTGTTTTACCACCAATGCCGACAATCTCGAAGTGAGATTTGTGATAGGGAATTTGTAGTCTACCTCTTATTCTCTCGGAGAGAAACGTTCTTTGGGACCCCGGGTCGATTAGCGCTCTTATTGTAAAGAGTTCGCCTTTATGTTCGATTTGTACTAACGCCGTTCGGAGCAAAATTGTCTCATTATTACTCGAAAAATTTGCTTGAATTTGAGAAAATGCTTCAGAAGAAGTAGATGGGGAAGCAAAAGTGGGATTGTTGACTGACTTCTTCTCAAAATGTGACATCTTTTCTGGAGATGGATTAGAATTCAGGGTTTGCGATTCAGAACTAGGAGCAGGGCTCTTAGACCCCAAGTGTAATAGGGTATGATGTCTTTTTTTACAAAAATTACAAGTCTTGTTACTTTTGCACTTAGCTTTTACGTGCTTCTCGGAGAGGCAATTATTACAGATTTTGTTTTTAAAAACAAAATCTATTCGTTCTTGTGGTGTGAACCTGCGGAAGTCGGGACATATTCTAATATTATGTTCTGATCTACATAGGGAACAAGAGAAGTCAAGCTTCTCTTGTGATACGTACGTCTGTATCTTGTTGTGACGTTGGGATGGAGCAACTGAAGGGACGCTGTGCCGTTCTTTCGTAGACCTGATGCTGGATATTCGTTCCACTACCTCGAAACGGTCTATTAGGAACTCATCCATCTGGGACCATTTGGGCAACTCACGATGAGATTTGAGGGACTGCTCCCAGAGTGATATAGTTTCATCAGGCAACTTTGTGGATATCAAGTATATCAGAATGGGATCCCAGCATTCTATTTTAACATCAAGCGATTTTAGAGTACTGAGGCAATCCTTTACTGTGGAGTGAATTTTCTGAAGGGATTCACTGCTTTCGACATTTGCGACAGGAATATTAAATAAGATTTTGAGCTGGTTGTCTACAAGAACACGTTTGTTCTCATAGCGAGTCTTTAATGCCATCCATGCGAGGTCAAAGTTTTCATCACTGAGAGTGTATCTTTTGACAATCGCGCCAGCGCTACCTTTGGTCTTGTTTCTCAAATGGTAAAGCTTTTGAGCTCGCGTGAGTTTTGGGTGATTTACGTAGACGGCTGTGAACATGTCACGAAACGAGGGCCATTCTTCGTAGCTTCCCTTGAATACTTCTGTATCACATGGAGGGACTTTTATACAAATGTTCATTTCATCTGAGCTTTGTGTATTGCGATTATTTTGTGACGCAAGAGGTCGTCTGGACGAAACGTTTTGAGCAACATTTTCTCCGGATATTCTCAGAATGTCTGAAATTTGAGATTTTGTTTCATAATACGCCTCAGAACATACATTGAAGTTGATCTTTGCATTTTCTTTGAAGTCCTTTGCACTGGAAGATTCGGAAGAAAGTAACAAGTTTTCGTAGTCAACTTGTAATTTCCTCCATCTGTTTTCCAAATCCTCCAATTTGACTTCGAGTAGTGAGTCCGTTTGATCGGTGATATCGCACTTTTCAAACGTAGTGCAGAAACTAACAAGATGGTCACAGACAAAAAGAAATTTCTCGTGAATTGGAGAAGACTTGCGGGCAGGGCTGCATGAAGCCGCAGAATTGGACGCACCTTCGTTAGGCATTCTTGCGTGTTTAATATTTTCCCACAGGAAGAGATAGAAATTGAAGATATTTGAAGAAAACTAAGTCCTGATTATATTTCTACCTTCCAATTTAGGAAAAAAGTAGAAAAAATATATTTAAGCTTAGTAGAGGTTAACTAAACACTTTTTGAAAGTGTAGTTTAAGGTGTATTGTAAACCTTTAGTGGCAGATCGTTTGTTTTATAAATTCCAAAAAATTTTTTGAATAAGAGGAAGCAAATGAGTTTAATTAAAGGTGTATTGTAAACCTTTCTGGCAGAGTGTTAGTACTAGAAATTCCAAAAAACTCTAGAAGTAATGTGTGAGAAAGCTTTAGGAGCTGAGCGTAAAGACTATAATTTGCGCGGGGAACGATTGAAGTTTATACCGAAACTTCTTGTGATCGTATAGTTAGATCACAAAATTTAGGAAAGGCAATCTCAGCTTCAGTTAAATTATCAAGCGAATTTTGGTTCGTATATGAAAAGAAAACGTTTTATAATTGGGAGTAGCTTTGTACTACTATTTTCAAATTTTTATACAAAATTTAATTAGATTTTGTTACCAATAATAATATTTATTGATATTAATATTTATTATTGATATTATTTGTGATATATATGTATATATATATATATGTATATGTGCGAACTTTTAGAAATCTAATAATTCATATTAGTAAAAAATTTTCTTAACGAAATCGACGAAAATTGTAAATATTATGTATGTAAGTTACACGTAATTTTGTTAGTTATTTTGTTCCGTATTCCTTTTATCGAAAGCGAAAAATTTTATATTGATTTCTGGAGCAATATTATTTTACCAATATAGCAAATGTATTTTTCCTTATGACGATATTTCGACTTTTAGTTAATTGAACAATTCGAATTTTTAAATATTTCGTGATGAGAAATATCTATCCAGCAAACAAACGTAATAGTCTTTGTTTTGTCTCTTCCGTTTCGATTTAGTTGCGCGTTAATAAAATTTTCAATATGTTGTTTTAGAAAAAAATTTAAAATATAATTAAATTTTTTCTCGAGTGTATTCGTAATATCTGTATGTATGAATGTTGTGTGCTTTGAGTGACAATAATATATATGTAAGTGTGTGCTGAAGGGCTTGTGTGGTTAAAGAGAATGGTGTGTATGTATGTATGAATTTTGTGTGTGCGTTGAGAGAAAATAATATATATGTAAGTGTGTGCTGAAGGGCTTGTGTGGTTAAAGAGAATGGTGTGTATGTATGTATGAATTTTGTGTGTGCGTTGAGAGAAAATAATATATATGTAAGTGTGTGGTTAATGAGACTGATGTGTATGGATGTATGTTGGCATCGATGTTAGATCGAATAGGAAATAAAGCATGACGTGTTACACCCACAAAAAAATGCACGTATACGATTGTTGAATTTTGATAATTTTATTCGCTGCTTGTTATATTTGTAGGTTTTAACTCTTCTTCTTTATGTTGTTGCAAATTGATTTATACTTTTTTTTTCACTTTTTTCTTCTTCTTCTCAAATTAATGTGGCAGGAAATTTATCTTTGGTAGCTTTGAAAATAATATTTTATTTCTAAACCTTTTGACGCTTGTAAATAGTGTGCGAAAAAGTAGTATTTGCGAGTGTACAAAATTGTATGTAAATTTCTTAATTACCTTTTGTATTTGGTGATTTTGTTTGGGTGTATATGTAATCCTGTCCGTATTTATGTTTAAGCTTTAATTGTTATTAATTTATTTATGTATTACTCGGACGAAAATAATTAATTTAATTTAAATTTATTTGGTTTTGATTTTGTTTAATAACTTTCATTAGTTTTTTTTATAAATATTAAGAAAAACCCTTTCTTAATTACTCTTTATTTTATCTTTCTCACTTTTTAAACACTCTCACTTTTAAGCTGTTGTTTTCTTACACATGAGGAATGGGGGGGGGAAGCCAGTGTATGACTCTTTTCTAATTTATTTCTCACTCTTTTCTTTTCTATTCTCACTTGTTACACTGCAAGAAAATGAAACAATAAATATGTAAAGAGTGACGTTGGCGTCTGTGTATATATACATCAATATGTATATATATACATATATGTGCATATGCACAAAGCAGAGATATGGTTGCTGGTCAACTTTTGGCAAAAAATGAAGATTTTAAAGCAAGGCCTAGCCTGTTGTTTTTGTAAAATAACGGCGTATATTTTTTGAATTCTCTCACCTATGCATTTATTCCTCTAAATATTGCATGCATGTTTTCTCACATTTTCCTTTCCTTTTTTAACTTTTTGAGGTTAGATTTTTTCCCGGGAATTTGGCAAAAAAAATAACTTTTCCTTCTTTAACTTTTTGAGGTTAGATTTTTCCCGGGAATTTGGCAAAAAAAAAAACTTTTCCTCTTTTAACTTTTTGAGGTTAGATTTTTCCCGGGAATTTGGCAAAAAAAATAACTTTTCCTCTTTTAACTTTTTGAGGTTAGATTTTTTTTCCGGGAATTTGGCAAAAAAAAATCACTATTTTTCCCGGGGTTTTTAAACCAACACACTATACACTTTAACTGATCAATTAACTAATTTTTGGGGTAATAGCATGAAATTTGCTGTATTTGACGTATTATACGTCCGATTATTTTTACCACCTTATTTTTCCCTGGTTCCAACACGAACTTTTTTGCTCTTGCACACTTTACTACACACTTTATTACACACTTTATACACACTTTAATACACACCTTAATACACACTTTTTAATTTTCGCGACAGATCAATACTGATCTGTTTGGTTATTTGCTTACCGAAACCGAATTAGAACTAATGTTACTTCTTACTTGCATAATTGGAGTTACCTCATATCCTCTCCTTGTTTTGTGGATTGGGAGCGGCGCTGAGTTGCTCTTTCTCTCGGCGAATGGACCATGAAGGAAATTATGGTTTGCTTGGCTGAAGAAAGCTGCTGAATTAGAGAGTTTGGAGTTGTGGGCAATAACGTCAACCAAGTTGGTGGATGTAGTGGACTGTATTTGCGGTTGGGAATGAGATTAACTCCAGAGCTTCATAAAAAGAAATAGAGTTTATTCAAATGAGAGACATAATTACTCAGTGCATGAGAAATTATGTATAAATGTGCATTTGAATATACTCCAACGAGATATGTAGGATAAAAAACAACAAAACAGAGTTAGTTCAAATTCAGTGGTTTTATTGGAGATCGAGATGCTCACCAGTTGATGGTATATGGAAAAGTGGAAGATTTTCCTTTGCGAATGTCAAAGGAAAATTCGGTTTTCATATTTCATTTTGAATCTTTTCTAAGTTATAATTCACAATAGTGTAATTTCGAATTTAGTTATCGATTTACAATAAAGGTTAGATACAATTTACAATGGTTACTTCAATGTTGTACAAATTCAAATCTTAAAAATAATAAGTCGAAACTTATGAAGTTTGGACAATTTGAAATAAATAATGGTTCTAAATAATTAAAATATTATATTTATTTATAAAGTTATTTTTTCAATATTTGTATTTGGTTTGGCTATATTAAAAAAATATATTTTCCTTTAATATTTCAGCACTTCTACGAAAACCGACAACCTCTGTGGAATGCAATCCATGGTGGAGGGTATATAATGTTCGGCCCGGCCGAACTTAACGCCGTTTTTGCTTGTTTTTTTAATAAAAATTAATTTGAATTATAGAATTTTTTTATTTTATTTTATGGAATTAAATTAAAAAATCCATATCCGTATTTATTGCATAAGAAAAACCACCAACAAAAATAATAAATATATTTCCCATATAAATAATACCGGCCCGTGGATGCAGAACTAAGATTCAATATTTGTTTCAATGTATCTTCAATGGCTCTTCGGACAATATGAAATTCGTTCCAACAATCATGGTCTTACTGACATTCCTTAAAAGTTCTAATAGCAAATTAATAAACGTAGAGTTACTTACAATAGGCTCTTTCAAATCCGGAGCAAAAATTTAACTTTTCTCCATGTATTTCTAAAGGTGCTGGTTTTCATAGTGATTGAAGTTAATCTACAAAACATAACATGTTGGTTTTATTTAATTAGTTGTTTAGGTGATGTTTACACTCAACATATTTGTTAAGTAAAAATTGACTAAAATTAACGAAATTGGTGTTTGTTTAGCACACTTCACTGTTCAATTTAAGATTTTTTTACTTGAATTTAGTACGTACGATACTTACTGAAATCAAACAATATTTACTCAGAATGTGTTTTATTTACTCTTATTCAATTTTTATTTACTTAAGCCACAAATTTACTTAACTGAAGTAAATCGTTTACTCCCAATTTTAGTATTCTCCAGTATACAACAAGTAAAAAGGGCGTTATGTTCGGCCGGGCCGAACCTTACATACCCTCCATCATGGATTTCATTCCACAGAGGCTGTCGATTTGACGTAGAAGTGAAGTAATATTGCAGGAAAATGTTACATTTTTTTAAAATATAGTCAAACATAAGCAAATAAAAATGTTGAAAAAATAGTTTTATATATAAGTATAAAATTTTAATTATTTCTAATCACACATATAAAGCAAGGCTACCAATATGTTTATACTATATTTACGAAATAATACTTCAAGTAAATTCAAAAACTAAATATAAGGCAACAATCTTCAAAAAAGCTTGAATACCCCAAATATTGGGCGATAGTGGGTGCATTTTCAGCTACAACCGTTTGGTTGGTTGTAATTCCATCCTGTTTTAATTCAAAAAGTATAAATTTTGAAAATCCATCATTATTAACGGCATACATTATGAAATAAACATCCGATCATTTATCTCAAAAAAATGGCATTTTTCTTTGAATAGCAAAATAACACCTCTGGTTGGAAAACCCTGTCCAAATAATCCAAGCTATCGAAGTCAAAAATCGTACCGATTGGCATGTTAATTCGAGCTTGATGCTATTGTTTTTGATTAATATTCGAAAACTGAGTTGTAGTTCTCATTGGTAGAGATTTTCGGACTTCAAGAAATAAAACAAATGACAAATTTTCCTTTGCCGACAACTATGCTTGTACCTTACACACTCTGCAAATTTTGAGAATTGCATGTTAAGTAGTGTTTTAGGCTTCAGCCTAATTTTTATTACATTTTTATACCCCCACCTCCAGTATGGGGGAATACTAACTTTGTCATTCCGTGTGTAACACCTTGAAATATCGAAAATTTGGACGTCCACATTTTCCATAAATGCGTCTTATAGTCGTAGAACGGTTGTGATTGAAACTGGGCGAAATCGACCCAAAGGGAAAAATGTTTCCCACACAAGGACTACAAATACCCATAATAACCTCCAATATAAAGGTACATATAAAGGGGAAAAATAGGGCAAAACGGGATATATCAAACGACAGCAGCTAGAAACACAAAAATCGGTATGTACATTCGTCTAATTGAGTAGATACATATTATAAAAGTAGTTTTTCCAAATTCGTACTTTTAAGGGGTAAAATGGGAATAGAGGGATAAAAATGGTACCAACCAAACGGCTGCACCTAGAATAATGAAATTCGTTGTATATATTCCTCTGATTGCGTAGACACGTAAAATAAACGGAGTTTTCGAAATTCGTACTTTTTGGGGTTAAAATGTAAAAAGGGGATAAAAATAGTACCAACCAAATGACCGCAGCTAGAGTCATGAAATTCGGAGTATACATCCCCTGACTGCGTAGACACGAAAAATAAAAGATTGTTTCCAAATTGGTATTTTGAAAGGATACAATGGGAAAAGAGGGATAAAAATTGTACCAACTTGACGGCTACAGTTAGAATGATGAAATTTGGTGTGTACATCCCTCTAAGAGAATACATCACTTGAGAGATTTTAAAAAGTTGTACTCTTATGGGAGTAAAATAGGAAAAAGGGGATAAAAATGGTACCAAGCAAATGACCGCAGCTAGATTCATTAAAATACACCCACTATCTACCAATATTTATGGTATTTAAGCTTTTTGAAAATATAATTATAAGAATATTTATTTTGTGAATTAACTTGAAGTATTATGTTTTTATGGTGTAAGGCAAGCATAAGCGTGGTTTAAAATAATAAAATATTATATTTATTTATAAAACTATATTTTCAATATTTGTATTTGTATAGTCAATTTAATTAAAAACGTTTTATTTTCTTGTAATATTACTGCATTTCTACGAAAGTCGACAGCCTCTGTGGAATGCAATTCATCGTGGAGGGTATGTAAAGTTCGGCCCGGCCGAACTTAGCGTATTTTTTACATGTTTATTTTCCTTTCCTATTTATGGTTGGGATTCTTCTTCTTATAATTATTGTTATAAAAATATTATTTTCTAAATCCTGTTTTAATACATTCTCCATTTTATTCTATAATATTTATAGCGATAATATTATATTGGATCTTATGATTTACTATTGCGATTATCTTTGTGATCAGCCGAAGATTTTTTGAAATGCTTGCCTAGCTTGCAAACGAAAGACATCATACAGCCGAGGGGAAGAACGAGTTTCATGTCGTTGCAGGTTATAGAGTTGTAACAGCTTTAAATAATACCAAACTTGGTGTGCTTTTGTGTCTCTGCCCCAAAGTCATGGTCTTTTTATACCAATTCGAAATGATGGCAGGCGAATGAGAATTACTTTTATTTATTTGCTCATATTTACACTCTCTAAATAAAAGTGGGTGTTAGTTAGTTAGGCAAGGTGTTCGTTCAGCTAAAATATATTCTTAAATATTTCACATCATACTGTTCAAATAAGTGAAAAATTTAATTCGTTTCTAATTTAGAGCAGCGGAAGTTTGTTTTACGTGTCAAAACAAAATAGCAACTGTGCATACAAATATTCATAAATATATGTATATATTCATTTGGCTCCTATGTGGAGCATAGGGCCGTAAATATGTATTTAAAAGATGTTAACATATTTATTTAATATCGGTGAAGAAATCAGAGAAACATTCTCCCCATACAAATACATGGTTTCAAATTGCCATATCCACATTACGACTATGTAGAAGAATTTCAGAATTAGTTTAACATTTCTAGAGGCAAATCTAAATTGGTGACGCCAAGCTATCGCTTACCATAGTTTACTGCATATCTGTGGGGCGGAGGTGGAACGCTTCGAATCTTATAAAGAAATCGAAATTTTGCTACTAATTAATCGAAATACCTAACAATCGATTTAACAGCATGTTTTGAATGAAAACATATGGTTTTAGCGCTACGAGTTTAATTAGTTGTGCAATTTTTATAATAAACTGCCAACGCTAATAAAATCTAAATTGGTCTGCATATACGTTTTCTTTGAGAAATTTTGACAGCAAATTATTATGATATTTCAAATATGGAAACTGACGTCCAGTTAAGTGTGGCATCATTTTGAAAATCTGGCATATGGATAGAAGGCTTAATGCTCACCACGCACCAAAGTGTTGGCTCTTTGTGGGAGTACAATTACTGCTCACCTTCAGAAAACGCATAACTTAAGGAAATGACGAAAAAAGTGATGCGCTTTGTGCATCCTCAGGTAACATATTATTCAAATATCTCGTGAAGATGGAGAGGCAATCAATTAAACAAAATTTATTTTCATTGCAGTTTGTTTATATCTATCGAATATTTCATTATAGCCAAGAATAAGAACCATTGAACGACAAATACAATCGACAAGTCTACTAAAGAGTGATTTTTTTGAGGTTAGGATTTTCATGCATTAGTATTTGACAGATCACGTGGGATTTCAGACATGGTGTCAAAGAGAAAGATGCTCAGTATGCTTTGACATTTCATCATGAATCGTCTTACAAACGAACAACGCTTGCAAATTATTGAATTTTATTATCAAAATGCGTGCTCTGTTAAGAAAGTTCATTGCGCGCTTCCATTTTATGGTCAGTTTAATCGACCCACTGAAGCGGCTATTCGGGCTATTGTGACTAAATTTCGCACCAAATTTACATTGTTGGACATTAAACCACCAACACGCTTACGTAGAGTGCGAACTGAAGAAAATATCGCAGCTGTATCGGCCAGTGTTAATGATGACCACCAATTTTCGATTCGTCGCCGTTCGCACCAATTGGGCCTCTGTTACTCAAAAACGTGGAAATGCCAAAATTGGACTAAGCGGATGGACCACCTAAGACGCAGCCGCGGTCAACATTTAAATGAAATTATCTTCAAAAAGTAAATGTCATGGACCAATCTAACGTTTCAAATAAAGAACCGATGAGATTTTGCAAATTTTATGCGTTTTTTTTTAAAAAAAAGTTATCAAGCTCTTAAAAAATCACCCTTTATAAGAGCAAACTCGGATATAGGCGAATGATTTATGAGTTCTATCCTGTAATCTTCTCCAAACGTTTCGGCACAATCTCCAGTAAGTATTATCATCATTAAATAAAATTAAAAATAACAACGATCTCTTTAGAAGAATATAAACAAAGGCCTGCTAGACATGATCGCAGTGAAAGGCCAATAAATAAAGGGCGATTTTTTAAAAGTTATAGGAAAGTTTTTCAAAAAAAAAAAAAAAAAACACATATAAAATTCAGAAAAATGCATGAAATCTTTATTTGAATCGATAGTACGGTCCATATAATTTAATGTTTGAAGATTATTTCATGCAAATGTTGACCTTGACTGCGCCTCAAATGGTCCATCCGCTTAGTCCAATTTTGCCGTTTTTGAGTAAAAGAGGCCCAATTGCTGCGAACGGCGACGAATCGATAATTGATGGTCATCATTAACACTGGCCGATACAGCTGCGATATTTTCTTCAGTGTAAATTTGGTGCGAAATTTAGTCACAATAGCCCGAGTAGCCGCTTCAGTGGGTCGATTAAACTGACCATAACATGGAAGCGCGCGATGAACTTTCTTAACAGAGCACGCATTTTGATAATAAAATTCAATAATTTGAAAGCGTTGTTCGTTTGTAAGACGATTCATGGTTAAATTATAGACCAAACTGAAGATGTTTGACAGTGAAACAAAACACGAAACGTGCTGTTTAATCCAGTGTTGCCAAGAAGATAATAGCTAAAAAATCATCTTTAGTAACCATTTTTGAGTTCTGTAAATAACCAAAATTAGACAAGGACCCAAGGATTATTTTGAGATATTAACATTAAAAATCGAGAAATCGGTTATATTTTAGAAATCGACCCAAAGTTGACTACTTTTCGTATTTTTCGATTTTAAAGAAATTTAAAATTTTTATTTTTTGTTTTTATGTTTTGTAACATATTTTTACGTATTTGTTTATAATGCGAAGAAAAAATTTAATTTCTTTGTATTACAAATTTTCACGTTTTTCAAATTTTGAAAAATTTGAGAACTGAAAAAACGTAATTTCTTTTTAACGAAACTTAGTCGAACTGTTACGTTAAAGAGATTTTTTAACAATCGGAGTTCATTTGCCGATTTTTTGATTTTTGGTACGAGAGTACGACTTACTAAAATCTCTTTATTTTACGTGTCTACGCAATCAGAGGAATATATATACCATTGTCCCATTTTTATCCCTTTATTCCCATTTTAGCCTTTAAAAGTACGAATTTGGAAACAATATTTTTATATTATGTATCTATGTAGTCAATTAGAGGAATGTAAACACAGAATTTCATGTTTCTAGCTCATTTCACACCCTATGAATAAAAATCGCTTTATGGTGCACTTTTTTGTTATGGGGGGATGCGCATAGCCAATATCAAGTAAGTACAAACAGACATATTCAAAAAATATGCTTAAATACTCTAAAATATTAGGGGTAATTGTCGGTATTTTTAGTCATTGTGAGGTAAAAATATTTCCCTTTGGGCCGATTTCGCCCAGTTTCAATCCCAACCGATCTACGACTATAAGACACATTTATGGAAAATGTGGACGTCCTAGCTCCTCTCGTTTAAATGCTAGCGTACTTTCAACAGCCGGACGGACATGGCTAGATCGTCGAATTTTATGACGATCAGGAATATATATACTTTATAGGGTCCCAGGTTGACATGTCAAGGTGTTACAAACAGAATGACAAAGTTAGTATACCCCCATCCTGGAGGTGGAGGGTATAAAAATGACAACATTGAATATTTATCAAAAGTTTCATGATGCCACTGCCATAAAGAGTTGAGCTATTACTCCATGATAGCTGCGAAGGCAAGATTGACGCCTTCGCAGTGATTGTTTAGAAAAATACTAAAGTGGGGTAAAATTGTTGAACTAAATTGGTGTCTGGATTTTACTCAAATTTAGGAATGCTATTTTTCTGAGCGTGTTACTGTCACCTCGAGAAAAGCGCCTAAGATTGTGCATTATACTGCCCGCTAGATAATTATTTGTGCGACATTTCCAACCTATGCACTTCGCTGGTAAAACTGTCACATACTTTGTGGTAACATGCCCATATTGTGCGTTATTCCAGACCTTTTTTGCATACCATATTTAGACATTAATATCATAAAAAGATATTGTCAACCAATCTAATTCAGGGGTCGTTTCCATGCTGTTGATGATGATGTTTACTAAATTTTAAAGTAGTATACCTTTAAAATGAAAATGACAGCCAAGACGGCCTGTGCGTGTGAGGTAACTGAAGTAACATATCAATTTTCCAAGTCACCGTTATTTTGTCCAAAGCAGACTTCGAGCAATTGAGCCCCTCTGGCTGCGATCTACACAGTCATGGTCATGGTAAATTGTTAAGGATGGGATTTCGTTCAAAAAATAGCATGAGTTATAAGAGCCATCCCTGCCCCCCAAAAAATAATATTTCCATAAATTTAAAATGATCCAGAATACATTCAGTCCTTTAAGAAAAACACCAAGTAGTTAAATGTCAGGTATTTTCAATTTTATTAAAATTCAGTAAAACAGAAAGAGTATGTCCACAATAGCCAACCGAAGATTACGAAGAATCATCTCAACGATATAGTAAGTTGACTACGACTGTTTAAAAGATGATAGTTGTGAGGAAGGACATGCCTCCATATTAACCAGCAAGAGTCTTCAGACTTCCAGGACTGAGGGGTTTCCCAGCGATCGAGACAATGATGGCCAAAAGGACAGCAGCTGGCAAAGCGAAATTCATGTTGTTTGAAGTGTTAAAGTTGTGGTGGGAGCCTTTGAATAATAGAAACTTAATTCTGAATTTCGAACTCAATGAGTTCAACTATTTATACCGAATTTGAGGACGCCATTTTGCACTCGTGGATATATAACAGTGCTTAGAATCATATTTTATTTATTATAATACTTTATTATATTTGGTTATTATTTCGAAGGCTATTTGGAAAATTATTGTTGTTCAAGCGTACTATGTATTTTGTAGCATTGTTCGTTAGCCAAGAATAATAATCCAAAATAACAAAGCTCTTGATAAATATCGGGACAGATCTAGAAACTACATTGTGTCCCGACATTTATAAATAACCTAGCTATTTTTGCTGCTACTGTTTAAGTTAGCTTTGTTATTTTTTTCGTTATTATTTACTTTGAAAGAAATAGCAACTGCAAAGTTGTGCTATTTTTGCTGCTACTGTGTTATGTTAGCTTTGCTATTTTTTGGTTATTATTTGCTATCGAAGAAGATATAGAATAGAAGAAGATATAGAATATGTTTTGCAACTGCTGTTATAAATATATACAATAACAATTATATTGAAAAGCCCGGGAAATAATGTCAAAATATAAGAAAGATAACATCTGCTATAATGATATATTTGTAAATATTATCATATAACCACGCGCGCAAAGATGCGTCCTCAAATTCACTATAAATAGTTGAACTCATTGAGTTCGAAATTCAGAATTCAGTTTTAGTTCTTCAAAGCAACCCACCACACTTTAACACTTCAAACAACATGAACTTCGCTTTGCCAGCTGCTGTCCTTTTGGCCATCATTGTCTCGATCGCTGGGAAACCCCTCAGTCCTGGAAGTCTGAAGACTCTTGCTGGTTAATATGGAAACTTGAGCGCATATCCTTCCAACCCATGAACATCTGTGAACCGATGGTAGTAATTACTAATAACATACCTGCCATGATTCTACGAAATCTTGGGTTGACCTACATGGATTTCCTCTACTGTTTTTACTGAATTTTTAATAAAATGTGATAAGTAATATAATTACCTGATGTTTTTCTTAAATGATTTGGGTGTGTCCTGGATCAACTACTATTTATGGGAGCCTCACCATCCTCATCGTGTAACTGTTTGGTGCGATTTATGGTCCTTACTTTTTCGAAAATGAGGTTGGATCAAGTTCCAACAACGTAACTGTTGATCCAACCTCATTTTCGAAAAAGTAAGGACCATAAATCGCACTAAAAAGTTACACGATGAGGATGGAGAGGCTTCTGAACAATAACTCTTGGGTTTTCCGAGCCCCAGATGCGACAATTTTGCTTGTTGACGTAGCCACCGAGGTGGAAATGGGCCTCATCAATCAATATGATTTTTCGATGGAATTCCGGATCATTTTCATTCATGAATTTTAATAATTTCAGTGTGTTGCTGAAGCGTGTATCGTTCCATTTTTAGTAATGGCGTAGTTTCTACTTGTCAAATGTCAAAGAATTAAAGCTTCAAATGTGACAACTACCGAAATACCAGGTGATTCAAAATAACACCTCTTGTTGGAACTGAAAATACCCATAAATACCCATGGATTGCGCTATCGAGAGATGATTAATGATTTTTTATGGTCGGACCGGACCGTGTTATCTCTCGACGAGGTAATCACAATTGGCCACCGAGATCTTGTGATTTAACACCTTGCAACTTCTTCCTTTAGGGCCACGTGAAAGATAAGGTCTACGCCAACAGCCCAGCGTCGATTCAAGACCTCAAAGATAGAATTCGTGAGGCACTTTGCGATTTGGTTATGGAAACTTTCATGAAAAGGATATGGTCCTGTGAGCGTGGTCGTGGTGGCCATTTGGCTGATGTTGTTTTTCATTATTAACGGCATACCTTCCTCTTTATTATGAAATAAACATCCGGTCATTTATCTCAAAAATGGCATTTTTCTTTGAATACCAAAATAACACCTCTTATTGGAAAACCCTATATATATTATGTTGAACAAATATCTCTTCGCCACAACTTTAATATAGTTGCTAAACTATTTATTAGAAAGTAATGGATTCCATATAGAAATAAAAATGTTTCACATTTGTTTTCCCCAAAAAATAATACTCCCATAAATTGTAGTTGATCCAGGATACACCCAAATCATTTAAGAAAAACATAAGGTAATTATATTACTTATCACATTTTATTGAAAATTCAGTAAAAACGGTAGAGGACGTCCATGTTGGCCAACCGAAGATTTCGTAGAATCATGGCAGGGATGTATTAGTGATACGAATTACTACCATCGGTTCACAGATGTTCATGGGTTGGAAGGATATGCGCTCAAGTTTCCATATTAACCAGCAAGAGTCTTCAGACTTCCAGGACTGAGGGGTTTCCCAGCGATCGAGACAATGATGGCCAAAAGGACAGCAGCTGGCAAAGCGAAGTTCATGTTGTTTGAAGTGTTAAAGTGTGGTGGGTTGCTTTGAAGAACTAAAACTGAATTCTGAATTTCGAACTCAATGAGTTCTATTTATAGTGAATTTGAGGACGCATCTTTGCGCGCGTGGATATATGATAATATTTACAAATATATCATTATAGCAGATGTTAGCTTTCTTATATTTTGACATTATTTCCCGGGCTTTTCAATATAATTGTTATTGTATATATTTATAACAGCAGTTGCAAAACATATTCTATATCTTCTTCTATTCTATATCTTCTTCGATAGCAAATAATAACCAAAAAATAGCAAAGCTAACATAACACAGTAGCAGCAAAAATAGCACAACTTTGCAGTTGCAAAATATATTCTTCCCGAGTAAATAATAACGAAAAAAATAACAAAGCTAACTTAAACAGTAGCAGCAAAAATAGCTAGGTTATTTATAAATGTCGGGACACAATGTAGTTTCTAGATCTGTCCCGATATTTATCAAGAGCTTTGTTATTTTGGATTATTATTCTTGGCTAACGAACAATGCTACAAAATACATAGTACGCTTGAACAACAATAATTTTCCAAATAGCCTTCGAAATAATAACCAAATATAATAAAGTATTATAATAAATAAAATATGATTCTAAGCACTGTCATATATCCACGAGTGCAAAATGGCGTCCTCAAATTCGGTATAAATAGTTGAACTCATTGAGTTCGAAATTCAGAATTAAGTTTCTATTATTCAAAGGCTCCCACCACAACTTTAACACTTCAAACAACATGAATTTCGCTTTGCCAGCCGCTGTCCTTTTGGCCATCATTGTCTCGATCGCTGGGAAACCCCTCAGTCCTGGAAGTCTGAAGACTCTTGCTGGTTAATATGGACCAATAGTAGTCAACTTACTATATCGTTGAGATGATTCTTCGAGATCTTTGGTTGGCTATTGTGGACATACTCTTTCTATTTTACTGAATTTTAATAAAATTGAAAATACCTGACATTTAACTACTTGGTGTTTTTCTTAAAGGATTCAGTGTATTCTGGATCATTTTAAATTTATGGAAATATTATTTTTGAGGGGGGGGGGGCAGGGATGGCACTTATAACTCATGCTATTTTTTGAACGAAATTCCATCGCAGCTTTTGCCAGAAGGGCTCAATTGCTCGAAGTCTGCTTTGGACAAAATAAAGGTGACTTGG
The DNA here is from genome assembly GCA_947397865.1 of Polietes domitor. Taxonomy (NCBI): domain Eukaryota; kingdom Metazoa; phylum Arthropoda; class Insecta; order Diptera; family Muscidae; genus Polietes; species Polietes domitor. Next base: position 17,562,836 of record OX377620.1, read on the forward strand.
AAAGTTTATATGTTACTTCACGCACCTCATATGCACCGGGCTTCTTGGTTGTCATTTTCATTTTAGGGTTTACTACTACTTTAAAATGAAGTAAACCTCATCATCAACAGCATGGAAACGACCCTTGAATTAGATTGGTTGACAATATCTTTTTATGATATTAATGCCTAAATATGGTTTGCAGAAAATGGTCTGGAATAAAGCACAATATGGGCATGTTGCCACAAAGTATGTGACAGTTTTACCAGCGAGGTGCACAGGTTGGAATTGTCGCACAAATAATTATCTAGCGGGCAGTATAATGCACAATCTTAGGCGCTTTTCTCGAGATGACAGTAACACGCTCAGAAAAATAGCATTCCTAAATTTGAGTAAAATCCAGACACCAATTTAGTTCAACAATTTTACTCCAGTTTAGTAAAAATTTTCTTCAAAGTAGGAAAATTAACTAAGTTCAAAGGCAAAGTAAATAGTCCATTTACTAGAAATAAGGTAGTAAATTTAATTGAAATCATTTTATTGGACCTAATAGAAAATTCTTACAATTGAGCAAATTCATTCTTGTGTGGAAGAAAATTTCCAAGGTTTTAAGTAAGAAAAATATTAAGAATTTTTGTATATGGAAAAAGTCCATTTAGGAAGTTTTATTTTAAAAATGTGCTTTTTCTTAAAATTAAGTCAATCTGTTTACTGAAATGTATGCCGAGTTCTTCATACATTTAAGTATTAATGAACTTATAAAAAATCACTTCAAATTGTTTAGAAATATTCTTGAATATAATTCTAAGAAGCAATTCTCGTTCGTTTGCAGAGACTTATTTCTTAAATAATCCGAGTATTTTTCTAAACAATCACTGCCTTCGCAGCAACCGTGGAATAGCAGCTCAACTCTTTATGGCAGAGGCATCATTAAACTTTTGAGAAATATTCAATGTTGTCATTTTTTGAATTAATTTTGCATACTCTGAAGCAAAACCATTTGTTTGAATTGTTTAGTTAAATTGAACTTATTTAAAGTTCACTTTTTTCCTTGTATCAAGTAAAATTTTCCTCAGTTCAAGTATAAATTTGCCTGCATTGAAGAAAAAAATCAGCAAAATGGTCATCAATTTGCGTAAATATTTACTTGATTTCAGTAAAAATTTTAGGAAAATTTCAGCAAAATTTTTCTTAGATTTAGTAAAAATTTACTTGGTTTGAGTAAAAATTTACTTGGTTTGAGTAAAAATTTACTTAGTTTTAGGAAAATTTTACTTAAATTTAGTAAAAACTTACTTGGTTTTAGGAAAAATTTACTTAGATTTAGGAAAAATGGTTTGAGGAAAACCTTACTGGAATTTTCCTTAGTTTGAGTAAATATTTACTTGGTTTGAGGAAAAGTTTGAAGTTGATATGAGGAAATATTGCTTTAGCGCCATACGAATTTCAATGTTCCCCAATTTTTGTTCATTTTAACTCAGGGTTCACTTTTTCCTGAGAAAGAAAAACAAGCAAGGAAATTCTAAAGTTGGGCGGGGCCGACTATATCATACACTCCACTTTCTATCCGAATACAAGTCAATTGGGTAAAAAATTGAAAACGGGAAGGATTTTTGGATGTTTCTTAATCACAGGATAATATGACTTGACCCAATTTGTCAAATCGAGAAGAATATTTGTATCGGGCTATATCCAAACATGGAATGAAGTGACCCACTTTCATAATAAATGCTTCCAGTTCAAGTCTAACAAGTTGTGCTCTATTTGAAGAAATTCGTTGAAAATACGTGGTTTATGGGGCGGAACACGTCAAGCCGAGAGCGAAATTTGTATGGGAGCTATATATAAATCTGAACCGATATGACACATTTTCACCATGGCTATTTATAGTTCAAATATAAGATATTTTGGAAGATTTGAAAAAGATCTGTTGAAAAATGTGGTTTCTAAAGCGGAAAAAATCAAATTGGGAGCGAAATTTGTGTGGGGGCTATATATAAATCTGAACCGATATGACCCATTTTAACCATGTGTGTTTCTAGTGGAAATATAAGATGTTTTGTCAATTTTAATAGTTTTAGATATGTGATATCTAGAGTGAAAAAAGTCAAATCGGGAGCGAAATTCGTATGGGGGCTATATCTAAATCTAAGCCGATTTTCTTCAAATTAAATAGCGTTCTTCCTTGTTCCGAAAAACTGTGTTGTGCAAAGATTCATTTGGTTCTGGCTGCAATTGCGACCTGTATCGTGATTACAAGAATAGATGGACAGACAGACAGACGTTGCTAAATCGATTCAAAAAGTGATTCTAAGTCGATCTGTATAATTAATAATATCTCCCTTTCTTTTGGGTGTCACAAACAAATTCACAAAGACATAAATTCACGTGGAGTGTATAAATACGTTTGGAGGACGTTTATCGCAAACGATCTACTTTTACCGTAACATTTGAAATGTTTCTGGCAAATGAAAAAAGTTCATAAACGTAGTTTCTATTGCTGTGAACGCACTTTTCTTATTACAAAATACTCATAAATTTCGTTTGTGACAAACAAGATATTTTTAAGAACACATATTGTATAGGGTCCGCCATCTAACGTTTTTATTTCAACTATTCATCCGTTGGACTATTATTTGTGGGGTGCCCTCAGCAGTCATTTGAATGAAATTATTTTCCATTATTAACCGGAAGGATTGTACTTTCAAATAAAAAAAGAAATTTGAGAAAATATTCAGTAGTTTTTTTATAGCATTTTCAAAAAAAAAAAAGTTATTTGGCGGACCCTATATTTAAACGTGATTGGACTGCAGTCAGTCGAGTGTTTAACCAACAGTAAGGCATGCGGCACCGCACAGTGTATTACACCTTACGACAATTTTCAAAAAAGTCATTACACAGGACTAGTTCCAAAGGATAACATGTTTAAAAAAAAATACATACTTATTCGCACTCTATGATAATGTTATTAGAGTCAAATTAAAGAGGAGAATATCTATTAAAAATACTTCAAGTAGCATGCCTCTATCTGTATTAGTCCAGCATGAGCATCTTTATCAAATTTACGCCTTAGTTTTTCTAGTTTATTCATATCGTGCTTTTTAAGAGGCAAAACTTTAAATGGTTGTTAAAGCTAAACTAATATAGATAGAAGCTGGAAATTTAAAGTATTTTTAGCAAATATTCTCTTATTTCTGCCGGTATTACATAAGTATTTAAAAATATTTTTTTTAAAAAATCTATTCATTGGAACTTTACATTCCTTTTAAGGGGCAACAGGATGAGGAAATGAAAAAAATGCCAATTAACACCATTTCACCTATAGGTTCAGATGTATATCGTATGGTTCAAGTGTATTATGGACTGTCGGATTTTGTTATCAGTGGCAAAAACTGCCAAAATTCATGTAACCAAATCTCGACTTTACTGATTGAATTTTGCAAAGAATATTCCAATAAGGCATATTGTTAAAAGATGTTTGCATATCGCGGCATAATTTAGCTGTGAATGCATTTAAGGTTCCTAACTGCTAAAAGAGTTGAAAATGTCATCATAATAGAGGTTATTTTATTGGAATGTATCTCGGAAACCATGTATCGTATTGGAATTTCGTTTAGTTCGTAGGAAACAAGAGTTTTGAGGTGTTCTTTAGCATTTGAAAAAGTATAATTATGATTTTGCTTTCCTTTTCAGACAGTGAATGTTGTATTTATGTAGAATAGTTAATTTTGTACACTATAAAACTATATTCGTGAGTCCAAGCGATTTGTCGCCATTTAAAAATATTGTCTTATTTATTCATTTTAAACAGAATATTCTTCTTATAGCTGCACACATCGGTTTAATTACTGAAATTCCAAAACCTTCTAAGCCAAAAATGAAGCAATACTTTCAACGTTGTTCTTTTTTAGTGTATTTGGAAAATTTAAAGAATACTTTAGGGATGTGAGATTTTATGGCATACGAGCGCATGTAAGTATTGGGTCGATATATTAATCTTAAGTTATTTATTAATGTATAGGGTCCGCCATCTAACGTTTTTTTTTTCAACTATTCAACTGTTGGACTATTATTTGTGGGGTGCCCTCAGCAGCCATTTGAATGAAATTATTTTCCATTATTAACCGGAAGGATTGTACTTTCAAATAAAAAAATAAATTTGAGAAAATATTCAGTAGTTTTTTTTATAGCATTTAAAAAAAGTTATTTTTATCAAAAATTTCGAAAATCTTAAAAAAAAACTAAAATTTTTATGTGAGTGTTGGTCGTGGCACAGTGGAATATTTTCGTACAAGCTGCGGCAAAAAATGGAAGGAGCAGAGCTAGGACCTTGAAATTTCGGACTCATCCCTTATATCGTCAAATTAGATCAAAAACAATTTTTTATTCAAATCCGCCCACAACCACGCTTACCTCCCATGTAAGTTAGAATAAAAAAACATGATAAATTTCTTATTTCAATATATATGTTAATACAAATCATAAACAGTGATTTTTTTTGATACAAATAAATGAAAATTACCAGTGCCACCACCAAAGCCCAAATCAAAATTTTATTTTTTTTACGATTTTCGAAATTTTTGATAAAAAATATTTTATTTTTTAATCGATGATAAACGGCTATCATAACTTGAGATTCATATATCGGCTCAATATTTACATGCGCTCGCAAGCCATAAAACCTTACATCCCTAAAGTAGGCTTTAAATAAATTTTCCAAAATACATTAACAGAGAACAATGAAGAAAGTACTGCTTCATTTTTGGCTTATAAGGTTTTACCATTTCAGCGATTAAATCGATGTTGGTAGCAATAAGCAGAATATTCTTTTTAAAACGAATAATTAAGACAATAATAATAATAAGTTTAACAATATTTGTAAATGCCGAGGCATCGGTCGGACTCGCGAATAGAAAATGTAGAAAATTAACAACACAAAAAAATAAAACATTCGGGTAAACCACTATCTCAAAAGGAAAACGAAATCATAATTACACTTTTTTAAATGCTAAAAAACACCTCAAGAACTACTGTTTTCTACGAACTAAACGATACAATTCCAATACGATACATGGTTTCCGAGATACATCCCAATAAAGTAAACTCTATTATGATGAAATTGTCAACTATTTTAGCATTTCTGAATTTTTAATGCGTCCACAACTAAATTTAGCGCGATATTGTCAAAATCTTTTAGAATATGCTTAATAGGAATGTTGTTTGCAAAATTCAATCAGTAAAGTCGAGATTGGGACGCATGGAATTTTGGAGTTTTTGCCGCTGAAAAAACACTGTGCGTGCCAGTGACAATTTTTCGTTAATTTTTGGACACAAAGGAAATCACTGGTAATAATTTGGATATTAATAATAAATATATTACAATAAGAAACTTATGATGTTTTTTCATCTTATGTTACAAGGGAGGTAGGCGTGATTGGCGTGGAGGGCTTAAACAAAAACTTGTTTGTGATCTAATTTAAGAATATAAAGGAAGTGTGAGAATTTTCAAGGTCCTAGCTCTACTCCTTGTAATTTTTGCCGTAGATTCTATGCAAATATTCCACTGTGCACCGCCCAGCTCAGACCAAATGTCTTCTCGTCGGATGACAAAAGAATGCGAACTGCATTAGTGTTACTACGACATGCTCAAAATGTGTACTTAGTCCATTCACATAAATCGCTAATATATAATTTCCATGTATTGCTGTTTCCATTGCCTTTGCTCTCAGTTCTCCGAATGACTTGCCAGTTTCTGATGAATGACTGATGTTCGCCAGGTGGTTTGCGACCTGCCTCTGTTCCTATAGTCCTGCGGGATCCACTTCAACACAGCGTGCATGATGTAATCCTCCTTCGAACTTCTTTCTTTCTCCACCCTAGTCTGCAACATCTCCGCCATGAATATACCCACTCTTTGATGATTTTGATAGATTTTTTACAGTTTATATATTTCATCATTTGTTTGGAAACGATTGGAGACTCATCGTTTATTTTATTGGTCGACTTAGAATCACTTCCATTCTCTATCTGCTCTCGTCTATTTTTATAATCAAAGTACTGGTCACAATTGGCGAACGATGTCATTGAAATTTGGTACAAGTTATTCTTCCCCTACCGGAGTTATCGTTAAAATTGAATTAATGTTCTATCAGTGGTATCGATCTGACAGCTATTTTGTAGGATGTTTTGTAATCGAATGGTTTGAGAGATCCATTGTTGACGATTTTAGCTAATGCCAGGCACAATTCCATTTATATTCAAGTCCACCCAGGCCTAAGCTAATAATATAGTTTCCAGAATGGAAGTATTAAAAATTAAACTAAACTGTGTAACCTTATTATAGAAGTAGAATTATAGAATACTATGCTATGCTAGAACATTAAAAATTCACAGTGCCATCACCAATAAGTATGAATTTCCCCAATACAAGCTCTGCCTGGCAAAGAAACAATGTGTATTAAATATGCAAAATTATTTTCTTTTCTAATTTTATTGCGAATATTTCGAAAATAAAGTTCAGACGTGCTCTCTAGCTCCTCAATGTAGGTGTCCTTATGGTTTCTTTTTTGAAAAAGGGTAAAAACCACCCCCTAAAACAGGTCAAAATGTTCCACAAAAATATTTGCCATAAAATTCTACTGTATGTCTCTGAATACACCAAACTCAACTTAAATGCCCCAATTAGAACTGATATTTTATTTATATATATTAGATCTACAGGTTTCATTTATTCAGCGAGTGAAATTTGACGTAGAATATTTTTGCCATCCACTCCAACCCCCTAAAATTCAATTTGGTGGGACAGTTTAGCAACAATTCGGAAAACGTAGGAAATTAACCCTAATCCTGAAATGTAAGTTTTGACTTATTTCTGGCATTTAGGTTTAGTTTTGAGTTTTGTTGTATTCAGAGGCTTATAGTAGAATTTTACGGCAAATATTTTTGTAGAATATTTTGACCCGTTAAATTCCTGTTTAGGGATGGTATTTACCCTTTTTCAAAAAAGGGACGAAAAAACCCCTACATTGAGGAGCTAGAGGGTTAAAATGTTCCACAAAAATGTTCCTCATAGTGTTTTAAATAATATTGCTGAACACATCCTATACCTAAAATGTAAGGATCAAAACGTTTCCTATCTCGTAAACATCATAATAGTGTGAAAAAGGGGAGAAAGATTTACTACCCTCTAAAATGTCCTCATAAGACACCTATAGTAAGGAGCTAGAGAGTTCAAGTGTTCCACACAATTTTTACTCGTAGTATTTTGAGTAATATTGTCTAACACAACCTATACTCAAAATGTAAGGATCACAAGGTTTCCTATGCCGATTCATCACAATAATGTGAAAAAGGGCGAAAAATTGATTTTCCTCTAAAATGTCCGCCTAAGACACCTATAATGAAGAGCTATAAAGTTTGAATGTTCCACAAAAATGTTCCCCGTGGTGTTTTATGTAATATTTCCAAACACATCCTATACTTAAAATCTAATGATCACAATGTTTCCTACGCTGTATTCATCATACCCGATTCATTTTGCCTCTTTTGCAGAAAAGGAAGCTAAAAGACCTATTCACCTATACACTGAGGAGCTAGAGGGTTAACATGTTCCACAAAATGTTCCTCGCAGTATTTTAAGTAATAATTCGGAACATATCCTATACTTAAAATGTAAGGATCACAAGATTTCCTACGCCGATTCATTATAAGAATGTGAAAAAGGGAGAAATATTAACTCTCCTCTAAAATGTCATCATAAGACACTTATAGTGAAGAGTTAGACGGTTAAAATGTTGCACATAAATGTTCCTTGTAGTGTTCAAAGTAATATTGCTGAACAGATCCTATACTTCAAATGTAAGGATCACAAGGTTTTCAATGCCGTATTCATCATAACCTTTTCTGCGCAAGATTAAAATGAGTATATTTGATGAATGAACATCAAAGGACCAAAAATACCTCTACATCGAAGAGCTAGAGGGTTAAAATGTTCCACAAGTATGTTCCTCGTAGTGTTTTAAGTAATATCGGCGAACACATCCTATACTTAACATGAAAGGATCACATGGTTCCCTATGCCGATTCATCATAACAATGCGAAGGGAAAGATTAACTCCTCTCTACTATGCCGTCATAAGACACCTATAGTGATAAGCTAGTGGATTAAAACGTTTCACAAAAAAGTTTTCCGTAGTGTTTTAAGTAATATTACTGAACACATGCAACACTTAAAATGAAAGGGTCACAAGGTTTCCAATGCCGATTCATCAATGATTGTGCAAAAGCACCAAACATCACACCGCTCTAAAATGACCTAAAAAGACCCATATATTGAGTAGCTAGAGGTTTAAAATGTTCCACAAAATTGTTGCTCATAATGTTTTATATGATATTTCTGAACACATCCTGTATTAAAAATGTAACGATTACAAGGTTTCATATGCCGATCCATCATAAGAATGTGCAAATGGGGGAAATATTCACAAATACGTAAACTTTTTTATTCTAAAATACGTAAACTTTTCAAACGCTGCTACACGTATATTCTCTATTTACCCCCTCTTTTAGAATCCGCTGTCAGAATCTTGTTATTTTCGAAAACAAGTTTGATTTTGTTCCACAGTGATATTAGTTCACTGTTATAGTTATATTATGAAAGCCCTTGTGCTGGCGTTTCGAAAATATTACATCTTTGAGTATTTTTCTGCTTCATAATTATAATCGGATTTACCACAGCCAGTGAAGAAACATACCTTCGAAGATATATATGATGGCATTATCCAAATCTAGACAATTCTGTCCAATAAAAATAAATCCCAAAAAAATTTAAACATCCATCTCACCGAGAGCAGTTCACAGAGCGGACCTAGCCTTCATTAAAATCGGTTGACAAATATTTTATAAATATTATCAAGGGACACAGCCGCTAATAATATATTATTTTCCTTCAGATCCAAATTCGAAAGTAAGGAATGGCGGACATTGTGCTATAATAGTCACATTTTTGGGATTTATTTCACCCGTTTTAGGAATTGTGGGATTTTTATATCAGGTATCCGATTTTTTGAAAACAATTGTGTTACTTCATATACAAATATCAAAACTCCCAAAACGGGGAAAATAAATCCAAAAAATTGGGGTTTCAAAAAAGTGACCGCCATTCCATAATTTAGATTTTGGATTTGATGGAAAACAATCTATTATTTATGTTTTTGAAAACAACCCAAAAACATATTTTTGATACCTGATGTAAAAATCCCACAATTCCTAAAACGGGGAAAATAGATCCCAAAATTTTGGGATTTACCCCGTTTTGGGAGTTTTGAGATTTTCATATGAGGAAACACAAACATGTTTTTGAAAACAATTCAAGAAATTTATTTCTGATACCTGATGTAAAAATCCCACAATTCCTAAAACGGGGAAAATAGATCCCAAAAATTTGGGATTTATTTTCCACGTTTTGGATGTTGTGAGATTTTCATATGAGGAAACACAAGCATGTTTTTGAAAACAATTCAAGAAATTTATTTCTGATACCTGATATAAGAATCCCACAATTACTAAAACGGGGAAAATAAATCCCCAAAAAAATAAACATAATAAATAATAAATTCAAAAAATTATTCACTCAGATCCAAAATTGATTTTAAGGAATGGCGGGACATTTTCTAGAAACACATTTTTGGGATTTATTTTCCCCGTTTTAGGAATTGTGGTATCCGATTTTTTTGAAAACAATTGTGTTACTTCATATAAAAATCCCACAATTCCTAAAACGGGGATAATAAATCCCAAAAATGGGGTTTTAAGAAAAATGACCACCATTCCTTAATTTAGATTTGGTTTGAAGGAACACAATCTGTTATTTATGTTGTTGGAAACAATTCAATGTTTCTGATACCTGATATAAAAATCCCACAATTCCTAAAACGGGGAAAATAGATCCCAAAAATGTGTTTCTAGAAAATGTCCCGCCATTCCTTAAAATCAATTTTGGATCTGAGTGAATAATTTTTTGAATTTATTATTTATTAAAACACTCATCTCGTCGTTTGTATTTTTTTTTTGTCATTTTTTTTGTTTCTTATGCAGGATAATGCATTGCTTGTACATGATGAAACTTTTCAAGCCACCCTCGTCAGAAGAGCGTACATAACGAATAGACTTTCAAATTTAATCCCCATTGTGGTGACAGTCATTCTTAGGCAAATAGCCATGACTAGTGTGCCGTGGGTAATACCCGAAATTATTTAAAAACAACATATCCATTGTTCTTGCCATATTTGCCGTTGCATTATTTTTAAATGTTTTGTGCGAAAACCCCAACTGAACTAAATAGAAAGAAAGTCAATACATTTGGAAATTTTCCATATTTTGGCACTCCGATCGGCACATGCAAGGAAAAGGTGAGCACTTGACTTTCAATCGACCTTATTGCATTTCAATTCTCCATTCCCTGGTAACAGATGTTTTCTGGGGTAAGTAAACATAGCTGGTGGATGGGAAAATGTGAAGTGCGCATTTTAAAATAAAACAAAAAAGTGTCAATAGTGTTGCATAATATTGTTTTTTAAATATTTCCTACGAATCGAAAAAGAATAATGGGGAAAAATGAAAAAAAGACCCAAAAATTCTCGAGTGATCTTGAGCAATTGAGATAAATTTTGCTCAAGATCACTCGAGAATTTTTGGGTCTTTTTTTAATTTTTCCCCATTTTCATTCCCCACGTGAGCAACGAAAAAATCATCGTGCGCTATTCAATTTTTTTCCTTCGTGAGCGTGTGTGAACGTGAGTCACAAATCACTCACGCGCCCATCTCTAGTAGCGACCCTATAATTCTGAAAGGACATGTTGATTAGACCATTTCTGGAGAATAAACATATAGTCCAGCTGGTCCAAGTTTCTTTTTACAGTGGGTCAATGTTTTCATTTTGTGGTCGTAGGGAGTATTATACTAAGCGAAGAAAGTGTTGTAAGTTAATGTCTGAGAGGATTCTTATTATCAGAACTATATTGTGGAATTTTATGAGGATCATTTTTGTGGAAGATTTTTAACCTCTAGCTATTCTCTATATGGGTAAATTTCTCTATATGGGTAAATTTCTCTATATGGGTAAATTTGAACCTTCTTTCGAGAAAATCAAAGTCCTTTCAAAAAGATCATTTAAGTATTAAAATGCTGGAGAATTTCAGTGCGGATCAATAAAGCTCTTCATGCTTAAATAGCTAAATTACATGTCAACTAGGGTTAGAATTGGACCATTTTTTTTTTGGAAAATCGATCTTTTCCACAAAAAATTTAGTTATTTAGGTAGACATAAACAAAATATAAAATTGGGGATTTTTTTATTTTCGTGGAAGATATGGCTAAAATGATTTGTATGCATGACATTTTCGTTTTGAATTTTTTTCGCGATCTATCCAACGGCAGATTTTTTGCATGTGTATTAAGCTCCAATGTCGGTTGTAACATAAATTCAGTCGGTCGCGAAAAAAGCTGCAATTGTTTCAAAAATCTAAAATTCGCGGTTGCAATTTCATTTGTTTCAACTTTCTCCATCTGGGTTTCTGAAACAATTCTGTCACAAATATTCTCTAGTCGAGTCAGCAGTCATATATCAAACAAATATTTATGAATTCTCTATATGAGTCATTCCATTGTTTGGAAATTTGGTGTATGTACATATTCTTCTCATAAAAATATTGTATAAGTATTTTTGAAAAACAAATTACGATTTATACCCAATTTAACATTGAAAACAAGTAAGGAAAAGCTAAAGTCGGGCGGGGCCGACTATATTTTACACTCCACTTTCTCTCCGAATACAATTCAATTCGGTAAAAAAGTGAAAGTTTGAAGAATTTTTGTGTGTTTCCTAATCATATGCTAATATGACCTGACCCAATTTGTCAAATCGAGAAGAAAATTTGTATCGGGGCTATATCGAAACATGGAATGAAGTGACCCACATTCACAAAATGTACATTTTGAAATATAAGAATTTGTACCAAATTTGAAGAAAATCGGTATAATTATGTAGACTTGTACGGGGGCTATATATAAATCTGAAACAATCTAACCCGTTTTCGCAATAGATGTTTCTGGCTCAAATGTGAGCTTTTGTGCCAAATTTGAAGAAAATCTGTCGAAGTTGTTTCTTAAGAGGGAAAAGTCAAATCGGTAGAGACATAAATCTGAACTGATCTGACCCATTTTCACCGTAGGTGCTCCTAGTTGAAATATAAGATGTTTTGCTAAATATAAAGAAAACCTGCTAAAATATGTGAGTTGAAAAAGTCAAATCGGACACGAAATTTGTATGGGAGCTACATCTAAATCCGAACCGATCTGACTAACTTTCATCACAGATGTTTCTAGTTCAATTTTGGGGAACTGTGTCAAATTTGAATTAAATCGAGTAAAATTTTTGGTTTCTATATCGGAAATTATCAAATCGGCAGCGACATTTGTATGGGGGCTTCATCTAAATCTGAACCGATTTGCTTCGAATTAAATAGGGTTCGTCCTTGGGCTGCAAGACTTACTTGCTCCAATTTTTGTTGGGATCAGATAATAATTGCGACCGTATTGCGTATTTTAATTAAAAGAATAGATGGACGGACCGATAGACGGACAGACAGACAGACAGTATTCCCCGTGCAAAAGTAACCCAAAACGGATGTGGTAGAGACAAACTAGATGCAGCTGCGTTCATTGAATCATTCAAAACCCAGACCATTGAAGACGGACCAGTGCATCAATGTTAAGACGGAGACATAGCCAGAGGAGAAAAGAAAATCATTGGTGAAATAATAAAATAGCCACACTAAGGCAAAAGTGTTTAAAAACAAGGTGCCGATACCAACGAGGAAGGCTAAGCCCTGACTTCCAACTGAAAAGAGAGGCGTACCACCAGACAAGGAAAGAACTCCAAGACGCAATAAATAAAAGCAAATCGGAAGGCTTTAAACGTCTATGTAATGAAGAAGACTCCAACCCAAATTGTAATGTCACGCATAAAAGGAAAAAAAATCAGGCCAAGTAACCTGTCCTATACTGGTCGATAAAATAGTGAGCACGCTATTCCCACAAGGAGACCCTTTCAATGTAACTAAGCGAAGCGGGAATATATCAAACCACATTGGAGTCACAGGGGATGAGATCCTTAAATTGTGCCCAAATATCGGATACGATAAACCTCCAGGCCTTGGCGGGATTCCCAACAAAGTACTGAAGATTGTCCTTAAAACAAGACCACAATTATTCGCCCGTTTGTTCAATAACAGCCTGAAAGATGGTGTATTTCCCAATAACTGGAAAAAAACAGAAACTCATTCTGATAACAATGCCCGGAAAAACCCTTGGAAAACCCCAAGCCTACAGACCGATATGCCTCTTAGACACGACTAGCAAATGTCTAGAGAGGGTAATTTATAACAGGTTGCTGAATTTTGTAAAGAAGCAAACGGCATTTCTCCAAACCAATATGGGTTCCGCAAAGCGAGGTCAACAGTGGATGCAATAAACTCCGTTGGGAACATGGCGAGAGAAGCAATTCAAGCCAAAGGATGTTCAAGAAAATACTGCGCGGTGATCACACTCGACATCAGAAATGCGTTTAACTCTGCTGGATGGAAGCAAATAATGCCATCTTTAATAAGACTGAATGTACCGGAGTACCTAATTAACATTGTGATGGAGAACTTCACTAATCGGTCATTGATGTATGAGACGGATAACGGCATGAAAACACGCAATGTTACTGCAGGTGTTCCGCAAGGTTCGGTCTTAGGACCGCTGCTATGTAACATTATGTATGATTGAGTATTAACTTCGCCGACGACATAGCAGTTGTAGTGCAAGCGCGTCAACTAGAAGAAGTACGCAAATGAAGCTATACACTCTATAGGAATGTGGATGAAAAGCGTGAACTTTAATCTAGCTGAAAACAAAACGGAGGCAGTGCTGATAAGCGGCAAAAGAAAGACAGAAACTCTCGAAATAAATGTAGGAAATACGACCATAAAGTCAGTCACCCGATGCCATAAAATACTTAGGGGTTATGATCAACAGTCGCCTAAATTTCAAACAGCATACTGTGTACTCTTGTGAAAAGGCTACCAAAGTTGTAAACGCACTGGCGCAGGACGTTGCCAAGCATAGGAAGCCCCAGACAAAGTCGAAGAACACTACTTTCTAGAGTCGCCAATTCTATTCCTCTCTATGCATCTCCAATTTGGGAAGCACCGCTGAGGTTAAACTCGAAGAAGAATATGCTCTCTATCTTCCGCAGATACTGCCTAAGAGTCTGCAGCGGATATCGCACAATTTCGCTGGAGGCAACATGTATGGTGGCGGGCATACGGCCAATGGACCTAGCAGCAAGAGAATTTTCCAAAGTATGCGAATTAAAGAGAATAAGCCCAGACACAGAATACGAACTTATTAGACGTGCGGAGAGAAGCAACTCTATGGAAAACTGGCAAAGAAGATGGGACAACACACCCCAGGGAAGTGGACACACAAACTTATTCCTAACATAGAAAAGTGGATAAGTCGAGGCCATGGTGAAGTCAACTACAACCTGACGCAATTTTTGACGGGACATGGAGGATACCGTTACTACCTCTGCCGATTCGGACACGACAATTCTCCCAGGTGTCATGTATGTGTCGTCGATGATAAAAACGTGGAACATGTCGTGTTAACCTGCCCGAAATTTGCACGAAATCGCAATAATCTAATAGGCTAATGAACCCCTGCGATGTAATACCGAATGGCAGTTCCGCGGGGTGTAGAGACGAAGGGTGTGGTTTAGTGCTTAAGAGTCGTACATGTTTTTCCAGTACGGGCTGGATACATCTTTTGAAGATTCCAGACCTCCAACGAAAAAAGGCAAACAGACAGACATGGCTAAATCGATTCAAAAAGTGATTCTAAATCGATCGCTATAATTAACAATGGGTCTATATCGCTTAATTTTGGAGGGTATATAAACTAAAATCATAAAACGATCCTTCTTATAAATTTAATACAATGGCATGAAGTTCCATGTGAAGTACCATGCCACCGTGATTTTGCCCGGATCAGAAAGCAATTGTTCGTTTCTGGCATAAGCTTCGATCTACACAGACCAGATAGTCATGGTTGCCATGACAAAAGTTATATGGTTGGTGATTTCGCCCAAAAAAAGCATGAGTGATAACACCGTGCGACAGTATTTTTTTGGAGCTGAACAAGACGTGAAACTGGAAGTCGTACTTCTCCCATGTACGACACCTGTGTACTCAGTTTGCAATTTGGTGATTTTTGTTGCTTTAATTTCTAAATGAGATAGATGTTCTAACAATTTACCTTGCGTACCTTTGCAATTCACAAAAGGGCGATATGGGCATCAAATGAAAGAGAAGAATATTGTTTAAAAATACTTCGAACTGCATGCTTCTATCTGTATTATTTTAGCATTAACAGCCGTTTCAAATTTCCTCCTTAAAAATAATAATAAATAAACTTTAACTTGCTAAATGGGAATTTTAAAAATAGTTATTAATGATGCATGAAATTTAAAGTATTTTTAACAGACAACCTTATCTTTCATTTGATACCCATATCACCCTTTCATCAATTGCAGAAGTAGCCAAATAAATTGTTAAAACTTGTATATCTTTTGTAAACTAAAAGTCCTTTTAAGAGCAGAAAAGGATATCATCAAATGGAAAAGTGAGTACTCAGCTTTTCTATATAGGATCTCTAGTGCCATTTATATATAATCTTGATTAGCTCCTATTAAAAAAATGTAAAATTGTCGCACGGTGTAATAAAGTGATTCATTTTGTGCTTCGATTTGAAATGTTCATTTCCCAAAATTGATACTCCCATAAATTTAAGTTGATCTAAGCCTTTGAAGAATGACACCAACAGTAGTAATTTGGTTGATTTTTTTATATTTTATTAAAATTCAGTAAAAACGGAAGAGCGCGTCCATGTTGGCCAATTGAAGATTTCGTAGAATCACGGCAAGGATGTGACTTGCTGTAACTAGTAATACGTAATACTACTATCGGCTCAAAGCTGGTTGAAAGGATGTGCACTCAAATTTCCATATTAACCAGCAAGTGACTTCAGACTTTCAGGACTGAGGGGTTGTCCGGCGATCGAGACAATTATGGCCAAAAGGACGGCGGCTGGCAAAGCGAAATTCATGTTGTTTGAAGTGTTAAAGTTGTGGTGGGAACAGAAACTTTTTCTGAATTTCGAACTCATTCAATACAACTATTTATACTGAATTTGAAGATGTATTTTTGTACTCGTGGATATTTATAAATATATTGTTGGTATTAGCTTTTTAATATTTTGTTATTATTATTATTCTATTCAATAGAAAATAATAACCAAAAAACATCAAAGCTAACATAAATAAAAGCAGCAAAAATAGCAAGGTTATTTATAAATATTGTCACAGAATGCATGTTTAAGTTCGTCCCCATATTCAACAATATCATTGTTATTTTTGTTTATTATATTCCTATGGAAGAATGTGTTTTGCAACAGTGTGTGTACAGAGAACATTTGAATAACAATTATTTTCCCAAGAGACAATCAAATAATAACAAAATATAATAAAGCTAATAAGACCAACTCAAATATATTTATAAATATCGCCACGAGTACAAAAATACATCTTCAAATTCGGTATAAATAGTTGAACTCAGTGAGATCGAAATTCAGAATTGAGTTTCTGTATAACAACGTTAACACTTCAAACAACATGAATTTCGCTTTGCCAGCTGCTGTCCTTTTGGCCATCATTGTCTCGATCGCCGGACAACCCCTCAGTCCTGAAAGTCTGAAGTCTCTTGCTGGTTAATCTGGAGGCATGTCCTTCCACACACCTAACATCGCTTAGCCAACGATAGTATTTCGCATTACTAGTCAACGAACTATGTCCTGGCAATGATTCTGCGAAATCCTAGGTTGGCTTCCGTTCTGACTAAATTTGAATAAAATGTAAAAAAAATCTATATTTATAAAAGTGTTCCTCTTATTGCTTGAATGCCGCCAAGAAAATATTTTTGAAAAATTCGTACTTTTTGGTGGCGAAACACGGTGCCATCAAACGGATGGATCTGGTTTAGGGAAATACGTTGTGTACATTCCATAAAATGCCTGGAAACGCAAAATGAAGGAATTTGAATTTCCAAATTCGTACCTTTGAAAGGAGAAACAAGTACCAACAACACGGCTGATGCCACAATCATGAAATTCGCTATGAATTTTCCTCTTACAGCGTAGAGGAATTCGTACTTTTAAGGATGGGCCTAGAATCTTGAAATGTGGTACGAACATTAGTCTTATAGTATGAACGCGACCAAGTCAAAATCTTTTTGCAAAATTTGTACTTTTTGCAACAAAGGGATGGACCTCGAATAATAGCGAAGTTTGGTGTGTAAATCCCGCAAAATGTTTAGAAATGCCAAATGAAGGAATTTTTCGAAATTCGTACTTTTAAAGGGGAAAAAAGGGGATCAAAATGGTACCAATAGCACAGCACGGCTGAAGCTAGAATCATCATCAAAATCCACTAACAGCATTGAGCTGAAATGCGAAGGGATTTTGTGAAATTCTTACTTTTAAGTAGTGAAATGGGGGTTAAAAGGGATAAAAATGGTACCAATGGTGATGAGAAGGGATTTTATGAAATTCTTACTTTTAAATGGTGAAATGGGGGATAAAAGTGGTACCACCTCTTTGACCAAACGGCTGAGCCTAGAATCTTGAAAAGTGGCAGGGACATTCCTCTTATAGCATGAATATGAACAAAATATATTTTTTAATTTTTACTTTTTGTGGCCGTATTGGGAAAAGGGGATGTAAATGGTACCAATCAAACGGTGAAGTTGGTATCAAGAAATTCGGTGCGTATATTCCACATACATCATAGAGCTGAGATGAGAAGGGATGTTTCAAAATTCCTACTTTTAAGTGGTGAAATGGAAATTATGGAATTAAAAGGGATAAAAATGGTACCACAGCCCTGGCCATGAAGCTGGGTAGGACATTGGTAGGGACATTCCTCTTATAGCATGTGAATGTAGCCAAAAATATATATTTTTTTAAATTCTTTCTTTCTTTTGTGGTTGAAATGTGAAAAGGGGATAAACATGGTACCAATCAAACGGCTGAAGTTGGCATCATGAAAGTCGGTGTGTATATTCCACAGACAGCATGGAGCTGAGATGGAATGGGATTTTGCGAAATTCTTTCTTTTAAGTAGTGAAATGTGGCTTAAAAGGGATAAAAAAGGTACCACCTCCCGGACCAAGCAGCTGGGCTTCGAGTCTTCAAATGTGGTACGGACAATCCTCTTATTGCATGAACGTGACAAAAAAATATATTTTTTAATTCTTACTTTTTGAGGGCGAAATGGGGAAAGGGGGATAAAAATGGTACAAATCAAACGGCTGAAGCTAGAATAATCAAATGCGTTGTGTATATTCCACAAAGAACCTTGAATTTTTTACGAACATTCCTCTTATAGCATGAATATGAGCAAAACGTGTTTTTTGGAAAATTCGTACTTTTTTGGGTGGATGCTTTAAAGGTGTGGATGTATATAAAGTTCACACATGCTAAAATAGTTGAAAACTTCATCATAATATAGGTTATTTTATTGGAATGTAACTCGGAAAACATGTATCGTATTAGAATTTCGGTTAGATCGTAGAAAACAGGAGTTCTTGAGGTGTTCTTTAGCATTTAAAAAAGTGTAATTATGATTTCGCTTTTCTTTTCAGGCAGTGTTTTATCTAAAGGTTGTATTTATTTAGAATAGTTCATTTTGTACAGTATAAAACTATATTCGTGAGCCCGACCGATGTCTCGGCATAATATTTCTTATTAATTCATTTTAAAAATAATATTTTGCTTATGGCTGCACGCATCGATTTAATTACTGCACTGGTGCAACCTTCAAAGCCAAAAATGAAGCAATACTTTCTTCATGGTTCTCTTTTAGTGTATTTTGGAAAATTTATTTAAAGCATACTTTAGGGATGTACGGTTTTATGGCATGCGAGCGCATGTAAATATTGAGCCGATATATTTACCTTCAGTTATTTATTAAGTTATAATAGCCGTTTGGCATAGATTAAAAAATAAAAGAATTTTTATCAAAAATTTCGAAAGTTCGAAAAAAACTAAAATTTTTGTGTGAGTGTTGGGCGTGGCACTGACAATTTTTATTTATTTGGTTTTGGTCTATTTATTTGGTTTTTGGTATATATATATACTCCTCCCAATTTTTGTATGAAAATATTCCACTGTGCACCGGCTTGCTCAGACCAAAAACCTTCTCGACCGCTGACAAAAGAATGCAGACTCCATTATTAGTATTATTACGACATGCTCAAAATGTGTACTTAGTCTATTCCCATAAATCGTTAATATATAATCTCCATATTTCTGTTTCTATTGCCAGTGCTCTCAATTCTCCGAACGACTTCACAGTTTCTAATGAATAACTGATCTTCGCCAGGTGTTTTGTGGCCTGTCTCTTTTCCTATAGCCCTGCGGGATCCACTCCAACACAGTGCGGTTGATGTCATTCACCTTCGGATTTCTTTCTCTACCTTAGTCTGGCAATATCTCTGCTCTTTTTGATGATTTTGATAGAATTTTTAGAGTTTATATATTTCATCATTTGTTTGGAAACGATTGGAGACTCACCGTTTATTTTATTGGTCGTTTTAGAATCATTTATATTCTCTATCTGCTCTTGTCTATTTTTATAATCAAAGTACTGGTGACAATTGTCGAAGGATATCGTTGAAATTCGGTACAAGTTATTCTTCTCCTTCCGGAGTTATCGTTAATATTGAATTAATGTTCTATCAGTGGTATCGATCTGGGAGCTATTTTGTAGGATGTCTTGCAATCGAACTCATTGATTTGAGAGACCTATTGTAGATGCTTTTAGCTAATGGCAGGCACAATTCCATTTATATTCAAGTCCATCCTTCCTAAGCTAATAGCAAAGTTTCCAGAATAGAAGTATTAAAAATTAAACTAAACTGTGTATTATAGAAGTAGAATTATAGAATACTATGCTATGCTAGAACATTCGCAGTTCACAGTGCCACCAGTAAGTTTTATACTTCCCCATTCCAAGCTATGCCTGGTAAAGAAACAATGTGTATTAAATATGCAAATTTTTTTTTTTTTCAATTTTATTTTGAAAATAATTTTTTTCAGCTCAAATTTGACAAAGGACGATTTCTATATTTTCCATTTTATCCAGCAATGTTTCGGATCAAAGGATACTTATAAAGTGGTTCGCCCGCAATGGAAACGATGATGGCCAGAAGGACGGCAACGGGCAAAGTGAAATTCATGTTGCTTGAGTTGTTACAGATGAAGTTCAGAAACTTTTTTTGAATTTTAAAAGCACCGTTCTCATCTATTTATACTGAATTTGAGAGAGGAATTTCGTTGATATATTTCTATGGTGCTTGCCTTTTGTGTTAGGCCTTTGTTTTTCGATATCGTGTGTTTGCTGTCGAGATATATTTGTTTTGAAGATTTCGCTTGAATAACAATTATTTGTTAATGGAGAGAAAATTTGTTCTTGCAAAAATATACCAGCATTGCACAGTGTGACAGTCCAGGGATGTGATATTTTTTCCCGCATTATTTTAGTGCATTTTCCGATACACTTCTGAAATCTTGGCTTGCAGGTTACTCGGGGCTAAGTAAACAGTTCATCGTCAGACAAAAATTACACACTGCTAATACCTGTTGTTCTAAAGGGTGATTTTTTAAGAGCTTGATAACTTTTTTTTTAAAAAAAACGCATAAAATTTGCAAAATCTCATCGGTTCTTTATTTGAAACGTTAGATTGGTCCATGACATTTACTTTTTGAAGATAATTTCATTTAAATGTTGACCGCGGCTGCGTCTTAGGTGGTCCATCCGCTTAGTCCAATTTTGGCATTTCCACGTTTTTGAGTAACAGAGACCCAATTGGTGCGAACGGCGACGAATCGAAAATTGGTGGTCATCATTAACACTGGCCGATACAGCTGCGATATTTTCTTCAGTTCGCACTCTACGTAAGCGTGTTGGTGGTTTAATGTCCAACAATGTAAATTTGGTGCGAAATTTAGTCACAATAGCCCGAATAGCCGCTTCAGTGGGTCGATTAAACTGACCATAAAATGGAAGCGCGCAATGAACTTTCTTAACAGAGCACGCATTTTGATAATAAAATTCAATAATTTGCAAGCGTTGTTCGTTTGTAAGACGATTCATGATGAAATGTCAAAGCATACTGAGCATCTTTCTCTTTGACACCATGTCTGAAATCCCACGTGATCTGTCAAATACTAATGCATGAAAATCCTAACCTCAAAAAAATCACTCTTTAGAAGGACAAGACAGAAGGACGTCCCCTGGAAAAATCCCGGGAATTTTCGTATTTTCTGTTTCCCGTATCACGGGAAATATATACGACAATCTTTCTACCTTGAATATGGTAATGTTATATAAATAAATATATACATTATTGATATGATGTGAATATAAGAGAATAAACGGTTAAAAATGATATTGGTGATATTTTGAAATAATTAAATTTTTGATATTTTTATGAATAAAGTCCGATAAACTGTTCTCCTGATATATTAATAGCTGTGGAGAAATCGTACAGCTGTTGTAGCCAAGTTTACTAATATATTAAAAAATGTCCATACAATCTATAGTTAACAACTATGTATTGAGAAACTTATAATGTTGCTTCCTCAAAAATAAATGTAGCCTTTCGAAGCTACATGAAAGGCAACTGATAATTTATGATTTATTAACAATTAATAACACATATATCGAGTGTGCAATATCATTCTCTATCGCGCTCACATTCTCGAATAAAATTAACAATAAACTATCTGATGAGTCTAGAAATTCGTTGCCTGTTTAAAAAAAAATACATTAAAAAAATCCTCTTATTTAAAAAATATATTATATATTAAAAATATATATATTCATTATTTCTTCGTCCTTGGAAAAAATGGATCTAATTTTGTATACTAACCTATATACTAACCTAACCTATAGGTTAGTTGCCAGGCTAACTAAATTCGACCCATTGTGATTCCCGTAATTACTATAGGAGAAAGGGATTTCAGAGGTAGTTGGTAGGGTTGGTAGAAATGAATGATGAGTGAAGGGATTGAGTGGGGTTATCTCATATTTTAGTCTGTATCTCCATTGATTCCTTCGACCGTGGAGGAATGTTTTATACGAAAAAAAAAGAAAAAATAATGGATATGGATAAATGTAGAACGTGTGCCTCTCTGGTTATTCGTAAGTTGTGACAATTGCTCTCTTCACTAAAGAATTTAACATGACATTGTCTTAGAAGGCAAGTCCTTTATTTTCAAAGACTAAAAGTGGCATCTTAAGTTGTGGCTAATCCAGCTTTTCACTAATTGTGATTATTATTATTATTTGCTACTCAACCCATCTCAGCTAGCCTCTGTTGTGTGTGGTGAATAATGGGCTATTATATACTGCAAATAAATATTAAATTATATTAGCACTTAATTAATTAATACCACTTAAAGTTACTGGTATTATGAAGTACTAATAATTTATAAAAAATATACAAATATTTGAAGTACTTATAAAGGGTGTCCCAAGAAGAACGCAATTTTTAAATCTGGCAACATTCGAAGTGTCATTGTTTGACATTTGAACAATTGTTATTGTTTGTTAGTAGAAGGTACGAGGTTAGTAAAAATGGAGCGCTACACGAATGAACAACGCATTCTAATTGTGAAATTGTTTTACCAAAATGGTGAAAGTTTTGCGGCTACAGTTCGCAAATTGCGATCAATTTGGGGTCACAATAATGCTCCAAAAGAGTCAACTGTAAAGAGATTAATGGATAAATTTGCCGAAACTGGGTCTGTTAGTGATGTAAAGACAACAACGCGCCATCGACCAGGTCGATCGACCGAAAATGTCGCAGCTGTACGTGATGATGTCGCTCAAACTCCATCCACCTCAATTCGACACCGAGCTCAGCAAATTGGTGTCTCCAAATCCACTTTGCAGCGAATTTTGACGAAAGATTTGCATCTTCATGCAGCGAATTTGCAGCGAATTTTGACGAAAGATTTGCATCTTCATGCATACAAAGTTCAATTGACTCAGGAACTGAAGCCAACTGACCATGGACAGCGAAGGGAGTTCGTTAATTGGGTATTGGAGAGACAACATGAAAATGCTGATTTTGCCGATAAAATCATCTTCAGTGACGAGGCCCATTTTCATCTTGATGGCTTCGTCAATAGGCAGAATTGTCGCATTTGGGGTGCGGAAAATCCTTGAGTGATTCACGAGAAGCAAATGCATCCTCAACGTGTCACTGTGTGATGTGGTTTTTGGGCTGGAGGAATCATTGGACCTTTTTTTATGAAAATGAGGCAGGTCAAGCGCAAACAGTCAATGGTGTTCGGTATCGTGAAATGATAACCAGTTTTTTCTTGCCTAGAATTGAAGAAATGAATGTGGAGGGCATGTGGTTCCAACAAGACGGCGCCACATGTCATACAGCCAGAGAAACAATTCAATTGCTGCATCAGTCATTTCCCGGTCGTGTTATTTCGCGTTTTGGAGATCAGAATTGGCCGCCTAGATCGTGCGATTTAACACCATTAGATTTTTTTCTTTGGGGTTTTTTGAAGTCGATGGTTCACGCGAATAAGCCGACGACGACTTAAGCCTTAAAAGACGAAATGGGACGCTGCATTAATGAAATACCGCAGCATTCATGCAAAACGGTCATTGAAAATTTCATTAAAAGATCGCGTGCATGCCAGCAAAGCCGCGGCGGCCATCTGCACGATATATTGTTCCATACATAACCTCATTCTGTCTACTTTACGATATAATAAAGTTTCACGATTTTTTTCTTAAATATCTGTGTTTTATTTAAAATTAAAAAATTGTGCTCTTCTTGGGACACCCTTTTTAGTAAAACAGTAAATTTATAAAATAGTTTAAATTAATGAAATTATACAAAATTAAACATAATATTTATTATTTTGTAGATTTTATGCAATGTTCAATATGTATTTATATATACGATTAAAACTTTTCACTCCATCCTCGTTATTCATTCAGCTTCGAAATTCAAAAGAAGGTACACAACGAGCTGACTTTCAAATGATCTTTTTCAAATTTAATACCGATTGTGATAACAGTCGTTCTTAGTCAAGCAACGATGACTGGAAATACCCAAAACTATTGAAAAACATCCATTGTTAGAGATATATGCAGTGTTCTTGCCATGTTTGCTGTCGCATTATTTTGAAATGTTTTGTGCGAAAACCCCAACTAAATAGAAAAAAAAAAACATTTGGAAATTTTCCATATTTTGGCACACCGATCTATACGGCGAGCATTTGACTTTCAATTGACCTTATCAATTTCAATTCCCAATTCCATGCCGTAAAATAGGTTTTCTTTGAAAACATTTGAAAATATAACCAGCAATGTACAGAACAATACCTCTAACAAGGGATATTTTTTTAACAATTTTGGTTATTTCCAGTCTTTGCTGTTTGTCTAAGAACGACTGTCATCACAATCGGATTTATATTTGAAAAAGATCATTTGAAAGTCAGCTCGTTGTGTATCTTCTTTTGAATTTTGAAGCTGAATGAATAACGTGGATTGAATAGTTATATAAAAACAAATAATATATATTTTTGGATTTATTTCCCCGTTTTATGAATTGTGGGATTACTATTAACAGGTATTAGAAATATGTTTTTTGCAATATTTTCAAAACATTTTTGTGTTAACTTATATACAAGTCCAACAATTCCTGAAACGGGGAAAATAAATCCCAAAAATGTGATGTGATTTTTTTAGAAAAAGTGACCGTCATCGTGGATCAGATGAAAAGAAATTATTTTTAGTAAATAGAAAAATATATTTCAGTGAAATGGGATTTATTTTCCCGGTTTTATGAATTATGGTATTTTTATTAACAGGCATCAGAAATGTGTTTCTTGAGTTGTTTTCAAAACATGTTTGTCTCACTCATATAAAAATCCCACAATTCCTAAAACGGGGAAAATAAATTCCAAAAATGTGATGTGATTTTTTTAGAAAAAAGTGAACGTCATTCCTTTGATTCCATCGTGGATCAGATGAAAAGAAATTATTTTTAGTAAATAAAAAAATATATTTCAGTGAAATGGGATTTTTTTCCCCGTTTTATGAATTATGGTATTTTTATTAACAGGCATCAGAAATGTGTTTCTTGAGTTGTTTTCAAAACATGTTTGTGTTAACTCATTAAAAGTACCACAATTCATAAAACGGGGAAAATAAATCCCAAAAATGTGATGTGATTTTTTTAGAAAAAGTGACCGTCATTCCTTTGATTCCATCGTGGATAGATGAAAAGAAATTTTTTTTAGTAAATAAAAAAATATATTTCAGTGAAATGGGTTTTTTTCCCCGTTTTATGAATTATGGTATTTTTATTGACAGACATCAGCAATGTGTTTCTTGAGTTGTTTTCAAAACATGTTTGTGTTAACTTATTAAAAGTACCACAATTCATAAAACGGGGAAAGTAAATCCAAAAAATGTGATTTTGATTTTTAGAAAAAGTGACCGTCATTCCTTTGATGCCATCGTGGACAAGACGAAAAGAAATTATTTTTAGTAAATAAAAAACATATTTTTCAGTGAGATGTGTGCTTAAAATATTTTTTGGGATTTATTTTCCCCGTTTTAGGAATTATGGGATTTTTATTAACAGGTATCAGAAATGTGTTTCTTGAGTTGTTTTCAAAACAAATCCCACAATTCCTAAAACGGGGTAAGTAAATCTCCCGGGGTGTCAGAAATGTGTTTCTTGAGTTGTTTTCAAAACATGTTTGTCTCAACTCATATAAAAATCCCACAATTCCTAAAACGAGGAAAATAAATCCCAAAAATGTGATGTGATTTATTTTAGAAAAAAGACCGTCATTCCTAAAATTCCATCGTGGATCGGAAGAAAAAATATTTTTTGTAAAAAGAAAATATTTTTCTGTGAGGTGGGATTTATTTTCCCCGCTTTAGGAATTGTGGGATTATTATATCAGGCATCAGAAATATGTTTCTTAAATTGTTTAAAAAAAATTGTGTTAACTCATATAAAAACCCCACAATTCCTAAAACGGGGAAAATAAATCCGAAAAATATGATGCGATCTTTACAAAAAATTACCACCAATCAAGAGATACAAGTCGACCGATTTTAAGCCGACAAGCCGCCGCCGCCAGATGTTTATGCACGCCGCCTATTTCATCGTCTCACATCGACTTCAACCACGCCGCCGTGATTTGACGGAGTTCTAACTCAGTCAAATCTTACTACCAAAATAGAAAACCCACTTAAAATTACAAAAGAAAATATAAATGTCAACTTAGACAACCTACTGCTGTGAAATATATTGATCTTTCTTTCATTTATATAAGACAATTCCAGTACGTGTGGCCATATGTTCCTATAAATAACAATATCCATTGTAGTGTGTCAAAGTAGGTGGAGTATTATCATTCTTTGGAAGGATTATGATATTCAAAAACGTCTGCCTCACATGAAAAGCTGTAATTGCAAAAATATTTATTAAATTTATCCATATTATACATTTTGGGAATGGATTCCTTCTCCCAAAAAATAATTGTATGGGTGAACAATTAGGGTATCCAACCGATTAAATTTTATTCGATTAATCGAATAATTTTTGTCAAATATTTGTTCGAATAATAAAAAATCATGATTTTCGAATAACGAATAATTCGAAAAAATTGTATCAAATAATCGATTCGTCGATATTATAAGTTTTGCCTTAAAAAACTAATCGTCGTCTGCTTTGTATGATAAATTGATTTTGAATAGCCAGTTTGCTCCATTTGGGTACACCAAATATAAAACCACAATTTTATTTTTCGATTTTTGATTTGTATGCTACACAGATATTAATATAACGATTTATCCGACTTCATTTAAAAATAGCAAAAATTATTCGGAATTATTTAAAATTTAAAGAATAGTAATTTCATAGAATCGTAAATTGATAGAAAAATTGAGGTTAACACCGTGATAATAAAGTCAGTTCTGTTATAAATCATACGATCCATATGCGAAAAAAGTCAATGGATAACTTGTGATATTATGCTCATTTAAGGGAAGTTTCTTTATTTTGATAGGATATTAAGATTTTTGTCAACTTCTAATGAATTTCGAATTTGATGTTACAATGTTTAAATAATAGGGTGATTTTTTAGCTATTATCTTTTTGGCAACACTGGCTTAAACAGCTGACGCACGTTTCGTGTTTAGTTTCACTGTCAAACATCTTCAGTTTGGTCTATAATCTAACCATGAATCGTTTTACAAACGAACAACACTTGCAAACTATTGAATTTTATTATCAAAATGCGTGCTCTGTTAAGAAAGTTCATCGCGCGCTTCTTCTATTTTATGGTCAGTTTATTCGACCCACTGAAGCGGCTATTCGGGCTATTGTGACTAAATTGCGCACCAAATTTACATTGTTGGACATTAAGCCACCAACACGCTTACGTAGAGTGCGTACTGGAGAAAATATCGCAGCTGTATCGGCCAGTGTTAAGGATGACCATAAATTATCGATTCGTCGCCGTTCGCAGCAATTGGGCCTCTGTTACTCAAAAACGTGTAAATGCCAAAATTGGACTAAGCGGATGGACCATTTGAGGCGCTGTCAAGGTCAACATTTGCATGAAATAATCTTCAAACATTAAATTATATGGACCGTATTATCGATTCAAATACAGCCACACAAATTTTGCCACTGTCGGCGGTGAAACTTGTCCCAATGAGTTTGCTTCCCTAAATAATGAGTTTTGTAACGAGGTTCTAATTGCAAGCGTAGACCAAATGTCCATCTCGTTCAATGTTAGTTGAAAAGATGAACGGACAACTGTTAGAAAGGTTTTTTCGAACCTAAACCACGCCTTCACATTCATGATTTCCGCCACTGGCCACAGACAAACATACCCCACTATGCCATGATTGTATTGAATAGCTTAAATTATATGTAAATTTTTTCCGGCATTTATACGTCTGCGGCAACATACGTTGCACGTGTGATGACAAGTGGCAGTGTAGCGACAGCCTGCTGGCTTGAGTATTGTTTGAGGGGGGTAATGTACGTTTTAATAGATGACAGAACACTTAAAGTGTCATAATGACAGTGAAGTGCTGTGTCTTGTCTACTGACAACGATATGTGTAATGATAGTTGCCTCTGGAAGATGCTGAGGAAATCTAAACAAAATATTTATGAAGATAAATGGTTGGAAATACTGTTTTCTGGTATTTGCATTTATTGAAATTTTGAATTACCGAACCAGAGGATTTATGTGAGCGATTTGAAAATATATAGTAGAAGTGTTGTCCTAACTCCATTGTAAATGTGGGTATATTGAGAGCAGAAACACTAATATAGTTGTAGTCGAGAAAAAGAAATAATTCGATATCTTACTTCTAATTATATAAAGAGCTGCAAAACCATGTCTTTTTCTATTCTTTAAAGTTGTCAAGAAATTTATTGCCCGAAGATTAACCTAAACCTTAACCTTCTCCTACGAGTCAACCTAGGGTGACTAGAAAACTATAAAAATTTCATAATGCTGCTAAACGTCATATGGAATTTATCATATCATATAATTTGATTATACGATGAATTAGTATGAGTACACTATTGTTTTAAACTCATTAATTCTGGACGGCCTCTCAATTACTTTTTTTACAAATGGCTCTATCCGAGATTCTATCTATAGAGTTCTTATTTGATAGTCCACTTTCATCGTGGTTTTATTGCATATCTTTGTCCTGGCTAAAGATTTCCTTTCATTTCGATCAAGTGTCAACTTCAACAATATCGTGGGCATACAATTGCCGAAGCAGTTACTCGTTGACAAAGGGTTGAAAAGTGCTATTCATAAATATCCGATGCAGATACACTCTTTTTGCACCCGCTGGATGAAAGACAGTCAATGTCATGAGCACTCACAGAAACTAGCTGCAACGTGCATAGAAAGGCTGTGCCAAAATTTAAGCAAGGCTTGAATTACATAGTGTAATACGCTGATCGCTGTGCTAAGGGTGAACTTTTTAGTCGCTGCCCTTTTTCTTGTCAGGTTACCCCTTTTTGATAATATTGGCTTGAACTTTGTGAATTGTTAGGTTTATTCAGCTTGGCTCTTGCCGAGATTATCAATGATTGAAATTCTTCGTTCTTGGTTTCAAAAACAAAATGAATCTGATTTTATTTGAGAAGATGTTGGGTTTATATACCCTAGTCTTCATCTTTCTTTTTACATTGTATATATCGCTTAATTATCTATACATCAATACAGTATTGCTTACATTCTAGATAAATTCTATTCAGCCACTATTCAGTTTCCTAGGTCAGTTCTTGCTCTACATTATCTGTGCGCCTGATACTTTTCGCGGCACATATTCAAAGTATTCCATACGGTGTCTAATTACACTCATGAGCCGGCGTTCCATAAAAATGTTTGGGTCAGCGGTTCTCTGGAAGAAACCAAAACGGTGAAGTGTGACGAGAAATGGATTGATCCAATTCGAGTGACGCTTTAGTCAGTCAACTCAAGTGTCAACGACATTAACCGTACTTTGTATTTATTAGGGTAACTGAAGAATAGCTGAGTTTTGTTTATTTCAGAAATACACTGAAGAACAAATGTGTGAGTACACTACACCCTCACCCTTAAGAAAAATCATACAATAGTGAAGCTATTTCATGATTTTCAGAAAATGATCGGGTTCTGTATTTGTTCGTCATTGTATTTTTTATAGAGTGGTATCATATTCTACTTAAGTGCTATGTTTTCTTAATTATTGTGCAATAAAATTGTTCGTGGAGAGAGAAAAAAAAAATATATATGAAATGTTTGCTTATATTGTTAATTTGTAGTTGAATTTGTTTTATATAATTTGACATTGTTCTTATGTACTAATTTCTCCTTATCGTTAATTCTTATAAGTATGTTTGGTTCTAATACCTTCAATATTTCAAATGGACCTGAGTATGGTGCCATATTTTTCCTTCTATTTTCTACCTTTAGTAATACTAAATCGCCTATACAAAGTTTTAAACTCTTTCTAATCTGGTCTGACCGAATGTGTCGCCTAGATTTTACTGTCTCCAAAAATGATCTAGCCTTTTCCAGAGAAAATTTCATTCTTGCCTTCATTTCGTTTGCATAATTGTCGTAATTATAAATTTTCCCATGTGCCATTACCTCCTCCCCTGGTAATATTGCTAATCGTCCGTATACTAATTCAAATGGACTATATTCTGTGTCTACATGTGGTGTCGTGTTATAAGCGAATGAATAGTATGGTAACCATTCATGCCAATTTTCGTCGTTTACGAAAGATAGAAAATATTCATTCAATACTCTATGGTTCCTTTCCACTGTGCCTAGGGTCTCGTGGTGGTACGGGGTTGAGAATTTTTGTTCTATATTCAGAAGTGTGCAAACCTCTCTTAAAACCTCATTTATGAATTCTGTTCCTCTATCTGACTTTAGGGCATTGAATATCCCATACCTCAATATGACGTTCTCCACTAGAGTCTTTGCGATTGTCTTTGCCTCTTTGTTTTCCATTGGGCATGCTATTATGAATTTAGTCAATTCGCATTGTGTAGTCAGTATGTAACGGAATGCTTCTGAAGGTGGTAAAGGTCCGACAGTGTCAATTGTCATTGTTTCAAAAGTTCGTGTAGGGGTGTCGGTAATTGTCAGTGGTTCCTTCGTATGTCTTATCTGTTTGTTCCGTTGACATTTGTCGCAAGTGTTAACAAATTCTTTAACCATGTTTGCAAGGTTCTTCCATAGATACCGTTGTTTCAATTTCAGTGTGGTCTTTCTTATTCCGAAATGACCTCCGCATGGCGTTTCATGATGTTGTTTTATTAGTTTTATTTGATCTTGGTGATTTTGTATACGCCGAGGCTTCGTGTATGTGATTATTGTGACGTCGCTTGCTACATCAGGTAGCTCATTAAATTTTTTAAAAAATTCCTCTTGTGGAATTATTTCAAATATATCATCACTGTTCTCTAGACAGTATTGGATAGTTTTCATTGACTGTGGTTCTTCCGAATCATCTTGATGATTGGGACGTTTAACAAGTCTTTTGTTGAGTTCTTTTCGTAGCATCTCCATGAAATCGTCGGAACGACATGAAACTTCACTACAGTAGACTCGTGTTTCATTGTTCAGGTCATCTGGTTCTACTTTGACCATTTTCGTGTTTGTTTTGATTGTTTCAAATTTTAGTTTGCGCGCCTTTTTTATATCATTAATTGATGTGCAATTCCACATGCGAAGTCGTTTAAATTTGCTATCAATGTTTTTATTTTTGTCTTCTTGCTCCTGTTGTTTTGTCTTGCTTCTTGTTATGACAAGCGTTTTCTTTACCGTCTTGTCCTCATTTGTGGGAATCATGTTCTTTAGTAAATCGGAGTCAATCTTTATTCTTGATAATGCATCAGCGTTTGTGTTGTTTTTTCCTTGTTTGTAAACTATGTCGAAGTCATAATCAGCCAATTCTATTCTCATTCTTGTCAATTTAGAACTTGGATTTTTGTGTGAGAATAAAGATACCAAAGGTCTGTGGTCTGTGACTACTGTGAATCGCCTCCCGAAAAGATATGGTCTGAAGAATTGTATGCCCCAATGTATTGCCAAAAGTTCCTTTTCTATAACTGATTTATTTTTTTCATGTTTTTGGAGGACTTTGCTAGCATACGATATTGGTAGATCTTCTCTGAGTTTTTCTTGTGAAAGGACTGCTCCTAAAGCGTAGTCGGAGGCATCTGTAGTTAAAATGAACGCTTGTCGAAATCCGGATATTGTAAGATAGGTGGGTTAATTAGTTTAGTTTTTAAAGTATTGAAAGCTTTATCCCGCTCAGCTGTCCATTCGAACTTCACACCTTTCTTTACTACTGCATTCAGGCAATTTGCGATTTGTGCGAAATCTTTGATAAACCTTCTGTAGTAGTTACAAAATGCCACAAATCTGCGTACTTCGTCTGCGTTTGTCGGGGTTGGATACTTAGTTATCGCATCAAATTTACTGGGATCAGGTTTTATTCCATTAGCCGTAATGAGATGCCCCAAATATATTACCTCCGGCTTGAGAAAAGAGCATTTGTTCGCATTTAATTTCAAATTGTATTGCTTAATCCTGTCTAGTACTTTTATCAAATTTTTATTGTGGTGGTCTAAACTACAGCCAAATATGATTATATCATCCACGTACAGAAATGCTTCAGCTTCTAAGCCTGATAATGCTAGAGTTAACATTCTTTGGAAACTATTCGAAGAAATCTTTAATCCAAAAGGTAGCCTTGTATATTGGTAATGTCCATCTGGTGTAGAAAATGCTGTGCATGGTCTTGACGCAGGTTTCAGTCCTATTTGATGAAATGAACTAGTCATATCAAGCGTTGAAAAATACTTAGCTCTCCCTAGTTTGTCGAGTATGTCCTCGAGTCTCGTAAGGGGAAATTTGTCATTGACTATCTTATTGTTCAACTGTCTGAAGTCTACTACTAGTCTCCACTTCCTTAAATCCGTCTGTCCTTTCTTAGGCACGAGTAGCAATGGTGCATTGTATGGACTCACTGAAGGTTCTATAATACCGTCTTTTAATAGTTCTTGTACCTGACGCTCTATCTCCTCCTTGTGTGCGTGAGGTAATCTGTAATTTCTTATATAGACCGGTGTTGAGTCATTCAATCGGATATCCTGTTTGTAGAAGTTGTTTGTTGTTAGTTGTTCTCCTTCCAGGTGAAATATCGATTGGTAGTTCCTCAGTATATCCTTCAGTTGTTTCTGTTCAACTTGATTCGTATTTTCAAAATCAATACTCTTCAGTATTTGCTGGAATCTCTGTTCGTCGTGCTGTGTTTTATTTCCGCTTATATTGATTATGTCATATTTTGTTAATGGGAGTATTTTTAATTCTAAATTTCTAATAGTTATATTTTTATCAGTTGTATTCAATAGTTTTATGTGTTTGTTTCCATCTTTGGGTAGGATTGTGTTTGCAAGGAATATGCCCTTATCAATTTCTCTGTTACAGACTAATGAATCCTCTTCTAGTTCTATGTGGAATGGTACAATGGCTTCTGATCTTGGTGGAATTTTTACAAGGTTGATTTTTGATGCTGCATTACTTATTGGTATTTCCAATTGATCGTTATTATAGTTTATTTTTAAGATATGAGTCTCATAATCGATATTACATTTATACTTTGTTAGGAAATCTCTTCCTAATATTCCGTCCGCTTTAATTGGGAAATCTCCATGCACCAGTTGTACCTTATGTTTCAAGTTGGTCCCATCAAAAGTGATAATTATGTCTGTGGACCCGATAGAGGTGATTTCTTCGTCTGTTATGCCTGTAAAACGGCAATAATCTTGAGGGTTTTCTTTATGATTCTTTAATAAATCTTCTTTAACAAGGGTGATGTCTGCTCCAGTGTCTAATAAGAATTTCAGTTTAAAATCGATATCTTTAATATGTAGTTCAATGAAATTTTTAAAATTGGACGACATATGGAAAATTTGTTTTGTTTCTAGTCTTCCTGGCCATCTGGAGAATAGTTTTGCTCGACCATCTCCGGCTCCTTGTAGTTTCCCTGTTCATCGTCAAAATCATTATTGTAATCGTTGCACTCTTGGTCGTTCACACAGTTGACATTTTGGTTGTTCCGATTATATCCTGTATTGTCTTGATTTCTGTTTCTATAATTTCCATTGTGGTTTCGTCCATATCCGTTGTCGCGACCTCTGTTGTTGTATTGGTTAATTCGACTGTTGTTAGGGTTCCCGCGATTGTTCTCATTGTTCCTTTTGTCGCGTCCCTCATTGCGATTGTTGCTCGGGTATTTGTTGTCTTGGTGTTGTCTATCGTTGTAATTTCTGTTTCTATTATTTTGATTTTGGTTATTCTGGGCCTTCTGGAATAGTGTTTTGTGAGTTACGTTGTTTGTTCTCACCTCCTCAGCCAGTAATATTGCCTCTTGAAACGTTTTCACTCTGCTTGCATCCAAGGTCTGGACTATACTTCTGTTGTTCAATCCGTTTTTGAATGTATTGAAGGCGATGTTGTAATTCATGGTGGATATAGTTGTCCTTTGGTCCTCGCCTAGATTCGATACTTGAAGTTCTGTTAACTCTGCGACTAGTGTCTCGATGTATTCACTAAACCTCGTTATGGTACGGTCTCCTTGTGTAAGTCCAGTCAGTTGGTTAAGAATACCGTTCGCTGTCCTTCTTGGTTTAAAAATCGTTTTTAAATGTGTCAGTACCTGTTCAGTAGTAGTGGGGCTTCCTAATTGTCTGATCCTGTTCTGGATCCTAGTGTCAATACGATTAGTGTAAACGAAGTTAAAGAAACTAATCTTCTTTCCGTCCGATAAAGTACTATCTATTAGCTTGATCGTTGATATGAAATTATCCAGTAATTTTCGGTCTCCCGTGAACACCGGGATGATTTTCATATATTCTATCAATTCCTTCGTGTCCATCTTGTCACTTTGGTCCAGCACTAATTTCCGTGTTTCCTTACTGGTTTCCTGTCCTAATAACTCTGTGTAAGTCAGTGTTTCTGTAGATTGGTAATTCGCAGGATCGCCATGTAATACGCTGATCGCTGTGCTAAGGGTGAACTTTTTAGTCGCTGCCCTTTTTCTTGTCAGGTTACCCCTTTTTGATAATATTGGCTTGAACTTTGTGAATTGTTAGGTTTATTCAGCTTGGCTCTTGCCGAGATTATCAATGATTGAAATTCTTCGTTCTTGGTTTCAAAAACAAAATGAATCTGATTTTATTTGAGAAGATGTTGGGTTTATATACCCTAGTCTTCATCTTTCTTTTTACATTGTATATATCGCTTAATTATCTATACATCAATACAGTATTGCTTACATTCTAGATAAATTCTATTCAGCCACTATTCAGTTTCCTAGGTCAGTTCTTGCTCTACATTATCTGTGCGCCTGATACTTTTCGCGGCACATATTCAAAGTATTCCATACGGTGTCTAATTACACTCATGAGCCGGCGTTCCATAAAAATGTTTGGGTCAGCGGTTCTCTGGAAGAAACCAAAACGGTGAAGTGTGACGAGAAATGGATTGATCCAATTCGAGTGACGCTTTAGTCAGTCAACTCAAGTGTCAACGACATTAACCGTACTTTGTATTTATTAGGGTAACTGAAGAATAGCTGAGTTTTGTTTATTTCAGAAATACACTGAAGAACAAATGTGTGAGTACACTACAATAGAAAATAGTTCAAGAGACAGACGCAAGCCTGTGATACTAATTCAGGCTATTTATTTATTTATTATCACCGAGGGAAAGAAAATTCGCGCTCAGGAAACTTCTCATGCAGCAATTGAATTCATTTGCATGTTGTAGCAACAGAAACAGTAAGAGTCGCTGCCTGAACAGCCCCATTTTCGCCATTAGAAAATGGAATCAGCACGTGAAAGTTTTCGGTGTTAATTATTCCGTCCATAATGTATACATAAAATTAAAAGCCCGTTCTTATTATAAAAAGTACTTAAAAATTATGTCTCAGGAAAAATTGGATTTAACTCGTGAAAATGTTTGATGTGAACTATCCAGCCACTAGTGCATACCTACAATTGTTTCCACTTTTAGCATAAGTCAATATTTCTCAATAGAAGTGTGTCAGCAAAAAAAGGGAATTAACTCGTAAAAATTGTCAATATGAATTATCAAATTTAAAAAATTCTCCCACACTTTCCGATCTCCGCATGACTTAAATTATTCATTTCATCAGAAGTGTGTCAGCAAAAAAATGGAATTAACTCGTAAAAATTGTCAATATGAATTATCAAATTTAAAAAATTCTCCCACACTTTCCAATTTCCGCATCGCTTGAATTAAACAGACTCAAGCTTATGAAAGTAATTCAGCCTAATAATGATCACCGATAGGAGAGAGCCATGAAATGTATCAAGTATCAGTTGAATTGGTTTGCGTGCATCCTTAAAAGAAATCACATTTGGATTCTCTGAAATCCAAAATGACACATTAATGAAAACTACGATTTACAAGGTCTTCAATGTAAAAATGGCCTCATCGCTTATATGCGATTATTTTTAAAATAATGCTCTAGGACAGTGGTGGACAAAAACATTCGTGTTGAACAACCAAAATGTTCTTGTTTTGTTTCCTTTTTTCGATACAAACCAATAAGAGCACAATTGTTTGAAACTACAGACGAGTTAAACTTCGTTTTATTCTAGTCAATATGTGATGGTATATGTATGTGACCAACACTGCTCTAGAATGACAATGCTTTACAATAACACTTTCCCGCCCAAATGGAATGCAATTTAAATTTTGTGTGCATTTTGAGACACCCTAAGGCACTTCAAAATGGTCATCAAGGTGTGCGGACATTTTGTGATTGTCAGCTTAAAGTCTGACACAAAACTGAACATCTTTGTTGGCAGAGACAGAAAGAATTTTAGAATGATGAAATTCGGTGTGTACATCCCTCTAATTGCGTAGACATGTAAAATAAAGAGATTTTACAAAGTCGTACTCTTAAGGGGTAAAATAGGAAAAAGGGGATAAAAATGGTACCAACCAAATTGCCGCAGTTAGAATCATGGAATTCGATGCATACATTCCTTTGACTGCATAAACACACTAAATAAAAAGATTTATCCATATTCGTACTTTTTACTTTTACGGCAAAAATTGGTTGAATCATGAAGTTAGGTTATTTTGCAATTTGTACTTTCGGAATTAAAATAGAATTGAAATACAACCAACTGTAGCACCCACTATCTATATATATAAAAGGCTTGCGTGATTGAGTGACCAGACCAAACGGCTCGAGATAGAATCATGAAATTTGGTGTGTACATTTCTCTTACAGTGTAGAGGTGTGATAAGACGGGCTTTTTCGAAATTCGTACTTTTAAGGGGTAAAAAGTGATAAAAATGGTACCACCGCAATGACCAAACGGCTGGGCCTAGAATATTAAAATTTAGTACGCAAAAAAAAATATTTTTTTAAATTCGTACTTTTTGGGGGTAAAATCGGGTACAAAGGGATAAAAATGGCGCCACTCAAACGGATGGAGCTGGAATCATAAAATTCGGTGTGTACATCCCTCAAAATACTTAGAAATGCTAAATGAACGAATTTTTCGAAATTCGTACTTTCAAAGTGTAAACGGGGAAAAAAGGTACAGACAACACGGATGACGCTACAATAATGGAATTCGAGTATGAGTATATTCGTTTTACAGCGCAGATCACTGATAAGAAAGGATTTTTTGAAATTTGTACTTTTAAGGAATTTAATGGTATAGAAATTGTACCACAGCCCAGACCCATCGGATGGACTTAGAATCTTGAAATTTGGTAGTGACATTCGTCTTATAGTTTGAACGCGACCAAGTAAATAAGTTTGCAAAATTCGTACTTTTTGGGAGTGTCATTGGGTAAAAAGGGATATAAATGGTACCCATCAAACGGATTAGTGTGTAAAACGCTCATAACGCTTAGAAACGGAAAAAGAAGAAAATTTTCGGTACTTGTACTTTCATTCCATATCAAACCGAACAATTTCGGGGAAAAATACGTCGACCACTCCGATTTTTACGACTTTTCTCACAAATATACTACTTTTAAAACTAATGTATTTAAAAAAGTATATTTTTTTAACAAGAAAAAGCGCAAATTTATGAATTTGGTATGTAAATTCCGCTGACCATGTATAAGCGCATTAAAATTGGATTTTTCAAAATTTGTACCTTTAAGGGTTGCGAGGGATAAAAATGGTACTAATTTAAGTATTGCAGCTACAGTCGCTAAATTTGATGTGTAAATTCCTTTGACAACGTAGAAGCGCAATCTAAATGATTTTTTTGGAATTTGTTTTTATAAGGGGACCAAAAGGGATAAAAATGGTACCAACTAAAGTATTGCTGCTATAGTCGTGAAATTTGGTGTGTAAATTCCTCTGACAATGTAGAAGCGCAAATCTAAAAGAACTTTTCGAAAATTGAACGTATAAATGGTGAGCGGAATAAAAATAGTAGCAACACAAGTATTGCAACTATAGTCGTGAAATTTGGTGTGTAAATTCATCTGACAACATACATTTGAAACATAAATGGATTTTTCGAAATTCGTACTTTTAAGGGCTGAGCGGGAAATAAGGGATAAAAATGGTACCAACTTAAGTATTACAGCTAGAATCGTCAAATTTGGTCTGTAAATTCATCTGACAACGTAGATTTGCAACATAAATGGAATTTTCGAAATTTGAACTTTTAAGGGGTGAACGAGACAAAAAGGGATAAAAATGGTACCGACTAAAGTATTACAGCTAGAATCGTGAAATTTGGTATGCAAATTCCTCTGACCACATAAGCGTTATAAATTGGATTTTTCATAATTTGTACTTTTAAGGGTTGCGAGGGATAAACATGGTACTATTTTAAGTATTGCATCTATAATCGCGCAATTTGGTGTGTAAATTCCTTTGACATTGTAGAAGCGCAATCTAAATGGATTTTTCGAAATTAGTACTTTTAAGGGGCGATTGGGACAAAAAGGGATACAAATGGTACCAACTTAATTATTACAGCTAAAATCGTGAAAATCGGTATCAAAGTTCCTCTGACCATGTGGAAGCGCAATCGAAATGGATTTTTTTCGAAATTTTTCTTATATGGGGTGCGCGAGGGATAAAATGGTACCAATTTAAGTATTGCATTTATAGTTGTGAAATTTGGTGTGTAAATTCCTCTTGCGACATAGAAGCGCAAATCCAAATTGATTTTTCGAAATTTGTACTTATAAAGGGTGAGCGGGATAAAAATAGTACCGACAAAAATATTGCAGCTATAGTCGTGAAATTTGGTGTGTAAATTCCTCTGATAACGTAGACTTGCAACATAAATGGATTTTTCGAAATTTTTTATTTTAGGGGCGATCGGGACAAAAAGGAATACAAATGGTACCAACTTTAATATTACGTCTATAATCGTGAAATTTGATATGCAAATTCCTCTGACCATGTAGAAGCGCAGTCAAATTGGATTTGTAAAAATTTTTACTTTTAAGGTGCGCGCGGGACAAAAAGGGGTAAAAATGGTGTACAAACCTTTATTTACGTAAACGCGGAACATAAATGGATAATACACAATTTTTACTTGAAAGGAGGATGCGAGACGACAAGGGATAAATGTGATATGAAATAAAGTACATTTTTTTAGGGGAAGCAAAAAATCATGTTACCTATAGTGATTTTTGAAATGTGTATTTTTTTGGGGAATGAAAGTTATAGAGTGTTCTGCTGCATCTAGCAACATGAGGTCAATGATTTAAAAGGGTCTGCGGTTGTAATTTTTTGTTCAAAACTAGCTAGAAAATGATAAGAATTATACATACGAAGGGAGTTCAGCTAAAATAGTGCACATGGCCAAGCACATTCCTTTGACTGTATATGAGTGCTAGCTATTAGTAGGTTTCCAAATTACCATTTTAGATTTATCTCCACCAAAAGAAAATAAATACTATCCAAAAACAGACATAGATAAAACTAATAACAAATAACTGTCTTTTACGCGCGCGAAGCAGCGGGTACTGCGAGTCTAGTAATATTTATGGTATTTAAGTTTTTTTTTTGAAAATATAAATATAAGAATATTTATTTTTTGAATTGATTTGAAGTATTATTTCGATGCCTTATAAGAGAGGTTTGAAATAATAAAAATATTATATTTATTTATAAAATTATTTTTCAATATTTTTATTTGATTCGGGTTGGCTATATTAAAAAATATATATTTTCCTGTAATATTACTGCACGAAAATCGACAGCCTCTGTGGAATGCAATCCATGAGGGTATATAAAGTTCGGCCCGGCCAAACTTAACGCCCTTTTCACTTCTTTTTCAATTTAAAATAGAAGTACATTTTTTTGTTTTAATATTTTTCGACCTATTTCAGCGTATTTGTTTATAGAAAAAATATTCTATAGATTTTCATTTTTAATAATTGAAAACAATTTAGTTTCTGATTTGAATATTCTTCTGGCTGAAGACCACTTTGCATCTATATTTTATGGAAAGCAAATTTATTTAATTTCAATTCAATTCATCAATCAATTTATCTGTCATTGTCTAATTTCAATTTAATATTGAAAATTAATATTTGATTTGAACTGGGATATTGTCCTGGCTCAAGACCATTTCGCTTCTATATTTAATAGAATGCAAATTTATTTACAAATGGCATGGTGACATTTATTACTTGGCTGCAGACTACCACGATCATGATTTCGACCATGTCAAAAGTCTTTTCAAGTGGCTTTGAAAATTAATTTCATGTGGATCGATCACACGATTTTTTTCGCGTCTCTCCGAATTTAATGAAATTTTCCTAATATGTACCATTCGATACGACAAATTAAGCTGCATTTTCCGATATTTAAAAAGTAACAAATAAGCGTATTTTTACGTTTAAAAATTTTGTGTTTTTTTTTTTTTGTAGTCACGCAAAGTGTTTCTAGTTTTAAAGAAAATTCTCAAATCTCAAAAAATATACTTATTTATTTTTTCTTATTTATTGACAATTTATTTCATAATCAAGCAATATTTCGTGTAAAGCTGTATTTCGCGAATTTCAAAAAAATAAGAAATTGCATTGATATTGAGGGTAGAGCGAAAATTTTCGAACAAGTATAACGTGTGGTATGAGATATGATTTCAAGCTTAGTTTTCAAGAACATTTTCAAATCTCATAAATTATTTTTTATTATTATTTTTTTTTTATAAAATCTCCACTAAAGCAGGTGGTCAACGGGTTAAAATGTTCTACAAAAATATTTGCCGTAAAATTCTAAAATTGGAAAAGTTTTTTTTTTTTTAAGTTACCACATTGGGAATTACTCACAATTCCAAGCAATAATAAAACAAATCAATTCCAATATTATTGAATAATAATAAAAGTTTCAAATTTGCTGATATCGTTTATTTCCATTGTTCGATTTTTTAAACAATCTACCGATCAATTCAAATATTTTCAGTCTAATTTGTATGTTTGATATTATTTTTGGTACATTGTTTTAGTCAGGTTGGCAACCTGACTAAAACAAACTCGTTCTATCGGCGTAACAAGCCGATAGAACGAGTTTAACCAAATTGAAACAAAAGACCGTCACCACCGGTAAGATCATTGACTACTTTTCCAGTAGCACCAGCCAAATTACCAACTGGATTGCCAGCCGTTCCAGCTAAATTACCAGCGGTATTAGCTAACCCACCAACCACATTATCAGCAGTACCAACTGGATTGCCAGCAGCATTGGTTACTCCTACAACCACATTTCCAACAGATCCACCGAGTCCAACTAAAAACCCAGCAGATGCGCCAAGACCATCTTGAAGATTAATTCCCGCATTACCTTGAGTTACACTAGCCTGAGCACTTTGGCCCATGATGGCAATGGTAATGGCCAAGGCAGCACTTACAAAGAATTTCATATTGTTGAGATTGATTCACTGGTGCGGTTACTCCTGAAGAACAACGTTGAACTGCAGTCTGATGATCTCTATCAAAATTATGGAGATATTTATACCGATTTTTGGCAACAAGTTTTGGCCAATTGACAGACTTTCTGAACGCACACATGGAGGGGTGCAAATATTAACTTCCTTCCTTCCGGATGGTGGTGGGTTT
Source organism: Polietes domitor (assembly GCA_947397865.1). Lineage (NCBI taxonomy): Eukaryota > Metazoa > Arthropoda > Insecta > Diptera > Muscidae > Polietes > Polietes domitor. Next base: position 17,604,715 of record OX377620.1, read on the forward strand.
GCTTAATATTTGAAATAGCATGAGTTAATAGGCCAAATTAAAACCAATGTATTGATTGTATGAGGCCATAATTTCTTTGTTCATCCACACACGCTCAACTCAATCGTGTTGTTTGCTATATTTTTATCAACGCAATTTAATATTTGCAACGGAATTCATGGCAAAGGAAGCTAAGAAAGTATTATCATTTAGTGAAACAGTTGGTTTGAAATACGAAATTTGCAAATATTGAATAAAACGGAAATATTAAGAACTAGTAGACTGATACCGACTTCTACATTGTTTAAGTTTTTTCTGATAATCATTAAATAATATTTTACACGTATTAAAAAAATTAAAAATCATTCTCACAAGGCTTAATTCAAATCCTTCTAGTTTACAATTAGTTTAAATTGTTTGAAAGTTTTTAAGTTTAAGTGTTTAAGTTTTTTTTTCTGATAATCGTTAAATAATATTTTACACATGCCTTAGGAGAATATTCTATCAAAGGAATAGGAATTTGAATTTCCACAAAAAATTAAAAATCCTTCTCACAAGGGTTAATTCAAATCCTTCTAGTTTACAACTGGTTTAAATTGTTTGAAAGTTTGTCTGGGCCTAAGATCCGAAAGTTTTTACAGATTTTCTTAAACTGCACCCAAAGTAGAATAATGTCTAATTTTGGGACAATCTTTAGAACAACGATTAATTTTATTCGGCAAAATTCAAAATTTGTTTTAAGACAACTTAAAACTACAGGGTGCGGCTAAAGTTACTATATGATGTAAAACAATTGTAACTTCTTTGCTTGCGAGTATTTAACTTTTTCTTTTTTCCTATTTCAGAAATTAAACTTGGGAGAATATTTAAAAATGGAACGCTATACAATTGCGCAATTGCGCTTGGAATTTGCTAGAGCACTTTTAAATCTCGTTGATCAAAATGAAAATTTTTTGTCAAATTTAATGATGACCGACGAAGCGCATTTTCACTTGAACGGTTTCGTAAATAAACAAAACAACAGATTTTGGGGATCCCAAAAATCTTCATCAGAAATCTTTACAACTAAAGGACAACATTCAAGAAGAAATTGATCGTATACCACAAGAAACACTCAACAAAGTTATGGAAAATGCCATAAAAAGAGCACATTTTTGCGTTAGAGAAAACGGTTCTCATTTAACTGATATTATTTTTCATAATTAATTTAAATTTTTTTGTTTTTTTCATTCCATTCAATAGTTATTTAAAAAACAAATCATATAGTTACTTTAGCCGCACCCTGTACAAAAGTGTCGAGGGAAATATGTAAAGCCCGGTCAAAGGCCGACAACTCAGAACATTTTTACTCTGGCCATTTCTATTTGGACATCTCCCGGTGGAGAACATTTTTAATGTCGTTTACGCAGGAAACTTTTACTTTGTACATACCCCAGATGAGCAAGTCATAGGCCTAGCCGTAAGCCGGAAACGCCAGTAGCTTTTAGCAATACGTATATATAGGCACATATCCAAGATGAGAAAATATTTAATCTAGTCTTCCCTACGGCAAATTGAACGAGCACAGGACCAATCACCTGATAGATATGGATAGTGATATGACATTTTAGAAGGTGGTAATTTGACATTGCACACAGGTTAAAAATCGATTTTTTGAAATAACTTTTGAACGAAAAAGGTATCTGAACAAAAGGGCCACATCTAATATATTTTCCCCATCCTGCAATTCCTAAAACGGGGAAAATAAATCCAAAAAAAAAAGATTTTTTAACAAAAATAACTATATTCCAAGGCTAATTTCTATACACTCCACCTCCAGGATGGGGGTATACTAACTTTGTCATTCCATTTGGAACACCTTGAAATATCGACCTAAGACCCTATAAAGTATATATAGGGTCCGCCATCTAACGTTTTTTTTCAACTATTCAACCGTTGGACTATTATTTGTGGGGTGCCCTCAGCAGCCATTTGAATGAAATTATTTTCCATTATTAACCGGAAGGATTGTACTTTCAAATAAAAAAAGAAATTTGAGAAAATATTCAGTAGTTTTTTATAGCATTTTCAAAAAAAAAAGTTATTTGGCGGACCCTATATATTCTTGATCGTCATAAAATTCTAAGACGATCTAGCCATGTCCGTCCGTCTGTTGAAAGCATGCTAGCATCTAAACGAAAGTAGCCAGAACGTTCAAATTTGCCATAAATGCGTCTTATAGTCGTCGATCGGTTGAAACGCGGCGAAATCGGCCCAAAGGGAAAATTTTTTCCCTCATAAGGACTAAAAATACCCATAATAATAGCGTATTTAAGCATGTTTTTTTGAATACGTCTGTTTATATTTGCTCGATATTTGGTATGCGCATTCCTCTTATAGCAAAAATGTGCACCATAAAGTGCTTCTTATTTGTAGGGGGTGAAATGGGACAAAAAGGGATAAAAATGGTACATATTAAACGACAACAGCTAGAAACACGAAATTCGGTGTGTACATTCCTCTAATTGAGTAGAGACATAATATAAAAGTATTTTATCCAAATTCGTACTTTTAAGGGTTAAAATGGGAATAGAGGGATAAAAATGGTACCAACCAAACGGCTGTACCTAGAATAATGAAATTCGGTGTATACATTCCTCAGATTGCATAGACAAGTCAAATACACGGATTTTTCAAAATGAGTACTTTTTGGGGTTAAAATGAAAAAAGGGGATACAAATAATACCAATCAAATGAAATCATGAAATCCGGAGTATACATTCCTCTGACTGCGTAGACACGAAAAATAAACTGATTTTTCGAAATTCGTACTTTCAAGGGATACAATGGGTACGGAGGGATAAAAATGGTACCAACTAAACTGCTACACCTGGAATAATGAAATTCGGTGTATACATTCCTCTGATTGCATAGACAAGTAAAATACACGGATTTATCAAAATTCGTACTTTTTGGGGTTAAAATGAAAAAAGGGGATAAAAATAGTACCAATCAAATGACCGCAGCTAGAGTCATGAAATTCGGAGTATACATTCCTCTGACTGCGTAGGGGCGTGGCAATAGTGTTTTTGAGAGCTAGAAAGCTGAAAATTGGTACATATATATTACTGAGCACGAGAAAGATCAATTTGATGCCGTAATTTGGATTTTCATTTTGTGGGCAAAAGTGTTTTTGAGAGCTAGAAGGCTGAAAATTGGTACATATATATGACTGACCACGAGAATGATAAATATTGTGACGAAATTTTGATTTTCGTTTTGTGGGCGGAGTAGGCGTGGCAATAGTGTTTTTGAGCTAGAAGGCTGAAAATTGGAATGTATATATTACTGACCACGAGAAAGATCAATTTGATGCCGATATTTTGATATATTTCGTATTGTGGCGGTGGGGGGTGTCAAAGTGCTTTTTTTAGCTAGAAGGCTGAAAATTGGAACGTATATATTACTGACCACGTTCAAAATTAATATGAAAGCTGCTTTTAATTTAACAATTGTTTTTTTCTTTTTGCCTGGCAAAGCGCTCGGGGTTCAGCTAGTCCTAAATATTTAGAGTATTTAAACATGTTTTTCAATATATCTGCTTATATTTACTTGATATTGGGTATGCGCAGTCCAATTATAGCAGACACGTGAACCATAAAGTGATTCTTCTTCGTAATGGGCCAAAAATGGATACAAATTTTACCTATAAAACGACAACAACTAAAAACACGAAATTCGGTGTGTACATTCATCTAATTGAGTATATATTATGTATCTTTTCCAAATTCATACTTTTAAGTGGCAAAATGGTACAGGGATAAAAATGGTACCAACCAAACGGATGCACCTAGAATAATGAAATTTGGAATATATATTCATCTGATTGTGTAGACGCGTAAAATACTTTTCTTTTCAAAATTCGTACTTTTGGTGGGTAAATTCGAAAAAGGGCATACAAATTGTACAAACCAAATGACCGCAGCTGGAATTATGGAATTCGGTTTATAAATTACTCTGCAAAAACTTAAAAAACACTAACCCTGCTATAACACACAACGTCAATATTTTAAAATTAATTGATATTACATTCAAAACAAGGTATAACACATTAAAATCGGTAAAGTATTTCAGTAGTTACAGGCGACTGACTGAACACACCTTCTGAAAAAGTAGTATTTTTTCACTGTTAAATTGATCATAACTCGTGAAAAAATTTTTCTTTTTTTTCAAAAATAATAATAATACAATAATTTTATGAGAAGAATACATACACAATATTTCATTTTGGAAAGGTAAGAGGTATGGCTATCATTCCACAGAAAAAAACATAAGTTGATGTGTATGTGCATTTTTTCCGAAAGCTCTGTATCTCGGCGCTTTGACTTTTTTCTACTTTTTTTATTGATTCTGAAAGGCCTCTTTAAGACCTTTCCAACAAGCCCAAAAACAACTGAAAGCCCAGAAGTTAGCAACTTTAACCTCTGACCGCCAATCCGAAAATTTTGATTTCGCACCGTTGTATTTTCGGACAAGGTCCTAGTGGACTTTTCTTCTTGAAATGAGCCACAGAATATGCTGGAGAAATTTGTGCGGAACTTACTGAATCGTATAGTATAATCATATTCATTGCCTTGTCTTAGCTTCGTTTAAAATAATTAAAATGTTATATTTATTTATAAAATTATTTCCTGTAATGTTACTGCACTTATACGAAAATCAACAGCGTCTGTGGAATGCATTTCTTGGTGGAGGGTATATAAAGTTCGGCCCGGCCAAACATAACGTCTTTTTACTTGTTTTCTTAAAATTCATATTTCTTCTATTTCCTATTGACTTATTGAAAAAGCAAACATTTGTTAATTACATATATGCAAGACTTTTAATTTTTATTAAAATTCAGTAAAATTATCCTGTCCCATGTTAATAGGTACGATATTTGGTCGGCCTAAAGAGGACGGACATCTTAACCAGCAAGAGATTTCAGAGTTTGAGCACTAAGTGGTTGCCCTGCGATGGAGACAATGATGGCCAAAAGGACAGCAGCTGGCAAAGCGAAATTCATGGTGTTGGAAGTGTTAAAGTTGAAGTGGCCTTTGAAGAACAGAAACTTTTTCTGAATTTCTATCCCTTTGAGAGCATCTATTTATACCGAATTTTAAAATGCCGATATTTGCAAATAACGTTGGTATTTTTGCAGTTGATACGTCTGTTAGCTTTCTTTGTCTTCGGATGTTATTTGCTATCGATGAATGTGTTTACGTTTGAATGGAAATAATCTCCAAATATAACAAAGCTAACTCCAACTCTTATATATTTACAAAAATTGCCATATACACGCGCCTACAAAAATACAGCTTCATATTGGACATAAATAGGAGAACAATAAGACAGCTACTTACAAATATCGTATCCATTTTCAAATTAGGTATATGTATACTATTTTTGGCGTGAGAATGTTAGCTATTAAAAAATAAAAAATATTATCTTTTTCGAAAAAAAAAAAATTCTCATTTTTTTAGGCTGCTCCTAAGCCACTTTTTTTATATGAAAGTTTTATTCGCAATATTTGTGGACATAATAATTACCTTCAATTTAACATAGAGTGAGCGTCAAAATCAAGTTAACAAATTTATATAAAGGGTGATTTTTTAGCTATTATCTTTTTGGCAACACTGATTTAAACAGCTGACGCACGTTTCATGTTTTGTTTCACTGTCAAACATCTTCAGTTTGGTTTATAATTTAACCATGAATCGTCTTACAAACGAACAACGCTTGCAAATTATTGAATTTTATTATCAAAATGCGTGCTCTGTTAAGAAAGTTCATCGCGCGCTTCCATTTTATGGTCAGTTTAATCGACCCACTGAAGCGACTATTCGGGCTATTGTGACTAAATTTCGCACCAAATTTACATTGTTGGACATTAAACCACAAACACGCTTGCGTAGAGTGCGAACTGAAGAAAATATCGCAGCTGTATCGGCCAGTGTTAATGATGACCATCAATTATCGATTCGTCGCCGTTCGCCGCAATTGGGCCTCTGTTACTCAAAGACGTGGAAATACCAACATTTTTGGGAGCATCTTGAACGCCAAATCAGAAAGAGGACGATCAGTAACTAGGGAATGCTAGAATCTGTTTTGATGGACGAATGGACAAAAATTCCAACTGAAGTATCAGAAAACTTAGTGAAATCAATGTCACAGAGATTACAAGCTGCTATTGAACTAAAGGGAAAACATACAAAGTACCGAAGTTTTTGGATTTCATTTTTCTGTTAAACTGTTAACTTACTTTTGAAGCGACGAATAAGCGATATTTTTGTTTTTGTAATACAAAATTTTTATTTTAAGAATTTTGTTGTTGTTTCTCTTATTAAATTGGGAAGTAGCCAAATACCACTTTCAATAAACATAAAAAGTTGAATTGAATCACAGTAGAAAGACAAAAATTGACATGAACAACATAATATATAAAGGTGTTAACTTTCTTTTGACGCTCACTGTATATAACGATCGGATAAAAAAAATGAGAGTACAAATATTGAGTGGACCATGTAGCATTACAAATTTGAACTACTGACTACTTTGACTTTGAAAGGTAGAATAACACTCCTTTTTATTTTCATTTTCAGGTTTATGATTGACATTTCCCAAAATGGGACGCTATACGCTCGAACAAAATTGGCAAATATTAAAAACTTGCATCCAAAGTAGTGAGTCTTTAAGGCAAAATGTAAAAAATGTACATGGACAATTTTCGTGTAGCCCACTTTCATCTGGGTGGCTATGTCAATAAGCAAAATTGCCGCATATGAACCCAGACGTGACTACTGAGAAGCCAATGCATCCACAACGAGTCACTGTTTGGTGTGGATTTTGGGCTGTACTGAAAAATTGGGTTGATCGGATGAGGTACTGCCGAGCCAGTGGCAGTTATGAGGTTTCACTGTAGATATATAATTTCCAAATTGTGTCTGTTAAGATCATCATGAGATCACACAACAGTATCAGAGTCCAAACATAGCCGTTTCAGGGGAAATATCGAATTTTCTGGTTTTCTTATTTACTTGTGCTCAAATATTTTCTAAGAATCGATGGAAGATTCTTAGAAAATATTTAAGAATGGCTAAAATAAATAATAACAATTCTATTGATAAAACAGAGTTTTATTTGAAAAAAAAAAGCGCACAATTCGGGTATTTCCGTTCACCAATCTGTTATCGGCATTAGAACTGAAAAGGTCACTTCAAAGTCAAATGCGTGCAAATAGTGGAAAATTCCAAGTGTATTTTATTTATTCTTGTTTTCTTTAGCGGGGTTTTCAAATAATATATTTAGAAATAAGGGGAGATAACAATGCATACGTCTCTGATAATGGATGTTGTCGAATAATAATTTCGGGTATTACCATGTACCAGTCATAGTTATTTGTCTACGAGTCAGTCAGGCTGGCTTCACAATGCGAATTAAATTTGAAAAGGTAATTTGAAAGTCAGTACCCTATGACTACGTGCTTCTAAATTTTGCAGCTTGAAGTATATGTTGGGCCATTTAAAACTTTAAATTATAAACGGCTATGAAAAATATACTGATTACTTTTTCAAATTTCTGGTTTTATTGGAAAGTTTGAACTTTGCCTTTTAATAATGGAATACATTGTTATTCATATGATTACCACGACTGGCTCGGCAGTACCTCATCCGATCAACCCAATTTTTCACTACATGGCCAGCCCAAAATCTACACCAAACAGTGACTCGATGTGGATGCATTGGCTTCTGAATAGTCACGTGTGTGTTCTCTGAACCCCATATTCGGCAATTTTGCTTATTGACATAGCCACCGAGATGAAAATGGGCTACACGAAAATTTTCCATGTACACTTTTTACATTTTGCCTTAAAGACTCACTACTTTGGAAGCAAGTTTTTAATATTTGCCAACTTTGTTCGATCGTGTAACGTCCCCATTTTGAAAATAAAATCCATTTATTGTTCTTCTATTTATATATAATTTGAAGTTGTATTTTTGTGGATATATTACAATATTTATAAATATACTATAGCTGGAGCTAGCTTTGTTATATTTGGAGATTATTTCCATTCAAACGTAAAAACATTCTTCGAAGACAAAGAAAGCTAACAGACGCAGCAGCTGCAAAAGTACCAACGTTATTTGCAAATATCGTCAGCGAAATGCATTTTCAAATTCGGTATAAATAGATGCGCTCAATGGGATAGAAATTCAGAAAAAGTTTCTGTTCTTCAAAGGCCACTTCAACTTTAACACTTCCAATACCATGAATTTCGCTTTGCCAGCTGCTGTCCTTTTGGCCATCATTGTCTCCATCGCAGGACAACCACTTAGTCGTCAAACTCTGAAATCTGTTGCTGGTTAAGAAGTCCGTCCTGCAAAAGATCGTCCTGCAGCCAGTTGTCAGTAGACCCCTTTAGGACGACCCAATATTGTGCCGATTAACATGGGACAGGATAATTTTACTGAATTTTAATAAAAATTAAAAACCTTGCATATAATTAACAAGTGGTTTTCTTCAATAAGTCATTGTAGCCTATGGTACTATTTTTATCCCTCTGTACCCATTGTATCCCTTGAAAGTACGAATTTGGAAAAAATGCTTTTATATTATCTATCTATTCAATTAGAGGAATGTGCACACCGAATTTCATGTTTCTAGCTGTTGTCGTTTAATATGTACCATTTTTATCCCTTTTTACCACATTTCACCCCCTACGAATACAAATCACTTTATGGTGCACGTTTCTGTTATAGAGGGAATGCGCATAGCCAATATCAAGTAAGTACAAGCAGACACATTGAAAAGATATGCTTAAATACTCTAAAATATTTGGGGTTATTATGGGTATTTTTAGTCCTTGTGAGGGAAACAATTTTCCCTTTGGGCCGATTTCGCCCGGTTATTTTTGAAGATTGCTGCCCCATCTAATACTGTGCAATGCACTCAGTGGTGGAGAGTATAAAAGATTCGGCCCGGCCGAACTTAACGCCTTTTTACTTGTTTGCACTCAAGTGTACGAAGCTCTCTGTGCACTGTGCGTCATATAGACGCTGGGTTCATCCATATTACGCTTTATTCGAGTCCACTTATTTCACACCCTATTCAAATATTACAGATTCAAATCAAAATTGACTGCGATCAATATTATTTGTATTCCCCAATTTAATTCAAGTTTTTTTTATTTGAAATTAGTACACACATAATCAAATCAAGTAAAATTTTCTCAAAATACATAAGTTGAGTAATTTTTTTGACTCAATTTTATTATGCTCCAGTATGATTTTTTTGAGCTGAGTACTTCTAAGAATGAAAATATCACCAGGAAAGGAATTTTATTCCACAGTGATTTGGCCCCAAAACAAACCTTGTGTTCAACTTGAAGGGAGTTGGAGTTATAAGACATAGTCTTGATTATTGAAGAAAACCACTTGTTAAATATATATTTTTTTAATTTTTATTAAATTTCAGTAAAATTATCCTGCCCCATGTTAATCGGCACGATATTTGCTCGGCCTAGAGAGGTCTACTGACTACTGGCCGCAGGACGATTTTTTGTAGGAAGGACATCTTAACCAGTAAGAGATTTCAGAGTTTTTTCATCAAGTGGTTCCCCGGCGATGGAGGCAATGATGGCCAAAAGGACAACAGCTGGCAAAGCGAAATTCATGTTGTTGAAAGTGTTAAAGTTGAACAGAAACTTTTTCTGAAGTTCTATCCCATTGAGCGCACCTATTTATACCGATTATGGTGGATAAATGACGATGGTTATATATAGATATGTGTATATATTTTTGTTTAGTTTTTGCAAATAATCACCGTGGCAAAAGATATCATTCGATAGTAAATAATAACCAAAAATAACAAAGCCATTGATAAACATCGGGACCGAACATGAAAATGCATTTTGTCCCGATATTCATAATATTATTTATGCCGCTACTGTTTATCTTAGCTTTGTTGCTTTTTTTGTTATTATTCTTTGCTATCGTAGAATGTGTTTTGCAACGGTGTGCTACAAAGTACATACACTTGAATAACACTTATTTCACACGAACAAATATATAATAAACATAATACCACGCGTGCAAAAATACGTTTTCAAATTCAGTAAAAAATAAATTGAACTCAATGAGTTCGAAATTCAGTTTCGGTTCTTCAAAGCGACCCACTACAAATTTAACACTTTAAACAACATGAATTTCGCTTTGCCAACTGCTGTCCTTTTGGCCACCATTGTCTCGATCGCTGGGAAACCACTTTGCACCTCATGTCTTAAATCTTTGACAGGTTAACATGGAATCTTTAACACATACCCTTTCCCACAACTAACATAGTTTAGCAAATGTTAGTATTTCGCATTACTTGTCTCCGTTCTTTTTATTGAATTTTAATAAAATTAATTAATAAAAATTAAAAAAAATATAATAAAATTAATTAAAATAAATCTAATCAAAAATTCGTACTTTTGGGGACGAACTCGGGTGAAAAGTGTACATTCCTCAAAATGTTTCGAAACGCAAAATGAAGGAGTTGTTCTGAAATCGTACTTTTAAAGGAAAAAGGGGATAAAAATGGTACCATACTGTTGCTAGAATCATACAAAATTCCACTTACAGCATAAACTGAAAATCGAACTTTTAAGTGATAAAATGGGGTTAAAAGGGATGCATATGTTACCACCTCCCTGAACAAACGGCTGGGACTAGAATTTTTTACGAACTTTCCTCTTATAACATGAACGTGGCCACAAAATATTTCTGAAGGCGAAATGGGGAAAAGGGGATAAAAATGGTACAAATCAAACGGCTGAAGTTGGAATCATGAAATTCGGAGCGTATGTTTTACATAAAGCATAGAGCTGGGATTTGGGATGGGATTTTTCAAATTTCTTACTTTTAAGTGGTGAAAATGGGATAAAAGTGACAAAAATGGTACTAGGCTGGGCCTAGTAGCTACAAATATGGTACGGATATTCCTCTTATATCATGAACGTGAATACAATATACATTTTTTAAATTTTTACTTTTGTGGGCGAAATGAGGAAAAGAGGATGGAAATCGTACAAATCAGGCGGCTGAAGTTGGAATGATGAAATTCGGTGTGTATGTTTTACATAAAGCATAGAGCATAAATGAGAGGGGATTTTTCGAAAGTCGTATTTTTAATGGGGTTAAAAACAATTAAAAATAGTACCACCTCTCTGACCAAACGGCTGGCCTCAGAATCTTGAATTGGACCAAAAAAAAGTTTTTGCAAAATCGTACTTTTTGGGGGTTACATTGGATAAATGGCACGAATCACACAGATAGAGTTGGAATCATGAAATTTGCAAATAATTTGTGTGTGTTAAAGGAGCAAAGTGGTTTTCCAGCGATGGAGACTATGATGGCCAAAAGGACAGCAGTTGGCAAAGCGAAATTCATGTTGTTTTAAGTTTTAAATTTGTAGTGGGTCGCTTTGAAGAATTTCGAACTCATTGAGCCTAATTATTTATACTGAATTTGAAGACATATTTTTTGCACGCGTGGTATTATGTTTATTATATATTTGTTCGTGTGAAATAAGTGTTATTCAAGTGTATGTACTTTGTAGCACACCGTTGCAAAACACATTCTACGATAACAAAGAATAATAACAAAAAACAACAAAGCTAACATAAACAATAATATTATAAATATCGGGACAAAATGCATTTTCATGTTCGGTCCCGATGTTTATCAATGGCTTTGTTATTTTTGGTCAATAATTACTATCGAATGATGCCTTTTGCAACGGTGATTGTTTGCAAAAACTAAACAAAAATAAATATATCGAGCGATGGTTATCGCCATTTATTCTCCAGTTCAGGAAATCATCTGCAAAAACGGTATAAATAGGTGCGCTCAATGGGATAGAACTTCAGAAAAAGTTTCTGTTCAACTTTAACACTTCCAACAACATGAATTTCGCTTTGCCAGCTGCTGTCCTTTTGGCCATCATTGCCTCCATCGCCGGGGAACCACTTAATGAAAAAACTCTGCAATCTCTTACTGGTTAAGATGTCCTTCCTGCAAAAGATCGTTCTGCAGCCAGTTGTCAGTAGACCTCTTTAGACCGAGCAAATATCGTGCGGATTAACATGGGGCAGGATAATTTTACTGAAATTTAATAAAAATTAAAAAAAAGTATATTTACCAAGCGGTTTTCTTCAATAATCAGGATAATCTGTGCCATGTTAGGACTATGTCTTATAACTCCAACTCCCTTCAAGTTAAACACAAGATTTATTTTGGGAATAAAATTTCTTTCCTGGTGATATTTTCATTCTTAGAAGTACTTAACTCAAAAAATCATAATGGAGCATAATAAAATTGAGTCAAAAAATAACTCCATTTATGTATTTTGAGAAAACTTTACTTGATTTGAGTATGTGTGTACTAATTTCAAATAAAAAAACTTAAATTAAATAGGGGAGTACAAATAATATTGATCGCAGTCAAATTTGATTTGAATCTGTAATATTTGAATAGGGATTGAAATAAGTGGACTCGAATAAAGCGTAATATGGATGAATCCAGCGCCAATATGACGCGCAGTGGGATAGCTTCATACACTTGAGTGCAAACAAGTAAAGAGGCGTTAAGTTCGGCCGGACCGAATCTTATAGACTCTCCACCGCCCGTAATAACCCCAAATATTTTAGAGTATTTAAGCATATCTTTTATATATATGTCTGCTTGTACTTACTTGATATTGGCTATGCGCATTCCCCTTAGAGCAAAATCGTGCACCATAAAGTGATTTTTATTCGTAGGGAGTGAAATGGGGCAAAAAGGGATAAAAATGGTACACTTTAAACGACAACAGCTAGAAACATGAAATTCGGTGTGCACATTCCTCTAATTGAGTAGATATATGATATAAAAGTATTTTTTCCAAATTCGTACTTTTAAGGGATAAAATGGGAATAGAGGGATAAAAATGGTACCAACCAAACGGCTAAACCTAGAATAATGAAATGCCGTGTATACATTCCTCTGATTGCGTAGACACGAAAAATAAAAGGTTTTTTTTCTAACGTGCTTTCATTGGATATAATGGGTACAGAGGGATAAAAATAGTACCAACTGAACGACTATAGCTTGAATAATGAAATTCGTACACACCGAATACAAATCACACAGATGGAGTTGGAATCATGAAATTTGCAAATAACTTTGGTATTTTAGCTGTTGCTGTGTCTGTTAGCTTTCTTAGTTTTGGTTATTATTTACTATCGAAGAATCTAACTATAATAGCTCTAATATATTTATAAATATCACCATATACCATATTATATATATATAATATATATATATATATATATATATATATATATATATATATAAAATCAATTTAAAAAATATCAAAAAAATGTAAAAAAAGTCAGATAAATCTAAAGTAGTAATTTTGAAACCTCCTATTAAATATGTAATGTGCTTGTCGATGTGCCCTATTTTAGCTGAACTCGCTGCGTGTTTATAATTTTTATCATTTTCTACCAAGTTTTGAAAATTACAACTGCTTTATACTTTTTACTTTATTTTACTTGCTATATACTTTATAACTTTTTGCACTTCTTTTCCAAACATTAACATTTCGAAAATTCCAATTTGACTGCGATTCTGTATGGTCAGAGGAATTTACATATCAAATTTTACTTTTCCAGCTGCAATACTTTAGTTGGCACCACTTCGTATCCCTCTTTGTGCCGTTCAGCCCTTAAATGTACAAAAATGCATTTATATTTCGCTTCTATATGGCGAGAGAAATTGACGTACTAAATTTCACGATTCTAGCTATAATATTTTAGTTGGTACCATTTTTATCTCTTTTTGTCCCGCTTGCCCCTTAAAGTTACAGATTTCGAAAAATCTATTTATGTTGCAAGTATACGTTGTCAGAGGAATTTACACATCAAATTTCACGACTATAGCTGCAATAATTTAGTTGGTACTATTTTCATTCCTTTTTGTCCCGCTCACCCTTTTGGGAACAAATTTTGAAAAAAAAAAATCCCTTTAGATTGCGCTTCTACGTTATCAGAGGAATTTAAATAGCAAATTTCACGATTCTAGCTGTAATACTAAAGTTGGTACCATTTGTATCCCTTTTTGTCACGCTCACCCGTGTAAGTAAAAATTTCGAAAAATCATTTTAGATTTGCGCTGCTATGTTGTCAGAGGAATTTACACGCCAAATTTCACAACTTAAATTGGTACGATTTTTATGCCTTTTTGTCCCGGGCTTTTAAGGGTACTTAAAGGGGCTTAAAAGTACACATTTTGAAAAATCAAATTTCACTGTGATTTTGTAATGTCAGAGGAATTAACCTATAAAATTTCTTTTTAACTTTTCTAGCTGCAATACTTTAGTTGGTACTATTTTTATCCCTTTTTGTGCCGTTCACCCCTTATAAGTACAAATTCCAAAAAAAATCCATTTATTTTGAAAGTCTACGTTGTCAGAGAAATGTAGATACCGATTTTCACGAATATAGCTGCAATATTTAAATTGGTACCATTTTTATCCCGTTTTTGTCTCTTTCCTCCCTTAAAGGTACAAATTTCGAAATATCCCTATTTGTAGCTCGTCTGCATAGTCATTGCAAGGAACACACCGAATTTCGCCACTCTTTTATATATATAGATATAGTTGATTTCTTGTTTTTTTTTACTTGTTTGCATCGATTCGTAGAAAATATTTCAGAATGTCTTATCAACCATTCTGCGGATGAATAATAATTCGTGTATTTCCCTTTACCGATCTGTTATCGGCGTTAGGATTGAAGGGATCACTTCAAAGTCAAATGCGATCAAATAGCGGAAAATTTCCACAAGTATTGCTTTTTATTCTTGTTTGCTCTTCAGTGGTGTTTTCAAATAATATATTTAGATTATTTCTAAATATATTTTTTTTGAAAACACCACTGCAGCAAACCGGGGAGAGAACAATGCATACTTCTCTGATAATGGATATTTTCGAATAATAATAATAATTTCGGGTATTACCAGTCATAGTTATTTGTCCACGAGCCAGTCAAGGCCGGTTTCACAATGCGTGTTAAATTTGAAAAGATCATTTGACAGTCAGTACGTTCCAGCAACGTACTTTTATATTTTGTAGCTGAAAGTATAGGTTGGGCTATTTAAAACTTTAAATTAGAGTAGGCTACGAAAAAAAAACTTTTTTTTTTCAAATTTCTGAATTTATTGCAAAGGTTGAACTTTGTTATTTAATAATTTTTAAACAATATCATTCATATGAGTACCATGACTGGTACTGGCCCAAAATCCACACCAAACAGTGACTCGTTGTGTATGCATTGGCTTCTGAATAGTCACGTGTGGGTTCTCTGAACCCCATATGCGGCAATTTTGCTTATTGACATAGCCACCGAGTTGAAAATGAACTTCATTAAGGCTGGCCGATCTCTTCTCGAAAAATGTCCACGTAAATTTCTTACAATTTGCGTTAAACACAGACACACTAGTTTGGAAGTAAGTTTTTAATATTTCCCAATTTTGTTCGAGCGTATAGCGGCCCATTTTGCAAATACCAAAAATATAAACCTGAAAATAAAAATTAATGTTATTCTACCTTTATACCGATCGACTTAGAATCACTTTCTGAGTCGATTTAGCAATGTCCGTCTGTCCATCTATTGTTGTAATCAAATTACAGGTGGCAATTATAGTCCGATCTTAACAAAAATTGGTATAAATAAGTTTTGTGGTTCAAGGACGAACGCTATTTAATTTGAGGCAAATCGGTTCAGATTTAGATATAGCCCCCATACAAACGACGCTCCCGATTTGACATTGTCAGCTCTAGAAATAAAGACAGCAAAACTTGCCTATTTCTATTGAAATTTTGAAATCACATTTTGAAAGCTGCGTAAAAAAATAAAGGACGAGGCTGGTTATTCCAACGCCAGCAATGGCTGGTTTGCAAATTTCAAAAAAAAAAACGTATGGATACGCATATTAAAAATTTGCGGTGAGAAACTTTCGAATAAGCCAATGCTTGTCGATCCGTTTCTGGAAAAGTTTCGAGATAAAGTAGTCAAACTCGATTTAACACCAGATCAAATATATAATGCTGTTGAATCCGGTTTATTTTATAAACTGATGCCAGACAAAACCCTTGGGCATTTCAAGGAATCAAATGCCCCTGGTCGCAAAGTCAGCAAGGAACGTTTAAGATTCCTCGCTTGTATCTGGCATTCACAAAGTTAAACCGTTTGTTATTGGAAAATCATCAAATCCCAGAGCATTCAAGGGGTTTGAAAACAAGCAGGTTGTGTACAAGGCTAACAAAAATGCATGGATGACATTAGCATTATTCGAAGTTTGGTTCGACGATACATTCGCTCCTGGGGTAGAGTTTAAAAACCTAATTTTTATTACAAATGTATAGTACGTACAATTTTAAATTTTTACAGGTCCAATCATTCCTTTCAGCCAGATAACTTCCAAAAAAGCGCTGCTGCTTTTGGATAGTCCACCCGGTCATCCCAAAGATGGAGAACTATCAAGTGACGATGGGATGATTATTGGCATGTGTTTTCCCAGCGAACTGCACTGTTATTCTTCAGCCAATGGACCAAAACTGTATAAAATTAACAAAACTCTACTACTACAAAAAACATTTTAGCACGTTTGATCGGAAGTGAAGGCTTAAATTTTGAACTCAAAATCAAAATATTTAATTTACGAAATGCAATTTATCTCTTATCTAATGCATGGGATAAGTTACGGTCTGCCGCTATAAAGAAGTGCTAGAATGAGTTGATCTATCCCAAAGATCGCTGGACTGATGAACGAAATTAGAGCTGAATGAAAATTCAATCATAGCTTCTGTTACCAATTATCTTCTTGAAATTATTCGATTTCAAATAATACTAATTATCCGCCTGAAAGTCAGGTAGAAGAAATCAGTAGTACAGACGAGACCATTGTTGAACTTGCTCTGGCATTTATAAAAAAAATATTACATGTAACAAAAAACAGTCAAAAATTTGCGATTTCTTTTAAAACTAATAATAAATCAACATGTTGAGATCTTTTTAATTTAATTTAATTTAATTCTATGAATTTTTTTATTTATGCTACCGAAAACAAACCAAATATCGTTTTATATAAATAAATTGGACTTATTTCATCAATCGAGTAGTAGCAGTGACCTAATTAATTTTAGACTCGGTTTCTGTAACTGGCTCGGTTTCTGCAACGGGCTCAATTTCTATTAGTTGCGTTAACCGTGGTCGCACTGTATATATCGATCGAAATATCCTGGTTTATTCTTTTTAAATCTGCAAAAATCTGTTGATAACCATCTCAGTTACAGATTTATAAATCTGCAAAGGTACGAAAACCCGAATTTTTACTCTAATCCAATATTTTTGGGGGTTGTATCAAATTTCAAATTATAGTTCCATTAGTGAAATGCGATTTTATGTGGTAGGAATATATCAGATTTTCTCGAGGATCTTGATATTAAAATGTAAATGATATCCAAAAATTCAGGAAATTGTATTGTTGGTAGTGAACAATGATAAAGAACAAATCGACTGAACTAATTCACCAAATTTTCAGTATATGTTAGATTTTTTATTGGTGTTACTAAGAATTCGTATATAATATAAATAATATTACAATAGAAAATTGAAAATAGTGGCCGCTCTCACCGTTATTACTAAAACATGGACCATTTCAGTATAAATAATATTTCCATGGCACTTAAAAATGCTTTTCCATCGGCAGTTTCATTTGTGTACATTTTTTATAATATGTTAAATCACAGAATCGATTAGAATCGGAATCGATTTACCAGTCACTAGTGCGAAGAGTAATATTGCCAAATATTTGTCTCAGAAGGTTTTACCATTTCAATAATTAAGTGATGTTTTCATTTAAAAATGGCTAAATAAGACAGTAGTTTATCAATATTTTTGCATAGTCTTGCAGCAGTAGACCCCAATGAAATTATACGACAATTTTTTTCGTAGATCATTTTAATCCTTAAATGTGCCTTTTATAATGATTTAATTTGATTTTCTGGAAAAGGGTAAAGATCTTTGACAAAAATGATCCTCATAAAATTCCACACTATTTCAGCAGTATATTAAAGTATAAAAGAATTTTCTCAGACATTAACTTACAGCCCTTTTTCGCTAAGTATAATGCTCCCTACAACCAAAAAAATGAAAACTTTGACCCACTTTAAAGAGAAACCTACAGACAGAATAAACATATAGATATTTACACACAGATATTTATTCTGCAAAAACGATCTACTCGAAATGGCCTTTCTGAATTACAGGTTGGACAGTGTACTTACATGCAAAGAAGATGCCGATCTTCTCTAACAAATTCTTACCTGGAAAGAAATAAAAAGACATTTTATTGGTTATTTCTAAAAAATATAATCTGAAATGTAATAAAGGGTGATTTTTTAAGAGCTTGATAACTTTTTTTTAAAAAAAACGCATAAAATTTGCAAAATCTCATCGGTTCTTTATTTGAAACGTTAGATTGGTCCATGACATTTACTTTTTGAAGATAATTTCATTTAAATGTTGACCGCGGCTGCGTCTTAGGTGGTCCATCCGCTTAGTCCAATTTTGGCATTTCCACGTTTTTGAGTAACAGAGACCCAATTGGTGCGAACGGCGACGAATCGAAAATTGGTGGTCATCATTAACACTGGCCGATACAGCTGCGATATTTTCTTCAGTTCGCACTCTACGTAAGCGTGTTGGTGGTTTAATGTCCAACAATGTAAATTTGGTGCGAAATTTAGTCACAATAGCCCGAATAGCCGCTTCAGTGGGTCGATTAAACTGACCATAAAATGGAAGCGCGCAATGAACTTTCTTAACAGAGCACGCATTTTGATAATAAAATTCAATAATTTGCAAGCGCTGTTCGTTTGTAAGACGATTCATGATGAAATGTCAAAGCATACTGAGCATCTTTCTCTTTGACACCATGTCTGAAATCCCACGTGATCTGTCAAATACTAATGCATGAAAATCCTAACCTCAAAAAAATCACTCTGTATATATAGAAACAATAAAGAGAGGTATTTAAAGGAAGTAATTCATTGGTCATTGAAAATAGGCGACCTGAAGTTTAGCAAATGATTGAATTAAAAGAAAAGTGCATCTTCCACAGATGTTAGTTAGGAATAATTTCAATCCCCCTTTCACTTTCAAGTTAAATAAATTCAAGACATGACATCTGCCGTAGTGACATTCAAATGAACTTTATTTCCAAAACAGTTGTTCTCTGGCGTAGATAAACATGGCTGGTGCTTGAAAATACCCGAAATTTGTGGAAAACCTAAATGACATAATAACAACATCTCTATTGACAAACCAATAGAAATGTTATTCTATTATTCCCCAAATTTGAATTCCCCAACAGGCTTTCGGGCGTAAATAAGCATGGCTGTATGGTTTGTCAATAGAATTTTTATTATTATTAAATTCGTCAAAATAGCTCAGCACACATTAACTATTTTGACAATTTTGGAAAAAAGGTACATTGTAATAAAGTGTCATAACTTCTAAACTAATCCATAGATTTTTCTTCAAATGTGCCTTGTTTCCTGCTTTAAGACGGCAGATATTACAAAAAAATTAATATTCTTTTGTCTAATTTGTAAAGGGGTTTTCGGCGCTACTCCTAATTCAACTCCAAATATTTTCACCACTTATTGTTGTTGAGGGTGATTTACTAATATGTTCATACTGAAACCACGTCGGCTTACAGTCAATTTCGATAGAGTTTCGGATGTATATATATTAGAGTGGGTCACGAAAATAAATTGCAGCGATCACCACCCAGAAATGAAGATTGAATTGTTTAATGATGATCTGCAAAATATTTCGTCACAGGGTCAAGCCAACTGTTAGCTAAACGCTCCTAAAAACCACTCTAAAAATCATGTTTATCCCCTGATTTTTTATGTTGAATTTTTGTTTATTTTTTCTCTGAATTGATAGAGCCTTGGAAGCACTTTAAATACAAATTTTTATCTTTGCCTTAGAAACAATCATTGATAGAATTATTGACAGTTTATATTGTTTTTTTTTTTTGTGAATTTTTAATGTGACTGCCTAAAACTCATATTTCTTGGAGATATTTTGTAAGA
Organism: Polietes domitor; assembly: GCA_947397865.1. Classification (NCBI taxonomy): domain Eukaryota; kingdom Metazoa; phylum Arthropoda; class Insecta; order Diptera; family Muscidae; genus Polietes; species Polietes domitor. Next base: position 17,624,896 of record OX377620.1, read on the forward strand.
GGTGTTATGAAAAATAAGTAGAAGGAATTTTATTATGCGTGCTCTGTTAAGAAAGTTCATCGCGCGCTTCTTCCATATTATAGTCAGTTTAATCGACCCACTGAAGCGGCTATTCGGGCTAATGTGACTAAATTTCGCACCAAATTTACTTTGTTGGACATTAAACCACCAACACGCTTACGTAGAGTGCGAACTGAAGAAAATATCGCAGCTGTATCGGCCAGTGTTAATGATGGCCATCAATTATCGATTTGTCGCCGTTCGCAGTAATTGGGCCTCTGTTACTCAACAACGTGCAAAATGTTGCGGAAGGATTTAGGTGTGATGCTTTACAAAATACAGCTGGTGCAAGAATTGAAGCCGAACGACCTACCGCAACGTAAAACTTTTGGTGAATGGGCTCTTGGAAAGTTGGTCGAAGATCCACTTTTTTACCGAAAAATTGTGTTCAGCGACGAAGCTCACTTTTGGCTCAATGGGTACGTAAATAGGCAGAATTGTCGATTTTGGAGTGAATATCAGCCAGAAGCATTGCAAGAGCTACCAATGCATCCAGATAAAGTCACAATTTGGAGCGGTTTATGGGCTGGTGGCATCATTGGACCGTACTTCTTCAAAGATGAGGCGAATCGTAACGTAACTGTGAATGGTGAGCGCTACCGTGAGATGATATCCAACTTTTTTTTGCCCAAAATGCACGAGCTTGACTTGCATGACATGTGGTTTCAACAAGACGGTGCCACATGTCGCACAGCACGCGCAACAATGGACTTATTGAGAGGCGAGTTCGGTGAACATTTTATTTCACGTTTGCGACCGGTCAATTGGCCGCCTAGATCGTGCGATTTAACGCCTTTAGACTATTTTTTGTGAGGCCATGTTAAAGTTCATGTCTATACAGACAACCCCGCTTCAATTGACGCATTGGAAGACAACATTGAAGCATTTATTCGTGAGATACCGGCCGAAATGTTGGAAAGAGTATGCCAAAATTAGACTAAGCGGATGGACCATTTGAGGCGCAGTCAAGGTGAACACTTGCATGAAAAAAATCTTCAAACATTAAATTATATGGACCGTACTATCGATTCAAATAAAGATTTCATGCATTTTTCTGAATTTTATGTGTTTTTTGAAAAACTTCTCCATTTATAAGTTGGCGTGTAATTTTGTTATTTAAGCGTGAAGGTCTTTATTTACAACTTAGGTATCTTCGGTGACCGCCACTGATATTTTCCGCCAATTTTTTTTCGTAGAACATTTTTATCGAAAAGTGTCCTTTTTGAAAGGACTTTTTTTGATTTTCTCGAAAAAAGGTATAATTGACCTATAAGGAGTGGAGCTAGAGGGTTAAGATCTTCCACAAAAATGATCCTCATAAAATTCCACTATATAGTTCTGATAATAAGAATTCGTTCAGACATTAACTTAGCACACTTTTTTTAATTAGTATAATGCTCCCTTCGACCAAATAATGAAAACTTTGGCCCACCGTAAAAAGACATTCAGACCAGCTGGACTATAAGTTTATTCTGCAAAATTGGTCTACTCAACATGCCCTTTCAGAATTATAGGGTCGCTATTCTGTTCCATTCAAAAACAGTCTTAATTTGTTGGACAGGGTTTTACGAAATTCGTACTTTTAGGGGGTAAAATGGCCCAAAAGGGATAAACATCGAATCTTCGTCCTGGCTAAACGGCAGTAGCTGTAAACATGAAATTCGGTGAGTTCCTTACAATGACCATGCAGACGAGCTACAAATATGGATTTTTCGAAATTTGTACTTTTAAGGGCGAGCGGGACCAAAAGGGATAAAAATGGTACCAACTAATGTATTGCAGCTAGAATCGTGAAATTTGATATGTAAATTTCTCTGATCATATAGAAACGAAGTAGAATTTGATTTTTTCGAAATTTGTACTTTTAAGGGAAGAGCGGGACAAAAAGGGATAAAAATGGTACCAACTAAAGTATTACCGCTAGAATCGTGAAATTTGGTATATAAATTCCTCTCACCATATAGAAACGAAGTAAAATTGAATTTTTCGAAATTTGTACTTTAAGGGGCGAGCGGGACAAAAAGGGATACAAATGGTACCAACTAAAGTATTACAGCTAGAATCGTGAAATTTGGTATGTAAATTCCTCTGATCATATAGAAACGAAGTAAAATTGGATTTTTCGAAATTTGTACTTTTAAAGGACGAGCGGGACAAAAAGGGATAAAGATGCTGTACAATCCTTTAATTACGTAAACGCGGAACATAAATGGATATTTCAAAATTTTTACTTAAAAGGGGTATACGGGACAACAAGGAATAAATGTGTTACCAAATAAAGTACATATTTTTAGGGGAAGCGAAAACACATGTTACCTATAGTGATTTTTCAAAATGTGTACTTTTTGGAAAATAAGTTCAAAAAGTTATAAACTGGCTGGCTGAATCTAGAAACATGAGATCGAGGATATAAATGGTTGTAATATTTTGTTCAAAACTGGGTAGAGCTAAAATTGTGCATATCGACAAGCACATTCCTTTGACTGTGTGTGAGTGCTAGCTAATAGGAGGTTTCCAAATTACTATTTTAGATTTATCTATATCCACAATTTAAAAACAGAGACGGATAAAATTAACAAATAGCTGGCTTTTTCGCGTGTGAAGCACGGGGTGCAGCTAGTTTAACATGTAACCGGTCTTATTTATATTTGCGAAATGAGAGCACGAGAGTGCTCGCCGATGTAAAAACATTTATTTTTTTTTTGTTTCAGCAAAATATCACTGTGGTATGTACCGAGACTGGTAGCAGTGCTGTTGGTCAATTGGACATCCTGTGCAACGCATCGAATCAACGATCTACAACGTAGTGGGACAAAGAAGAAGCAAACGAAAAAATTGAATGCTTTAAATGCGACTGTCCAGCTCTAATAACCCCACGGCATAGAGTCCTCGAGAAAACCTTGCTGCAGAACATTGACGTGATATATTGTAAATTGCAAATAGTAATAATTTATTTTCATAATTTTGCGAGCCATGCAAAAGGGGTTACGGGTATCAAATTGAAGACCAGAATATCTGCTAGAAATACTTTAACTTTTATGCTTCTATCTGTATTAGTTGAGCATTAACAATCATTTAAAATTTTCCTTGCTGCCCCTTATAAAGTTCCAACGGATACAATTTTTCAAAAATTATTTTAAAAACTTATTCGCAACCTATAATAATGGTATTAGCGTCAAATTAAAGAGGATGAAATCTGCTAAAAATATATTAAATTGCAAGCTTTTATCTGAACCAGATTTTAATTTATCACCCTTAGTTTATTTATTTTATTCAAATTTTACTTGTTAAGGGGGAAATTATTGTTAATGCTAGACTAATACAAATAGAATCATGTTGATATGATAAGTATTTTTAAAATATATTCTCCTCTTTCATTTGACACCTATATCGTCATGGTATGCATTACGAAAGTAAATTATTATTATAATATATATATATATACTATGAAAATTAAAAAAATGCAGTGGAGAAAAAATCACCAAATAGAAAACTGAATAATAATAATAATTTATTTTCCTACTTTTGTAAGTCATACAAAGGGGATCCAGTGGATTCAAATTAAAGAGTAGATAGACACTTTAAATTTCATGTTTCTATCTGTATTAGTTTTACAACCATTTCAAGTTTATGCTCTTAGTTTTTTTTTCATGTTCTACTTTTTAATTGGCGAAATTTGAAATGGTTGTTAATGCTAACCTAATACAGATAGAAGCGTGATATTTAATGTATTTTTAGCAAATATTCTCCTCTTTCATTTGATACATATAGCGCTTTGGTGGACCTCGAAAAAGTGTGAAAATAAATTACTAACAAATCTACATCCTATGAAAATGAAAAAAGTACTGTAAACCTGGGAAATGGAAAACTGAATAATAATAATAATTTATTTTCGTACTTTTGTAAGTCATATAAAGGGGGTTATGGGGATTCAAATTAAAGAGTAGATTAATTATTATAAACACTTTCAATTTCATGTTTCTATCTGTATTTGTTCAACAACCATTTCCAGTTTACCCTCTTAGTTTATTTAGTTTTTTTCATGTTCTACTTTTTAAGGGGGGAAATTTGAAATGGTTGTTAATGCTAACCTAATACAGATAGAAGCGTGATATTTAATGTATTTTTAGCAGATATTCTCCTCTTTCTTTTGATACATATAGCGCTTGGGTATACCTCGAAAAAGTGTGAAAATAAATTACTAACCCATCTATATCCTATGGAAATGAAAAAAATATACAGTACCTGGGAAATGGAAAAGTGGATAATAATAATAATTTATTTTCGTACTTTTGCAATTCATATAAAGAGAATACGGGTGTCAAATTGAAGAATAGAACATCTGTCAAAAATACTTTAAATTTCTGTATTAGTTTAGCATTAACAACCACTCAAATTTGCCCCTTACTGTATTTAGTTTTTTTAATATTTTACTTATTATATTATATTAAAATGGAGAAAAGATCACCAAATGGAAAACATGGAGTGCCGAGCTGTTCTACATACGATCTCTAGTTTCATTCTCTTTAAACTTTATACAATTTATGCATTTTAAAACTTAAATACCGTATTTGTACAATAACTGAGAAAGTGAAGAATCACTTGTGTCAAATTTCAATAATACCATTCAATTGTTCTATTTATAGTTTTGCTAGTCTCATATGCGTCAATAGAAAATAAAAAAATGACAAAGCCAACGGAAGTGGCCAAAATGTATACAATGTCATTTATAAATATAAAAATTAAATTATTTTTCTCCAAATTCTGTATAAATAGCTGAAGTCAATGCGTAAGAAATTCAGAAAAACTATCTGTTCCTCAACATTAACACTCAGCCGAACAACATGAATTTCGCTTGGCCTGTTGCTGTACTTTTGGTCATCATGGCCGCTACCGAAGAGCAGCCACTCAATCCTCAGACTCTGAAAACTTTGGGTGGGTAACTCGATGGAAACTTGATAGCCTTCTCATCTCATGAACATATTTCGTATTTCGCATATACGTCATGGTGGTGACTAACTGACATCTTAGGTCGGCTAACACGGATGTTCTCTTCCTTTTCTATTGAATTTTAATAAAATGTGAAAATCTTTCGTATAATTAATTGGTGTTTTTCTTGACGGATTGTGACTCTCTGTTCTTAATAGGAATTTCTGGAATAAATATGTATCTTAAAGAATTGATTGTATTCCGGATAAATATGAATGTTAGTAGAATGAAATTTCAAATCGAAGCACTTGATGTTAGTCACATATCTATTCAATAGATCCAACACCACGTCATTTGCCACGATGATGATGTGTTTGATTTCATTTTAAGATAGTAAACCTTTTAAAATGAAATAGATAACAATGAAGATATTTGAATGTCAGGCACTAGAAGACATGGATCATTGTTATTCCACCGGGGATTTGACAGAAAGAGACCTTGGGTAATTTTTATAGATTTCAAGTAAATTTCTTGCAAAACTTTTATTCTTCACAGTCAGATAGACTTGGAAACAATCATAGAAAATTGTCATGGCAAGGATTTTTTTCTCCCAAAATAGCCTTGTTTTTGAAGAGACTCCCCTGCGTCATGTCTGTCTGTACCCAGCTCATGCTGAGATTAGGTTTGAAATTTCAATAGAAATTTATCTCCTATGAAAATTTATCTCACAAACTAACAGAATATATGCAATCGATTAAGAAAAAAACACCATTTAATTACGTGCCAGAGTTTTAGTTTTTATTATTTAATATCAGTAAAAGGATTCCATCTTAACCAGCAAGGGACTTGCAAGTACGGATGCCCAAAGGCTGGCCTGCGATAGAGACAATGAGGGCCAAAAGGACAACAGCTGGTAAAGCGAAATTCATGTTGTTAGAAGTATTGAAGTTGTGGTGGGAGCAGAAACTTTTACTGAACCGCTTATCCATTGACTTCAACAATTTATACTGAATTTGGAGAAAAATACATTTAATTCGGATATTTATACATGACTTTGTATATTTTTGCTATTTCCGTTGGCTTTGTTACTTTTTGGTTTTTATATTCTTTTGATTTATAAAAGATTGAATAAATAAACTATAAGTAGTACGTTTGAATAGTATTATTGAAATATGTCACAAGTGATTCTTCACTTTCTGAGTTGTTGTAGAAATATATATGGCTTTAGAATGCATAAACTGTATAAAGTTTGAAGAGAATTAAACTAGAGATTGTATGTCGAACATTGGTTATACATATATGTTTTAATAATTTATTTTCGTAATTTTCAAGGCATACCTAGGAATGCGATATAGGTATCAAATACTTTAAATATCGTCGTTCTATCTGCATTCGTTTAGCATTAACAAACATTTTTCCCTTAAAAAGTAAAACACGAATAAATTGAATAAACTTGAAATGGTTGTTAATACTAAACCAATACAGACAGCATGCAATTAAAAGTATTTTTAACAGATGTTCTACTCTTCAATTTGAAACCCATTTTCAATATATATGGTTCTCAAATTAGTTTCGCACTAACATCCATTCCAAGTTTCCCCTAAATTAATACAGATCATAGTGTAAAATTTATAGTATTTTTGACAGATATTCCACTCTTCCATTTGATACCAATATCTACTTTACATGGCATACAAAAGTACGAAAATAAATTGTTATTATTCAGTTTTTCATTTGGTGATATTTTCTCCATTTTACAGCACTTTTTTCATTTTCATAGGATACAGAAGTTTTAGTAATTTATTTTCGTACTTTTACGTGGTAGACCAAAGCGACATAGGTATCAAATGAAAGATGAGAATATATCTTAAAAATACTTTAAATGTCGTGCTTCTTTCTACCTGTATTAGTTTAGCATCACCGACTATTTTAAATTATTCCCTCTTAAAAAAGTAAAACGTGAATAAACACGGAGAAAAACTTGAAATGGATGTGATTGCTTAACTAATACAGATAGAAGCATGACATTTAAAGTATTTGTAACAGATGTTCTACTCTTCAAATTGAATTCATATTTACTTTATATAGCTCTCAAAAGTACAAAAATAAATTATAATCATTAATTTTTTCAATTGGTGATATTTCCTCCTTTTTTTCATTTTCATAGTATATAGATATTTTAATAATTTATTTTCATAAGTTTTCAAGGCAAACCAAGACGATAGTGATGCCAATTGAAAAAGAAGTATATCTGTTAAAAATACTTTAAATATCAAGCTTCTATCTGTATAAGTTTAGTATTAACAACCATTTAAAAGTTCGCCCTTAAAAAATTAAAACATGTAAAAGAAACCAGGGGGAAATTTGATGGTTATTATTGCTAAACTAATACTGATAAAAGTATGAATTTTAAACTGTTTTTAATAGATAAACTCCTGTTAAATTTGATCCTATAGCCGTTATTATAGGTTGCGAATAAGTATTTAAATTAATTTTTGAAAAATTGTCTCCTTTGGAACTTTAGGAGATAAAAGAGAAGATTTGAAATGGTTGTTAATACTTAACTAATGCAGTTAGAAGCATGAAATTTAAAGTATTTTAAATTTGAAATGGTTATTATTGCTAAACTAATGCAGATAAAAGTATGAATATTAAACTTTTTTAATAGATATACTCCTGTTAAATTTGATACTGTAGCCGTTATTATAGGTTGCGAATAAGTATTTAAAATAATTTCTGAAAAATGTTGTCCTTTGGAACTTTAAGAGACAAAAGGGAAAATTTGAAATGGTTGTTAATACTCAACTAATACAGTTAGAAGCATGAAATTTAAAGTATTTTAAATAGATATTCAACTCTTCAATTTGATACCCGTATCCCCTTTATATGTGTAGCAAAAGTGTGAAAATAAATTATTATTATTTTCCATTTCCGATATAGCTCGTCAATGACCTGTAGTAATCTTTTCCCGAGGGCCCTATGCCGTGGGAGTCTTAGAGTTGTACTGTCGCATTTTTAATGCAATTGACTGTCTCGTATGTGTCTTCCTAGATATGTTAGAGAACGTGGCCAATTCAGTTAGCCAATTGGCCGAAAGTATTGCGATTACTCTTGTTACGTCCCACATTGGTATTTTGCTGTCAAAAAAATTACATATTTCGACAATTACTTTTCAAAAATCACTCTGCAAGATAGTTTCACTGAGAATAATCCAAAATTTGTCTTCGAAGTCGCCTAAATATTGTAGCAAATGCCTGCAAGACAGAAGTCTATGCTTGTAAAATATTTTCACTGCCAACATTCTAGTGACGGTTTAATTGAAAACCAGCACCTACAGCTTAATTAAAAGAAATGTTATTGGGAAAGCATATTTAGTTTAGTAGTTATTAACGAATTAAAATGGCTTTATAAAATTCAACGTTTGCAGTTTTCCTTGGAAAAGCAAAGAAGTTAGCTCCGTCTTCTCACTGCAACAAAAAGAAGCGCGAGAGTCTGATCTTTAAATGTAAAAATTTCCAACAATCGCTGAACAACATCTACTTTGTATTCAAAATATATTTTGAGTTATATGGGAGCTATTTAATGGACATGGCCAATTTCCATTACATTTTCAGAACCTTTTCATTTTATTAATTTCTAAACTCTGTGAAAAAATTCAAGATATTCAGGCAAAAATAAACTTTTTTGTATGAAAAATTCATTTTGTATTATTATTATATTATGTCCGATTTTAATGAATCTTTTTATTTTACTTAATTACATTCGGAAAATTCTCTGTGTCAAATTTCATCCCCTTACGAGCACTCCCTATATTCTTGGCATTTAAATGTATGAAGCTATCCCACTGTGCCTCTATTGTATCATTGTTCTTTCATTTCTATCTAATATGAAGATGTATTTTTGTAGCCTCGGATATATGGCAATATTTATAAATGTATTAGAGCTGAAGTTAGCTTTGTTGTGTTTGCAGATTATTGCTATTCAAACTTAAATACATTCTTCGTTAGCAAATAACGACCGAAAACAAAGAAAGCTTGCAGACACAGCAACAGCAAAATACCAAAGTTATTTTCAAATATCGGCAGCGAAATACATTTTCAAATTCGGTATAAATAGATGGACTCAATGGCATATAAATTCAGAAAAACTTTCTATTCTTCAAAGGCCACTTCAACGTTAACACTTCAAACAACATGAATTTCGCTTTGCCAGCTGCTGTCCTTTTGGCCATCATTGTCTCCATCGCCGGGCAACCACTTAGTGCTCAAACTCTGAAATCTCTTGCTGGTTAAGAGGACATTCCCGCAAAATATCGTCCTGCAGCCAGTTCTCAGTAGACCTTCTTACGCTGACGAAATATCTTGCCTATTAACATGGGACAGGATAACTTAACTGGATTTTAATAAAAATTAAAAGTCTTGCATATAATTAACAAGTGTTTTTCTTCAATAAGTCAATGAATTCAGACTCCAGAGAAATAGGGATTTATAGATAAAATGGCAGGATAATCTGTTTCATGTTTGGGCTATTGATTATAACTCCTAGTCGCTTCTAGTGGCACACATGGTTTGTTTTGGGGCCAAATCACTATTGATGATATTTTAATTTTTAGAAGTACTGGACGCAAAAAAATCATACTGGAACATACTAAAATTGAGTCAAAAAGATTTACTCAATTTATGTTTGTAGTTTAAGCTTAAATGAGTAAATAAAAGTCATTTTGTCAAGCAAAATGTCAAGTTTACTTGTTTTGAGTACGTGTGTACTAATTTTCAATCGAAATAGGTTGAAATTATTGTTGCCTAAAAAAATTGCCAAAAAATTATCCAAAAATCCAGCGCCTCTATGACGCACACTCATGCAATTGAGTGCAAAAATATAAGAAGAGCTCGTGCAGTGATCAAAATTGGCAACGATACCTAGTATAGATACAAATGTGTGGGTGGTACAAGAAGGGGCGTGGCTAAAGCGTAAATATCTTTTATGTTTAAAATGACTATAAAACCATCTTCAAATATCAAATTGCAAATGATGTTGACTACTCGAAAGGATGTTATGTCGGTTTTATTGTAACCCAAGTTTATGCCAGTTTGTATGGGAGGTACCAGAAGGGGTGTGGCAATATATCCCATATTCCACGCGAATGTATCTTCTATAAAAGCATTAGTAAATATCAAATTTCACAGTATTCCGATCATCTGTATGGAAGTTATAACAGCTATAATTTTACGTACTTTAGAGTGATTTGTGTGGGAGGTACAGGAAGGGGCCTGGCAAAACTCGCCATAGTTAGTACACTTAAAGTGATTATAAAAACATTATCAAACACAAAAATATAGCTAATACTGAATATCCGTCTGGAAGTTACATTAGTTTTTTATTTAACATAGGAATATGGGTCATTTGTGTGGGAGGTACCAGAAGGGGCGTGTCAATTTCGCCCATCTTCGAACTTAAAATAAGTTTGAGAAAAATATTACCATGTGCAAAGTTTGTCTTTTCGAGAGTTATCGTGTACACCAGTCACACAGACGGACGGACATGGCTCAAACATCTTAAAAAGTCGTGAAACGGATTTGGTCCAAACATACTTGGGATCTTAAGTCACTCCTTCAATGCGTTACACTTTTTTTCTGTCCCAAATGATACATACCCTCCTACTCTGTAGAGTGAGGGCATAAAAATATGAAGTTTCATCAAACTTTTTTTTAGTTTTTTCGTTTGCATTTTTTTTTGGTCTGTAATCAATATTTGATTTGAACTAGGATATTGTCCTGGCTCAAGACCATTTTGCTTCTATATTTAATAGAATGCAAATTTATTTACAAATGGCATGGTAACATTTATTACTTGGCTGCAGACTACCACGATCATGATTTCGACCATGTCAAAAGTCTTTTCAAGTGGCTTCGCAGCGACTTTTCAACATCAAACCCGGCCTCTATAAGGAGATGATTCTCACAAACGAAAGAGAATCACAACTCACTTGCCGAATTTGCGTTTAAAAAATCGCACCAAGTAATAAAGCACACATGCCATCTTACAAGCATCTCATTGAGTTGCATATGGAAGTATGTGTATATGCAGGTATAGTTACCCAGCAATACTTCTGCCGTGCCAACGCTCATTTGTTTTAGTTTTTTCGTTTGCATTTTTTTGGTCTGTAATCAATATTTGATTTGAACTGGGATATTGTCCTGGCTCAAGACCATTTTGCTTCTATATTTAATAGAATGCAAATTTATTTACAAATGGCATGGTGACATTTATTACATTTTTAGAATTTGATCAATATCGGCCACGTCATCACATAGCATAAAATTAATCTTCATAAACAAACTTTCTCTCGTGGTCCCCGAATGTCTTGAAATTTATCAAAGGGTTTCAAATTGACAAATTGAAACTGTACTGAAAATCTCAAGTAAATCGCCATCCGTCGTTATAAATTAACATAAAATTTGCATACAACTCTTTATTTTGGTCCCTCCTTGAAAATTCTCACAGAGTTTATTCAGCGATTGGCAAAAATTGGTGGATATGTTGCATGAATGAACAGAATAGCTTCTCGCCCTTCATTCGCCAGCAAAAAATAGATGTAATTTCGTAGGAGGCTCATTTTAACCGGATCTCAAAATCCTATGTTTTTAATACTTTTTTTAACAATTTAAACATGTTTGCTTGAAAAATAAAAACTTTTTATTTTAATTTGAAAATTTAATTTTTTTATTTATTACACTGTCCAACAGCATTTATGGAGTAGAGTATCGACACTTTAAGGGCATGCTGAGTAGATCATATCTGTAGAATAAACTTATAGTCCAGCTGGTCTAAGTTTCTTTTTACAGTGGAACAAAGCTTTCAATCTTTGGTCGTAGGGAACATTATACTAAGCGAAAAAAGTGTTGTAAGTTAATGTCTGAAAGAATTCTTATTGTCAGAACTATGTTGTGGAATTTTATAATTCCATATGAGTCAATTAGAACCTTTTTTCGAGAAAATCGAAAAAGTCCTTTCAAAAAGGGCATTCCAAAAATGCTATTGGACGGTGTAATTTTTATTTTTGTAAAACAAATATTATTTAAAAGAGAAATGAAATATTCAGTTATTTGGATCTACGTAGGAAGGCAAAGATAAGTCTCAAATATCATTTATTTGATTTGTTGGTATATAATTGAAATTTGTTGGTATATGTTCTGGCGTTTCATCGAGGGCAAATAAGGGCATATTTAAGATTGTAAAAATGAAGAAACATTTCAAAATATATTTTAATCGACAGTATAATGATTTTAGTAAAAATCCTGTTACTCACGTCCTGTATAAATAAGAAACCCCAAAAATGCATTAGAAATCATTTTTAGACCCATACTTTATCAACAAGAAACATGCGGGCCTGAGAGGGTAAGAAATATGTGTGGTTGTGTTCAGCAAGGACAATTTTTTTAAATGGTTAACCATTTTTCAATGTTAACCATTATGTGGCAATGTTTTTACATATAATATTGTTTGATGACTGCACCACTTGAAAATTTATTTATATAAAATATTTAGTAAGAACCATAGAACCATTTAGTAGAATATTTTCAAACAAGCTGCGGCAAAAAGGAATAGAGTTAGAACCTTTTAACTTCGCACACATCCCTTATATCCCCAAATTAGATCAAAAACATTTTTATACCCTCCACCTCCACGATGGGGGTATACTAACTTTGTCATTCCGTTTGTAACACCTTGAAATATCGACTTGAGACCCTATAAAGTATATATATTCTTGATCGTCATAGAATGCTAAGACGATCTAGCCATGTCCGCCTGTTGAAAGAACGCTAGCATCTAAACGAAAGGAGCTAGAACGTTCAAATTTCCCATAAATGTGTCTTACAGTCATAGGTCGGTTGGGATTGATATGGGGCGAAATCGGCCCAAAGGGAAAAATTTTTCCCTTACAAGGACTAAAAATACCCATAATAATCCTTAATATTTTAGCGTATTTAAGCATGTTTTTTGAATATGTCTGTTTAAATTTGTTTGATATTCGGTATGCGAATTCCCCTTATAGCAAAAACGTGCACCATAAAGTGATTCTTATTTGTAGGGGGTGAAATGGGACAAAAAGGGATAAAAATGGTACCCATCAAACGACAACAGCTAGAAACACAAAATTCGGTGTGTACATTCCTCTAATTGAGTAGATACATAATATGAAAGTATTTTTTCCAAATTCGTACTTTTAAGGGGTAAAATAGGAATAGAGGGATAAAAATGGTACCAACCAAACGGCTGTACATAGAATAATGAAATTCGGTGTATACATTCATCTGATAGCATAGACAAGTAAAACACACGGATTTTTCAAAATTCGTACTTTTTGGGGTCAAAATACAAAAAGGGGATAAAAGTAGTACCAACCAAATGACCGCAGCTAGAGTCATGAAATTCGGAGTATACATTCCTCTGACTGCGTAGACACGGAAAATAGGCGAATTTTTCGAAATTAGTACTTTCAAGGGATACAATGGTACAGAGGGATAAAAATAGTACCAACTACACGTCTACAGCTAGAATGATGAAATTCTAATTGCGTAGAAACGTCAAGGGTGTAAAAATGGTACCAATCAAATGGACGCAACTGGAAGTATGGAATTCGGTGTATACATTCCTCTGATTGCATAGACACGCAAAATAAAGAGTTTTTGACCAAATTCGTACTTTTTCTTTTACGGCAAAAATTGGTTGAATCATGAAGTTAGGTTATTTTGCACTATGTACGTCTGATAATGGATTTTCAAAATTTGTACTTTTGGAATTAAAATATAATGGAAATACAACCAACTGTAACACCCACTATCTACCAATATGTATGGCTTTGAAAATATTTTTGAAAATATAAATATAAGAATATTTACTTTTTGAATTGACGTATTGGTAGCATTACCTTAGCGTGGTTTGAAATAATTAAAATATTATATTTATTTATAATATAAATTTTTCAATATTTGTATTTGTTTTGGTGTGGCTATATTAAAAAAAAATTATATTTTCCTGTAATATTACTGCACTTATACGAAAACCGACAACCTCTGTGGAATGCAGTCCATGGTGGAGGGTATATAAAGTTCGGCTCGGCCGAACTTAACTCGATTTTTACTTATTTTGTTTAAATCCGCCCACAACCACCCCTACCTCCCATGTAAGTTAAAATGAAAAAACGTCATAAATTTCGTATTTTAAAATAAATGTTAATACAAATCGTTGCCAGTGATTGATCACAGACCAAAAAAACACAAACGAAAAAACTAAAATAAATTATTTTTTTTTTAATTTTTTGCTTTTATTGGTGCTTTTCCATGCTAGCCGTCACCGAGCAGAAATTAGTGCTTTGGGAACTGGCTAAAAGATACTCGTTAGATACAAATAGGATGTGCGCTTTTCCGTATATCCCTATCTAACCGCGGTGTCTGGGGTCAAGTTTCCAAGGGACCGGGGCAAAGGTTACTGCAACGAGGACCAAAAGGACAACAGCTGGTAAAGCGAAGTTCATGTTGTGTAGTTTAAAATTTGAAACTTACTGAATTCTTTACCTCTTGACTTCTTCTATTTATAGCGAATTTGAAGATACGCTTTTGAATATTGAGATGCATTTTGTCGATATATTTCTATGGTGCTTGCCTTTGTGTTAGGTGTTTGTTTTTGCGTATACATACGAGTATATATGACTTTTTTATTTAAATATATTTGAGATATTTTTGGTTATTGTTATTGTCTTTCGAATCAGCAGTTGCCTGAGTCTTTGTGGTACAGTAAAGTAATGATGAATAGCAATAGTTTTAAATGCAGATAGAGCAAATAAATTTAGTAGATATAACAAACGATGGCATCATCATGATATATATATATATATATATATATATATATATATATATATATATATATATATGAATAAATACAAATTGTTTCCCTAGATATTCTCTTACAATATTCGGTATAAATAGCTGAAGTTGATGGGTAAGAGATTCAGAAAAAGAGTCTGTTCTTCTGAGACAACTTCAACTTAAACACTTATACAACAACATGAATTTCACTCTGTCAGCTGCTCTTCTTTTGGCCGTCATTGTCGGTTCATTGGCAAGTCCTATTGGTCTCATTCCTGAATGGAAAGGTAATTGGACTTTTTAAAATGGAAACATTCACGAACGTCCTGATCTGTCTCCCGAAAAAACAAAAAACATCATTTCGTCAAGCAATAGAGTTTTAATAAAAATTAAAAATCTTGTATATAATTAAATACCTGGTGTTTTTCTTAAAGAATTCAATCTATTCAGGATATATCAAGAAATTTCATATCGAAATACAAATTGAATGTGGTGCGCACACAGGAGTGAACAATTCGCCAGAGTCACTAAACGTCCAGGGCTAATGTGGAAAAAATGTCTATCTGGCTGTGGAGAAGGAAAATCCTTCAAAAATTATTCCGGAGTTATCGCAAAAAATTGAATTAATGTTCTATCAGTGGTATCGGTCTGTCAGCCATTTTGTAGGATGTTTTGCAATCGAACTCATTGATTTCGGGGATATGATGTTAGCTAGTGGCAGGGACAATTCCATTTATGTTCAAGTTTAATAGGGTTTTCAGAATTGAAGTATTAAAAATTAGACTAACTGTGTAACCTTATTATAGCAGTAGAAGTATAGAACACTATGCTATGACTGCTCTGCTAGAACATTCAAAATTCATAGTGCCACCAGTAAGTTTCACACTTCCAAAATACAAAACTGAAGAAACAATTAATAATTGTGTTCGAAATTGTTTTTTTTTTTTAATTTTATTTAATGATTAAATTTATTTATGTTTTCGAGAGCTTCCTTCACATACTGTTTATTAACTGGTTCGGCCGCAATGGAAACGGCCAGTAGTACGGAAATGGGCAAAGTGAAATTCATGTTGCTTGAGTTGTTACAGATGAAGTTCAGAAACTTTTTCTGAATTTTAAAAGCACGGCCCTCATTCTATTTATACTGAATTTGAGAGACGAATTTCGTTGATATATTTCAATGGTGCTTGCCTTTGTGTTAGGCTTTCGTTTTTGGATATCGTGTGTTTGCTGTCGAGTTATTTGTGTTTTGAAGACTTCGCGTGAATAACAATTATTCTGGGAATATTAACTGCTCGGAGAGAAAATTTGTTCTTGCAAAAATGTGTATATTTGGTACAAGCATTGCACAGTGTTGTAGTCCTGGGATGTGATACTATTTTTCTGGTAGAATAGAATGTCGTGTCCTAAAATCTTGACTTACGGGTTACTCTCTGTTAAACAGGTCATCTCTAGCCAGACAAAAATTACGCTACTAATAACTCATCATATCGCCGGAAAGTGGTTTAGAATCAAAATCCATCGGGCAAAATTCAATAACTTTTGTTCTAGTAGTCATTCTGTAAAAAAAAACAAAATTAGACAAGGACAAGGATTGTTTTGAGATATTAACATTATAAATCGAGAAATCGGATATATTCTGCCCAAAATGGACTATTTTTCGATTTAAAAAAATATACACACATTTTTCACATTTTTCGTCATTTTTTCCCATTAACTTCTGAAAAATAAATGAGATGCGTAAATGAGTTATGCTCATACTAAATTTTATAACAATCGGAGTTCATTTGCCGATACTATGCCCCAAAAAACCGATAACACTTAATTTAACATTATTATTTTGGTTTTATGGGCATATTTCCGGCAAATAAGGATAAAGGAATTTTGCTCATATTTTTATCTGCGTACCTACTTTTCAGAAGTTAATGACAAGAAAATGACTCAATTGCGCTTTGGAACTAAAAAATCAGACTATGTGCAATTTCATGCAGGCAAAAGTTACCCTACAAAAACGGGGAAGCCTTCAACCTTTCCACATATGTGTATATTTCGTTAAAGGCATTTGTTCAAAAAGGATATTTTTACAATATTCATTACAACCAAAGCAACATAGGCGTCATAATAAAGCTAAGAAACCACAATTTCTAATAAAAAATATTTCAGTGCAAAATCTCTTAAAATGTGTGAGAAACAGTTCGACAAAGTAAAGAAGAGGAATTACGTTTTTTTTTTTTCAACTTTCAAAATCTGAAAAAACGTGAAAATCTGTAATAAAAAAAAATAAAAAATTTTCTTCGCATTATGAACAAATATGTAAAAATATGTTTAAAGAACATAAAAACAAAAAATAACAAATTAAAATCGAAAAATACGAAAAGTAGACAACTTTGGGTCGAATTCCGAAATATATCCGATTGTCCGATTTTTAATATTAATATCTCCAAATAATCCTTGGTTTTGGTCAAAGAAAAGTCAAATATTGTGAAAAATGTCTTCAGTGACCCCACTTAAATTGTCCGACAATTTTTTTTCGTAGAACATTTTAATCCTTAAATGTTCTTTTTGAAAGTACTTTTTTGATTTTCTCAAAAAAAGGGTAAAATTGACCAATAAAGAGAGGAGCTAGAGTGTTAAGATCTTCTACAAAAATAATACTCATGAAATTCCACAATATAGTTCTGACAATAAGAATTCTCTCAGACATTAACTTAGAACACTTTTTTCGCTTAGTATAATGTTCCCTTCGACCAAAAAATTAAAACTTTGACTCGCTGTAAAAAGGAAACTCAAACCAGCTGGACTATAAGTTCATTCTACAAAAATATATTATATCTATAGCTTACTTTTGCCCATAAAATTATTTTTTTTTTACAGTTTAGCACCAATTCGGAAAAAGTACGTAATTGGCCCTAATCCTGAGTTTTAAGTTTTGTCAAATTTTTGGGATTCAAGCTGAGTTTTGAGTATTGGTGTATTCTGAGACTTATAGTAGAATTCAATGGCAAATATTTTTGTAGAACATTTTGACCCTTTAAATCTCTGTTTTATGTTTTTGTTTTAGCCTTATCACAAAAGGGACCAAAAGGACGTCTGCATTGAGGAGCTAGAGGGTTAAGATGTTACACAAAAATGTTCCCCGTAGTAAAGTAGTTTTAAGTAATATTGCCGAGCACATCATATACATAAAATGTAAGGATCACAAGGTTTCCGATGTTGATTCATCAAAAGAATGAGCAAAAGGAGAAAATATTGACCTCCTTCTAAAATGACCACAAAAGACCACTATATTGAGGAGCTAGAGGGTTAAAATGTTCAACAAAAATGTTCCTTCTGGTGTTTTAAGTGATATTGCCAAACACATTATCTACTTCAAATGTAAGGATCATCAGGTTGTCTATGCCGATCATTCACAGAAGAAAAAGGGAGAAATATGGCCCCCCTTTTAAAATGACCTCAAAAGACCCCTATATTGAGGAGATAGATGGTTGAAATTTTGCACAAAAGTGTTCCTCGTGGCGTTTTAAATAATATTACTGAAGGTATCCTCTACATAAAATGTAAGGATCACTATGTTTCTTTTTTCTATGCCAATTCATCATAAGAATGCGCAAAAGGGGGAAATATTGACCGAACACTAAAATTACCACAAAAGACCCCTATTTTGAGGAGCTAGAGTTTTAAAATGTTCCACATAAATGATCATGGCAGTGTTTTAAGTAATATTGTTGAACGCATCTTGTAAATTAAATGTAAGCATCACAAGGTTTCATATACCGATCCATCATAAGAATTGTGAAAAGGGAAAATGGCCTCAAAAGACCCCTATTTTGAGGAGATAGAGGGTTAAGATGTTCCACAAAAATGATCCTGGTAGTGTTTAAGGTAATATTGCTGATTACATTGTATACTTAAAATGGAAGGATCACAAGGTTTCCTATGTTGATTTATCATAAGAATGAGCAAAAGGGGGCAATATTAACTTCCCTCTAAAATAACCTCAAAAGATCCATATATTGAGGACCTCCAGCTACATGTAACATGTTCCACAATAATGTTCGTCGTAGTGTTTTAAGTAATATTGTTGAACTCTTCTTGTACAGAAAATGTAAGGCTCACTATGTTTCCTATGCCGATTCATTAAAAGAGTGTGCAAAAGGGGGAACTATTGACCACCTCTAAAATGACAACAAAAGACCACTATATTAAGGAGATAGAGGGTTAGGATGTTCCACAAAAGTGATCCTGCTAGGGTTTTAAGTAACATTGCTGAACGCATCATGTACATAAAGATTAAAGATCACAATGTTTCATCATAAGAATGATACACCTAAATTATTTTTTATCCTCTCTATCAGTCATTATTGAATAGTTATCATCTTATGTCGATAGATTTGACTTTAACTTTATATTTTATTTTAAATAAATTGTTGGTAAATATTCAATACCAGACTGTGCTCAGGAAGATAATTATGTGGGATGGGTTGGTGGGTTTTGATTCTTATTTTTTAAATCGTATAGCAAAAACGTAAACTACATAAAATTCTAAGAAAATTCTCCGAAGAAACCATGTATCTAAAATAAAATCCTAATCCGCACCTTTCGACTTGAAAATGTATATGCCCGCCTTTGCCAAAAAAAATAAATGTTAGAAAAAATAGTTTATTCCAAAAAGAAATCGAATTTTCTGAATGAAATTGTTTAGTAAAAGGTAGTTATTTTGCACTTTATATTTTTCTACGCTCAATTTTTTTTTTTTATTAAAAAAATATTCACCCAAGTAAAAATTTTCAAGCCGAGAGGCGCGGATTAGACTTTGATTTTATACCCATGCTTTCTTCGGAGAATTTTCTTAGAATTTAATGTAGATTACGTTTTTGCTATACGATTTTTAATTTTTCCATACAAATCAACCCGCCCTAGTGTACAGTGTGAACAACTCTGCTCACTTATTTGAAAATTAGTTAAATTTCTGGCGAAGAGTAGTTTCTTCGCAAGCTCATTGATTGCCTAACCAGTTCTCCTATATATATCTTCTTAGTCGTAATTCGGAGACGAACGGTCTGGTATGTATTCTCTTGGAAATCTGTATAACTATAAGTATTATCACAGGAATATAATGAATTGTGGGTTAAGATTAAAATTTCCACATGTTTGGTGTATATTTCTTTGAGTGTTAAGATCGACAAATGGGAAATTTCGAATTTTTGGTTTTTCTATTTACTTGTTTGTTTCAATTCGTAGAAAATATTTAACTATGGCTTAGCAAATATTTTGCGGACAAATAAAAATTCTATTGAAAAACTATAGTATTATTTCAAAATGCACACATTTGCACACAGTTCTGGATTTTCCCTTCAACAATCATGTTTTGCACTTATCTTTCAGAGTCTGATATCGGAATTAAACTTGAAAAGATCAATAGATAGTCAGATGCGAATATCAATGGAAAATTTCAAAATCTATTGTTTTTGTTTTGCATGTTTTGCTCTTTGGTGGGGGTTTCGTATAAAACATTTCGAAATAAAGCGACAGCAAACAGGGGGTGAACACAAAGCATACACCTCTGACAATGGATATTTTCAAATAATAAAAATTCGGTTGGAACTACACAACAGTCATGGTTATTTGCCTAAGAAAGTCTGGGTGTTGCGTTTGAAAAAAGGTTATTTGAAAGTCAGCCAGTTATATAAGATTTCTTCTGCACTGCAATTGCAAACTGAAAATTGT
This sequence comes from Polietes domitor, assembly GCA_947397865.1. Classification (NCBI taxonomy): domain Eukaryota; kingdom Metazoa; phylum Arthropoda; class Insecta; order Diptera; family Muscidae; genus Polietes; species Polietes domitor. The sequence continues at coordinate 17,645,481 of OX377620.1, forward strand.
TTTAGAAATTAGAATGATAATTTTATGGACATGGAAATAAATAAAATAAATATATAAAAGGGGATACAAATTGTACCAACCAAATGGCTAGAGTCAAGAAATTCGGAGTATACATTCCTATGACACTGAAGAATATTTTTCCAAATGTGCACTTTATTTTTTTAGTATTACGACAAAAAGTGGAAAAGTGATAAAACTGGATGAAAATGCACCCAATATTTAGGGTATGAAAGCTTTTTTTGAAAATTGCTGCCTTATATTTACTTTTTGAATTGATTTGAAATACTATTTCGATATATAGTATTGGTAATGTTGCCTCATAAACGTGGTATAATTTTTTATATTCACTTTTACAATTATTTTCTCAATATTGTGAATTTTCTCTTTGTGCATTTGCTTGTAACACACAAAAGGAAGGGAGATAGACCCATTGTTAATTATACCGATCGACTTAGAATCACTTTTTGAATCTATTTAGCAACGTCTGTCTGTCCATCTATTCTTGTAATCACGATAAAGGTCCCAATTGTAACGAGAACCAAATGAAATTTTACACAACGAAGTTTTTCGGTACAAGGACGAACGCTATTTAATTTGAAGAAAATCGGTTCAGATTTACGAATTTGACTCCCGATTTGACTCCTTTCACTCTAGATAGCACATATTACAACAGATTTTCATCAAAATTTGCAAAAAAATCTTATTTTTAAACTAAAGGGTGATTTTTTAAAAGCTATAGGAAAGTTTTTCAAAAAAAAAACACATAAAATTCAGAAAAATGCATGAAATCTTTATTTGAATCGTTAGCACGGTCCATATAATTTAATGTTTCAAGATTATTTCATGCAATAAGAAATTTAAAAAATCGTAAAAACCAGAAAAATTGCATGTGGGCGTGACACTGACAATTTTCATTACGGACATTTACGGACTCAAGCGAAATCACTGCTAATAATTTATTTTAACGTATCTATGAAAATAAGAAATATATGTCGATTTTTCACTATAACTTACATGGGAGATTGACTTGGTTGTGGGCGGATTTAAACAAAAACTTCTTTGTCTGAATATTCAATTCTACAAGTAAAATGTTATTCAAATCGAATACATATATTTATTTGAGAGACTTCAAAAGAAATGCTATCAAGAGCAAATAATATCCGAAACAAAAGCAAACATACAGATACAACCGAAATTCATATCTCAAAATTAGTATAAATAGCTGAAGTCCGTTCGTTTAAAATTCACAAAAAGCCTCTGAACATCGTCTGGAACACTTGATTAATCAACATGAATTTCACTTTGCCTTTTGCCGTGCTTCTGGCCATCATCGTCTCTATCGCGGGTAAACCACTACATTATAACCTTTTTCCGAATGGATTTTCCGGTTTACATTGAAAAGATAGAGATAGTCCTAGGAGGACTTTTCTGGCTCCCTTACAAAAGGACGAACAAATTTATATGGAATATGTAAATTCAATAAACACTTTGGCAAATATTTACCCGTTGTTTTTTTTTGTTGTGTGAGGGGCGGGGGTAAGTTAATATTCAAAGACGACGACTTCGTCTAAAAGGAAAAGTCGTCTTACCTTAGCTTACTTTATTAGAGGATCATTTACAAGCTTTTAAGGGGTCATTTCCAGTATCGGTTTTTAGCGCTCCGTAGGAAACGATGTTCAGGGGTTCAGATACTGTTTTCATGTCCGAAAGGTGGCCAGTAAGGTTGTGACTCTGCTTATCTCCCATGTCTGACACGATGCACCCAAATCAAAATACTGTGCGACAGACCAAAAACGAATTGAAGTGCAATAAAAAAAATAAAATTCAACAAAACATATAAGAATGGTAAAAAACAGGTCGATCATTTTAATGAAATATCCCCAATTTTGGAACAAAACTTCCCCACTTTGGGAATTCGTTTTTTTTATAAAATTCAACGAAACAGATAAAAATGGTAAAAAAAACATGACGACCATTTTAATAAAAAAAATCTTCAATTTTGGAACAAATTTTCCCCACTTTGGCAATCGGGTATTTTTGAAAAAAAAAAACAACAAAACAGATAACAATATATAAAAAAAACTTGACTACCATTTTAATAATAAATCTCCAATTTTGGAACAAAATGTTCCCACTTTGGGAATTCGTTTTTTAAAATACTATAATAAATAAAATTCAACAAAACATATAAGAATGGTAAAAAACAGGTCGATCGTTTTACTAAAATATCCCCAATTTTGGAACAAAATTTCCCCACTTTGGGAATTAGTTTTTTTATAAAATCCAACAAAACAGATAAAAATGGTAAAAAAACATGACGACAACTTTTATAAAAAATCAGCAATTTTGGAACAAATTCACCCCACTTTGGGAATTCGTGTTTTTTGAAAATACGAAAAAAATATAATAATGGTAAAAAAGCACGACCATTTTCACAAAAAAATCCAAAATTTTGGAACAAAGTTTCCCCGCTTTGGGAATTCGTTTTTTTTTAAATACGACAAAAATTCAACAAAACATATGCGAATAGTAAAAAAGCATGACGACTATTTTCATAAAAAAATCCAAAATTTTGGAACAAAGTTTCCTCGCTTTGGGAATTCTTTTTTTTTCATAAAAATTCCCAAATTTTGGAACAAATTTCCACCACTTTAGGAATTCGTTTTTTTTTGAAAAAAAAAAAACGAAAAAACAGATAAAAATGGTAAATAACATAACGACCATTTTAATAATAAATCTATACACTTTAACAAAACATATAAAAATGGTAAAAAAGCATGGCTACCATTTTCATAAAAAATCCCCAATTTTGGAACAAATTTTCCCCACTTCGAGTTTTTTGGAAAAAAATCAACAAATTTTCATCACTTTGGGAATTCGTTTTTTTTTTTTGATAAAAAAATAACAAAATAGATAAAAATGGTAAAAAAACATGACGACCATTTTAATAATAAATCCATACACTTTGGGAATTATTTTTTTTGGAAAAAGAAACGACATAGGATTCAACAAAACATACATATGAGAATGGTAAAAAAACGTATGTCGATCATTTTAATAAAATATCCCCAATTTTGGAACAAATTTCCCCACTTTTGGAATTAGTTTCTCTTTTTTGCAAAAATACGGTATAAAATTCAACAAAACATATGACAATGTGGTCCAATTAAAAAAATCCCCAATTTTAGAACAAAATTTCCCCACTTTGGGAATTCGTTTTTTTAAATGCGACATAAAATTTAACAAAACGTATATGAATGGTAAATCATAAAAAATCCCCAATTTTTTGGAACAAATTTCCCCCCACTTTGAGAATTCGTTCTTTGGAAAAAAGATCAATAAAACTTATAAGAATGGTAAAAAAGCATGACGACCATTTTAATAAAAAATCCCAAATTTTGGAACAAATTTTCCCAACTTTGGGAATTCGGGTATTTTTGGAAAACATGGAAAATCTAGTAATTTTTCATCGGTTTTATCATTTTGACGAATTTTATTTCACCTCAATTTGTAAAATTGTGGGAGATGTGAACTGGACCAAAACATGTATTTTTGCAACAATGTTATTTTAGCAAAAACTTCAATAAAACAGTCATTTATTAACGGATTTTTAAAATCAAAACGGCATTTAACTCCCCACTAAATTTGTTATTTAGATAAATTTAAACGAGGTGCTGTTACCAAACAAAATATTGCACAGAAACGTAGCCAAAGTTGAAAATTGTTAATTTTTTGAAAATTTGTGTTTTCTGGATAAAAGCTATATATCATTCGAAAGATCCAGGTTTCTTCTTTTCAAATTCAGTGAGAAGTTATAGACTTATAACTCAATATTTTGGGTGTGTTGGGAAATTCCAAATACAGTTTCTTTTTCTACTCGACTGTGCCTACAAGAAAAGAGTGAAGTAGAAAACTCTGGGAAGTGATATCCCAGAGTTTTCTACTTCACTCTTTTTTTTAGCACAGTGTTATCGATTTATGTTGAGCTTCCTTAGATATCACACTATTGTTAATGCCGACGCGCACAGATAGGCAGCAACATATCACAGATCTGTACAGTTGAACCAAACTCGTCCTGCTTGATTGTATTCAAAAGATAACTATGTTGATGATGGCTAGAACTAATGTTTATATACTCCACGAGAGTATTATGTCTTTGTGCATTTGTTTGTAACACCCAAAAGGAAACGAGTTGACCCATCGTTTATTATACAACTAAAAACACCTGTGGTGAAAGCAGGTAAGATCGGTTCACATTTAGATATAGCCCCCGTACAAATGACGCTACCATTATGACTTTCTTGGATCTAGAAAATGCATATATTACTCTATTTTTCTCAAAAGATGTTTTTATTTAAATCCGGTCGCAACAACGCCTGCCCCTCTCTCATGTAACACAAATTAAAAAATCGTCATATCTTATTTGAATATATAAGTAAAAAGAAATCATTGTCGTAATAAAATGAAAATTGGCAGTGTCATGCCCAGCACCCATAATCTAATTTTTAATGCAGCTTTTCTCGTCTTCTAGAAACTTACATAATTGGAAAATTTCATCAAAATTGGACAGAAGAGCCGAAATGTCATCATACACACACATGTTGTCTCTTTCCCGCATTAATTCACTCAGATGCAACATGGATTACACTACTTACCTCATCTTTCCATCAGACTATTGATGTGTAATTTGTGAGTACATAAAAGGACATACCTGAAAGCAGAATAAAAATAGAATAGAATTTTTAATTAGCTACTTTATATGGAAAATATTAATTAAAAGTATAGGTTTATAAATAAATATCTTTTATTTTTCTTAAATATTTTGATTCTGATATAGTTGGCCTTTTAATTATTTATTTATTGAAGAAATTACTATTATGCTAAACATAGGAATTATAGAAATACAATATTACACAGACAATTGCATTCAACCATTTTTCTCAACCAATTGTTTAATTCAGAATACTGGCCCTAATACATCAAGAAATAGAGGCCCTTCAAGTCCGCTTTTGCATTTCATCACCTAGTGTTGTTTGTTTAAATTTGACTAAAACGCATAAACATATTTTTATTTATTTAGAATTTTGCAGAATTATTTTTCGAGGTATTGATGAATACATCAAACAAAAACACCTGTTGGTGGGTGTGTTTTTTTTACTCAAAGTTTTGACTCAACAATAGACTAAGCCGCTAAGACGTCAGTGGCTGACTGCTCTTCTATTTACTCTTCAAACAAAACAATATAAATAAGAACATTAAGCGTCTATTTCATATTGTCTGTAGATAGCGACGAATATAAACGTGAAAATTATGAAGCACCAATATTTTTCGATTTTTTTCCTCATAGTTGCTTACGCCACTTCAGCTTTGGGCTATTTAAGGGAAATTTTTACCTACGTCAATGGTAAGTTTGATTACAATTGATTGAAAACTTAATGACATCATAAATCGAATAATACTGCTAACAGATGGCCTTAACCCCCCAATGCTGCCTCAAGACCCTAATTATTATCCCCGCCAAAACAATGGTAAGTTCGAATAAATTTGAGTGAATTTTTTGCAATATATATCACATGATAACCATTTTTACAGTTATCCAAGGCAATGTAGCACCACCTCAAGGAACAAATTATTACCCCGCACCAAGTTATGGTAAGGTGTTTAAAACTTCAAGACTTTTGAATATTTGATGACATAATAATTTTTCTCACAGGTCGTTAAAGAATTAATAAACGAGTGTGCTAAATTTGATTTTAACAAAACTTTAGAAATGGGTAATGTTGTGTACTGAAGAGTCTTGCAGAAAGATGCCGCCAATTGAGACAGTAACAACAAAAGACAGACATTACCAAATTTATCGTTTAATATTACAGCAACAATGAAATATGTTTGACAATCAAATATGAATTAAAAAATTTTTATAATTAAAAATCGATCTAGGTGTTATTTATTTTCATATACCAATACAATAGGCTCATTATATATACTGTCGAAGATGCTTCTCATCATCTATACTATAGAAGATGCTTCTCATCATCTATACTATAGAAGATGCTTCTCATCATCTATACTATAGAAGATGCTTCTCATCATCTATACTATAGAAGATGCTTCTCATCATCTATACTATAGAAGATGCTTCTCATCATCTATACTATAGAAGATGCTTCTCATCATCTATACTATAGAAGATGCTTCTCATCATCTATACTATAGAAGATGCTTCTCATCATCTATACTATAGAAGATGCTTCTCATCATCTATACTATAGAAGATGCTTCTCATCATCTATACTATAGAAGATGCTTCTCATCATCTATACTATAGAAGATGCTTCTCATCATCTATACTATAGAAGATGCTTCTCATCATCTATACTATAGAAGATGCTTCTCATCATCTATACTATAGAAGATGCTTCTCATCATCTATACTATAGAAGATGCTTCTCATCATCTATACTATAGAAGATGCTTCTCATCATCTATACTATAGAAGATGCTTCTCATCATCTATACTATAGAAGATGCTTCTCATCATCTACACTATAGAAGATGAGACCAGAGTCTCATCATCTATACTATAGAAGATGAGACCAGAGTCTCATCATATATACTATAGAAGATGAGACCAGAGTCTCATCATCTATACTATAGAAGATGAGACCAGAGTCTCATCATATATACTATAGAAGATGAGACCAGAGTCTCAAAATATATACTATAGAAGATGAGACCAGAGTCTCATCATATATACTATAGAAGATGAGACCAGAGTCTCATCATATATACTATAGAAGATGAGACCAAAGTCTCATCATATATACTATAGAAGATGAGACCAGAGTCTCATCATCTATACTATAGAAGATGATACCAGAGTCTCATCATCTATACTATAGAAGATGATACCAGAGTCTCATCATCTATACTATAGAAGATGATACCAGAGTCTCATCATCTATACTATAGAAGATGATACCAGAGTCTCATCATCTATACTAGAGAAGATGAGACCAGAGTCTCATCATCTATACTATAGAAGATGATACCAGAGTCTCATCATCTATACTATAGAAGATGAGACCAGAGTCTCGTCATCTATACTATAGAAGATGAGACCAGAGTCTCATCATCTATACTATAGAAGATGAAACCAGAGTCTCATCATATATACTATAAAAGATGAGACCAGAGTCTCATCATATATACTATAGAAGATGAGACCAGCGTCTCATCATATATACTATAGAAGATGAGACCAGAGTCTCATCATATATACTATAGAAGATGAGACCAGAGTCTCATCATATATACTATAGAAGATGAGACCAGAGTCTCATCATCTATACTATAGAAGATGAGACCAGAGTCTCATCATATATACTATAGAAGATGAGACCAGAGTCTCATCATCTATACTATAGAAGATGAGACCAGAGTCTCATCATATATACTATAGAAGATGAGACCAGAGTCTCATCATCTATACTATAGAAGATGAGACCAGAGTCTCATCATATATACTATAGAAGATGAGACCAGAGTCTCATCATATATACTATAGAAGATGAGACCAGAGTCTCATCATATATACTATAGAAGATGAGACCAGAGTCTCATCATATATACTATAGAAGATGAGACCAGAGTCTCATCATATATACTATAGAAGATGAGACCAGAGTCTCATCATATATACTATAGAAGATGAGACCAGAGTCTCATCATATATACTATAGAAGATGAGACCAGAGTCTCATGAGAAGATGAGACCAGAGTCTCATCATCTACACTATAGAAGATGAGACCAGAGTCTCATCATCTACACTATAGAAGATGAGACCAGAGTCTCATCATCTACACTATAGAAGATGAGACCAGAGTCTCATCATCTATACAAGAGAAGATGAGACCAGAGTCTCATCATCAATACTAGAGAAGATGAGACCAGAGTCTCATCATCTATACTAGAGAAGATGAGACCAGAGTCTCATCATCTATACTAGAGAAGATGAGACCAGAGTCTCATCATCTATACTAGAGAAGATGAGACCAGAGTCTCATCATCTATACTAGAGAAGATGAGACCAGAGTCTCATCATCTATACTAGAGAAGATGAGACCAGAGTCTCATCATCTATACTAGAGAAGATGAGACCAGAGTCTCATCATCTATACTAGAGAAGATGAGATCAGAGTCTCATCATCTATACTAGAGAAGATGAGACCAGAGTCTCATCATCTATACTAGAGAAGATGAGACCAGAGTCTCATCATCTATACTAGAGAAGATGAGACCAGAGTCTCATCATCTATACTAGAGAAGATGAGACCAGAGTCTCATCATCTATACTAGAGAAGATGAGACCAGAGTCTCATCATCTATACTAGAGAAGATGAGACCAGAGTCTCATCATCTATACTAGAGAAGATGAGACCAGAGTCTCATCATCTATACTAGAGAAGATGAGACCAGAGTCTCATCATCTATACTAGAGAAGATGAGACCAGAGTCTCATCATCTATACTATAGAAGATGAGACCAGAGTCTCATCATCTATACTATAGAAGATGAGACCAGAGTCTCATCATCTATACTATAGAAGATGAGACCAGAGTCTCATCATCTATACTATAGAAGATGATACCAGAGTCTCATCATCTATACTATAGAAGATGATACCAGAGTCTCATCATCTATACTATAGAAGATGATACCAGAGTCTCATCATCTATACTAGAGAAGATGATACCAGAGTCTCATCATCTATACTAGAGAAGATGATACCAGAGTCTCATCATCTATACTAGAGAAGACGAGACCAGAGTCTCATCATCTATACTAGAGAAGATGAGACCAGAGTCTCATCATCTATACTATAGAAGATGAGTCCAGAGTCTCATCATCTATACTATAGAAGATGAGACCAGAGTCTCATCATCTATACTATAGAAGATGAGACCAGAGTCTCATCACTTATACTACAGAAGATGAGACTAGAGCCTCATCAGGAGACGAAAGTCTCACCATCTATATATATTTATATATTTCTTTTTGAAAAATCGCTGCGAAGCCTTCTGAAGGCAGGGCCAGAAATCGTGATAAAGTCAATAAATGTCACCACGTCATTTGTAAATAAATTGGCATTCTATAAAGTATAGATGATACAATATTTATTTTAGACCGAGATAGAGCAAACAAAAAAATGGAAAATCCAATAAGATGAATCTAAAGTTTTCTCTTCTAGGACAAACACATGGAGAAAATTTTAATAAATTAATATTATAAATTTACGAATGACTTTGGATAAAAAGTAGTTGCACATCCAGCACATGTTTGCTTTTGTATTTTTTTCTTATCTATTGTGGTTTGTTTGACGTTTTTTATTTGTTTTGGACTTCTCCCCCTGAAATATTCCATCTAAAAACACTGCATTATTCAGATTAAACAGATGTTTTGGCATTTGAATTTGAAATTCAAACAATAGCATTGCAAAGCTTTTCAAATTCAAATAGTATAAATAAGAAGATTTTGTGAATATTCCATATCGTCTGAAGATAACAACGATACGATAAGAAATATGCAGCTCCCACATTTTACGATTGCATTTCTCTTAGTGGCCTGTGCCACGTTAACATTGGGCTATCAGAGCTATGGTAAGTTTGCTGAAAATTGAGTGAACATAAACAAAATCTTTAGATAAATTTTAATTGTAATGTTATGAAATAAAATTAAATATTTTTAACAGATTATTCTCAATGGGAGCCAGTGCAAGAGCCCCATCTCACGAAAACAATTCAATCAAAAAATGGCGTAAATAGTAATTTGCATACTAATCCCATACAATGAACATAAATTAATGGAAATTATTTGCAGATAATACTTGGCTGGTAAATCACGGACCAGCACTCAAGCCAGTCAATGAGCCAATTATAATAAAAGAAACGTATAAAGGTACCGGAGGCAAAGGTAAATGGCGTACGAAACCAATCCAAAGAAATTAAACGCAAATTATTGGAAACTATTTGCAGGCAAACCTTCGTATAGGCCAGGATCGAATGTTAGGTATTCCGGTAAAAGAGGTTAACACAATGTTGTACGTTAAGGGAACGGAGTGACAAATAACCGGGGAATAAAAAATACAAAAGAAAATAAATATAATAAATAAAATAAATAAATCTGCAAAGTAATTAATGTCTAATAAAAAGAATGTGTCAAATATAAAGTGTCATTCGAAATGTCTCTTCGCTTGGCTTAATTTTCCTCCAACAGCTAAAAAGTAATTAAAATAAAATAAATTTAAAAAATTTATTACAATTTAAACGAGATTAGCATGTGTTTTAGTTTTTAATTATATGATAAGAACTACTATTTGTTAAAAGATTATAAAAAAAGTACAGATTATTTTTTCAACTTTCTGGTTTTATTGAAAGGTCGAACTGTGTCATTTAATACTGGAACACAATATCATTCATATGACTTCCACGAACACCGGTTCGGCAGTGCCTCATCCGATCAACTCAATTTTTCAGTACAGCCCTAAATATACAACAAATAGTTGCTCGTTTTGGATGCATTGGCTTCTCAGTAGTCACGTGTGAGTTCTCTAAACTACATATGCGGCAATTTTGCCTATTGACATAGCCACCGAAATGAAAATGAGCTTCATCTGAAAACACGAAAATTTTCCACGTAAATTTCTTACAGTTTGCGTGAAGGGCTCACAACTTTGGAAGTAAGTTTTTAATATTTCCCAATTTTGTTCGAGCGTATAGCGTCCCATTTTGCAAATGTCAAACATAAACCTGAAAATAAAAATGAACGATGAACTACCGTTCAAAGTCTAAGTAATTGGTAGTTCAAATTTACAATTTTAAATGGGCCACCCTATACTTGCCCCAGGGTTTATGAAAATGTGGAACAAAATAAAACTAAAATATATAAAATTCTGTCAACGAATTCTGATAGAGGGTGTAAAAAAATAATATACGTGTATCGGTGATCTGAATGTTGGCGGTCATTTTAGAGATTCAATATTAATCCATTTTTTCCACATTCTTCTCATGAATCGACATAGTAAACATTGTGATTCTTACATTTTAGGTATACTATGTAATCAGAAATATTAATTAAAACACTACGAGGAAAAATTTTTTGGAACATCTGAACCCTCTAGCATCTCCATATAGGGGGTTTTGTGGTCATTTTAGAATGTGGTCAATATTTCTCTCTTTTGTACATTCTTTGAATGAATCGACCTAGGAAACCTCATGATCCTTACATTTTAGGTATACAATGTAATCAACAATATTACTTAAAATACCACGAGAAACATGTCTGCTGAACATTTTAACCCTCTTGCACCTCATTATAGGGGTCTTTTGAGGGGTGTCAATATTTCCCCCTTTTACATATTCTTCTCATGAATCGGCATAGGAAACTTTGTGATCCTTACATTATATGTACGTGATGCGTTCTGTAATATTACTTAACTACGAGGAACTATTACACTACGAGGAACTATTCTGGAGAACATTTTAACCCTCTACCACTTCCATGGAGTGGCCTATTGAGGTAATTTTAGAGAAAGGTCAATATTAACCCCTCTTTCCACATTGTCACAATGAATCGGCACAGGAAACCTTGTGATCCTTACATTACAGGTATAAAATGTAATCGGCAATATTACCTAAAACATTACGAGGAACAATTTTGGTAAAATTTTAAACCTCTAGGACCTGCATATAGAGGTCTTTTGAGGATATTTATAAGGAAGGCCAACGTTAACCCCTTTTTACACATTTTCACAATGAATCGGCATAGGAAACCTTGTGATCCTTACATTATACGTACAGAATGCCTTCAGCAATATTACTTAAAACACTACGAGGAACATTCTAAACCTCTAGCACCTCCACATAGGGGTATTTTGAGGTCATTTTAGAGACGGGTCGATATTAGCCCTTTCCACGTTCACACATTGAATCGGCATAGGAAACCTTATGATCCTTCGATTATATACAGGATGCCTTCAGCAATATTATTTAAGACATTACGAGGAACATGTTTGTGGAACATTTTCACCTCCTAGCTTTATGCAGGGTCCTTTGAGGTCACTTTAAAATGTGGCCTTTAGCACATTCTCACAAAGAATCGGCATAGGAAACCTTATGATCCTTGCATTTTAGGTATACATTGAAATTAACAATATTACTTAAAACACAACGAGAGCCTTTTTTCTGGATCATTCTAACCCTCTAGCTCCTCAATATAGGAGTCTTTTTGGATCCTATTTTTACAAAAAGGCTAAAAACACTACTAAAACAGCGGTTAAACGGGTCCTAATGTTCTACAAAAATATTGGTCATCAAATTATATTTCTATTGACTCAACTTACAAAAAAACTCAAAACTCAACTTCAATGCCAGAAATAAGTCAAAACTTAAAAGTCAGGGTTAGGGTTAATTTTGTACTTTTTCCGAATTGGCGCTAAAATGTCTCACAAAACTGAATTTTATCGGTGGTGTGTGAATGGATGAAATATTTTACGTCAAATTTCATTATAAGGCAACGAAAAGTAGAAATAAGGTCCTCAAGTCGCTTGCCGGTAGTACTTGGAGCACAGACAAGGAAACCTTATTAACTACATATAAAGCGATAGGACGGTCCGCAAACTATGCGGCGCCAGTGTGGTCAGCGAACGTGAGTAATACGCAGTGGAAAAACATGCAGACCTACCAAAATGCCGCCCTGAGAACATCAACAGGCTGTCTCCTCATGTCTTCAATAGACCATCTACATGAGGAGTCAAAGGTCATTTCCGTACGTAGACACAATTTTATGTTGTCTACGCAGTACCTGCTTGGATGTTATCGTTATATCGTTCTCGGAGACCATCCCCCAGACATCTCATCGGAAGAAGAGAAGCTGCCGCGACGAAAAAGATCGGTACTGGCACAGCTGAGATCAGGATGGTGTAGCCGCCTCAATTCGTACTGGGCACGAATTGATGGCAACGTACAGAACATCTGCCCGCATGCAACCAGGGGCCTCACGATACGCTACACCTCTTCAACCACCTCCCAACCAAACCAACTCAGCTGGTCCCGAGGTCACTTTGGACGCAACCAAAGCAGGTGGCCATCTTCCTAAACATGGAGACAGACGTAGCAGATCTACAAGAAGACGAATAAACGGACAAATCAACACGAACACAACAGCTGTTACAAAAACAACAACATAAGTCAATGAAAAACTAAATATATAAAAAATTCTATACTGTTATTAAACAATATGATCATATGAGAATTCAAAAATGATTATTCGTTGAGGTCGATTCTAATGAACAAGATGAATGATTTATATCAAACCTGTGCGCATATTGAAGACCGCTATAAAGGCAAGTTTTTTAATTTTTTTATAAAAGAATTTGTATTATATAATAGAATGGTTGTAGTACATGGCATCTTAACGAAGTAAACAGGACTTTTTTGAAGAAAAATTATGAATAAATGTAGCAGTTTTGACCCTTATATAGAAGTAAGAGAATTTTAAAAAATCGTGTGCCAATTTTTACAATGTTTTTGTTTAATTTGATTTAGTCATACGTGAAGACGACATGACCTCTACAAGAAGGATCATAACTTCGACATTTATGTAAAAATTTTCTTTAACTAGGTCTTGTTATCGTCCTTAAGACGTCAGCTACTACGAACTAAAATAAAATTTCCTATTAAATCGAATTTTTAAAGCTATTTTAACTCTAGTTAAACAAAAAGTAGAAAAAATATGATTTAAAAAAAAAACGTTTGTACCTATCATAAAAAACTTCTACATTTATCCATAGATTTTTTGCATACAAAACATTGCTGATTGCGTTAGAATGTTGGCTATTAAAAAATAAAACAAAATATTTTTTCTGATTTTTTCGTGACTGCAAAAGATTTTTTCGAAAAAAATATTTTTTCATAAATTTTTGCAGAATCTGTTATTTTATATATAACCGGGAGTTATCGGAGTTATATTTGAGTATAACTATTTAATGTACCTTCACAGAAAATTGGAATTTTAGTTAAGACTTAAAGAACAAAATTCCATAAAAAATTTTTTTAATACCGCTTTCGAGTTTAGAAAGCCAATATACATCAGCAAATATTATACAAACCGACAAAATTTTTGTTTTAAGACAAGAGCATTATTTTATGCACTCCACGAGAGTATTATGGCTTTGTGCATTCGTTTGTAACATCCAAAAGGAAACGAGTTAGACCCGTTCGTTTATTATACAGAACGGCTCAGAATCACTTTCTGAGTCGATTTAGTCTGTCTGCCCGTCCGTCTGTTGTTGTAATCAAATTATAGGTCGCAATTATAGTCCGATCTTAACAAAAATTGGCACAAGTAAGTTTTGTGGATCAAGGACGAACGCTATTTAATTTGAAGCAAATCGGTTCAGATTTAGATATAGCCCCCATACAAATGTCGTTCCCGATTTGACTTTTTCCGCTTTAGAAACCACATATTGTACCCGATTTTCTTTAAATTCGGCACAATAACTTACAATCCGACTGTAAATACCTATGATGAATGTGGGTAAGATCGGTTCAGATTTAGATATAGCCCCCATACAAAATTCGCTCCCGATTTTACATTTTCCGCTCTTGAAACCACATATTGTACTCGATTTTCTTTCAATTTTGCACAACATCTTATAATCCAACTAAAAACACCTATGGTGAAAGTGGGTAAGATCGGTTCAGATTTAGATATAAATTTATTTATATATACAAATGTTGCTCCCAAATGTTTTACCGATATTGGCCAAACTTTACATATTACAATTCACCTATAAATATACATGGTGAAAGCGGGTCACATCGTTCCATGTTTCAATATACCCCCATACAGATTTAAAATTTTTTTATCAAACACATACACATACATTTCCCGATTTCATTTTCTACCGAATTGAATTGTAATGGGATATAAAGTGGAGTGTGTCATATAGTCGGCTCCGTCCGACTTTAGCCTTTCTTTACTTGTTGCTATTTAAGATGCTTTCAAGAATACCTTAATTAAGAAAAAATTTAAAAAATCTAAGAAAACAAATCTGCTTTGTATAATGTAAGAGTAACTCATCTGTTCTATTTTAATTTCCTATTCAAAAGAAAATGACTTAAAGAGTCGGGATATATATATTTTTTCTTTTTTTTTTGAAAAATCGCTGCGAAGCTTTCTGAAGACAGCCAATAAATAACACCACGTCATTTGTAAATAAATTGGCATTATATAAAATATAGATGGCATAATATTTATTTTAGACCGAAATAAAACAAACAAAACGATGGAAAACCCAACAAGACATTATGACACGAAGACGCTTTAAGTTATGAATCTAAAGTATTCTCTTCTAAGACAAACAAATGAGGACAATTTTAATAATTTAATATTATAAATTTACGAATGACTTTGGATAAAAAGTAGTTGCACTTCCAGCACATGTTTGCTTTTGCCTTTTTAGTCTAACCTATTGTGGTTTGTTTGACGTTTTTTATTTGTTTTGGACTTCTCCCCCAGAAATATTCCATCTAAGAACACTGCATTATTCAGATTAAACAGATGTTTTGGCATTTGCATATATCATTCAATTTTCAAATTCAAACAATAGCATTGCAAATTCAAATCCAAGCTTTTCAAATTCAAATAGTATAAATAAGAAGATCTTGCGACTATTTCATATCGTCTTCAGATAACAACGATACGATACGAAATATGCAGCTCCCACATTCTATGATTGTGTTTCTCTTAGTGGCCTGTGCCACGTTAACATTGGGCTATCAGAACTATGGTAAGTTTGCTGAAAATTGATACGTGATAACATAACAACTCTGGGTGACAATTTTTTGTCGTATTTCCAGGTAATAATGGCTTTCTTCAAGGACAGAATTTTAATCAAAACGGATATAATAGTAAGTTTGTTGCAAGAAAAAACACATATTGAAATATTCATCGAAGATCTCATAAAGTATATACACATATGTACATTAGGCTGGGACCGCGAATCCATACTAATTTCCAGTCACCCAGCGAAAATGAAGTTTCGTTTCGTTTTATGATGATTTGCAAAATATTTCGTTCCCAGATTAGGCCGTCTGTGAGCAAAACGATCCTGAAAATATCCCTAAAACGCATGTTTTTCACGTGTTATTTTTTTTTGTGCTGCATTTTTTGCAAATTATTTTTCTGAAATAGTAGACTCTTGAAATCACTTTATATATAAATTTTGATTCTTGTCTTAGAGTAACGAATAATTGCACCTTTATAGTAATTTTTTGTGTTTTCGTAGTATTTTATAAAAAATAAATAGCACCTTTCGAATGAATGCCTAAATGATGAACATCAAATGGAAATTGACGCCGCAGCGCTCATTTTTGTAAAAAGATTTCGAACATTTTGGCTCTGAAAAGCCACCTCCTGCATTAAATTATTTTACAAAAAAGGAGTCAGTTTTCATAATACCTCTTACAAAGTGTTTCCGATAAATATGAGTTGTTAGCTGTCAACTTGAAAACCCACAAAAAATCAATATAAACGTCCAATAATACGACCAATGAGTTATTTTAAGACAAGAGTAAATTTTTTTTATTTATAGTGCTTCCAAGGGTCTAGTAATTCAGAAAAAAAAATGTTGGACAAAAAAGCGTTGTTTAGAGGTGTTTTCAAGACCGTTTAGCTCACAGATGGCATCGGCGGGAACAGCAACTGCAGCAAAGCAGACCAACAACAGCAGCCGCATTTCACTGACCACACAAATGTTCTTTTTGTGGTGTGTGCGTTGCTCACCTCTCCTCACCATTCCCTTTCGTGTAATACAATTGTCACTCTCCGCTTCTTGTCGTTGTTCGCCCAATGCCTAAGGCGTAACACTAGACATTGGGTGTGTACAGCAACGGTAAGGGGGTGGTTTGAAAATTGGGGGGTACATATTTTGACTTTGTTTTTTTTTTCTGTGTGTCCTAATGGTTGGTAAGTTTAAATACAATTTGCCAACATACGAGGGCTGAGAGCGAACTTTTTTGCCGTGTACGCTCATGTACATTGTCATCGGCCTGATGTTTTTGCTCTTTGTGAGACTCAGGTGTGTGAGGTTTCTGATCCACAGGATTTTCACGTACCTGGGTATCGCACCCTGACCCTCTTTATTCCCCACAGAGGTCTTGTGGTTTACGTAGGCAATGACATAGTGTTCCAGAGCCAGCAAGTCTTAAACTCGGAAAATTCAGAATTTACCTCCCTTTGGGTTAAATTCAAGATTGGAACATACGTACTACATTTCGGATTTGTGTATAGAAGTCCAAACGCGGAAAGGGAGGTATCCCTAAATGGCTTTGTCGCCCTTTCCGATTCAATTACAAAAATATCAATAATTCCTCTTGGCTTGCCCATTCGAGTCACTCAACACCGGAGGGTCAATACGCCGAGCTTTTTGTCGCGCATAATGATTTGACGCAACTAGTGAATGAACCGACTCACATTCCGTGTGTCCAAGGGCAATACTCTAATATTCTTGATCTTTTGTGAACATCACACCCTGAAAAGTATGAAGTTAACTTTCTAGCACCTCTTGGTAATTCGGATCACTGTATTGTTTCAGTATCCTTTTCGTATTCCGCTCTTCTTGTCGCTTCGACCCCAGCTCCAAAGCGGACAATATATATACGAAAAGGCACGTTAGGCCGAGCTCAACAACTTTTCCAGTATTTCAATTGGAAACTTTGTTTTCTAAATGGAGATATAGATGCTACGGCTGAAATGATTGAAGATATGATTGGAATGAAATCATTTATTCCAATTAAAGTTATTTCGGATAAACCATCTAATAAAAGTTGGTTTAACCAGACATGCAAGGCTGCTGTCAGATCCAAAGAGGAAGCATTCAGGAAATGGCGTTTAAATAAAAATGCCACAACTGATCTGATACGCAAGCAGACAAGAACCATGTGTGCCAGGGTACTTAGACGTGAAAAGTTTCTGTACGAACAACGTCTTCGTGCCAAGGTTCCTTCTTCTCCCAGGGGAAGTAAGAGCTTTTGGTAATTTGTAAGAAGATTAAAGGATAATTCCTCATCAATCCCAACTCTTGTTAAATATGACCAGATATTCACTAACCCAGTTGCCAAAGCTAACCTATTGGCTGAATTGTTTGCAAGGAATTCATCCATGCCGGAAAGCAATCAACCTCAGATATTTTTTCGAACACGTGGAGTTAAGTTCTCGCAAATCTCGAAGTAAATAAATCTACAGGCCCGGATGGCATTTCAGCACTGGTCCTATGTAAGTGCTCTTCGATGCTTGCCCGTCCCCTTCGTAATCTTTTCAACCTTGCATACCGTGCAGGGGTTTCCCAGCGCGTTGGAAGATAATCCAGCTAACTACCGAACGATAGCGATTTTCTCAGCGCTTTCGAAGTTTATGGAGAGTATGGTTAACCACCATCTTGTGAGGTATTTAGAAACTAATGACTTACTTAATGATCGACAGTATGGCTTCCGTAGGAATCGATCTACGGAGACCTGATGACACTGCTATCCGAAAAGTGGAATCAATCTATTCACCAGCTTGGTGAGAGTAAGGTCGTTGCTCTAGATATCTGAAAGGACTTTAATAGAGTTTGGCACGACGGACTCATATCAAAGCTTATCGCTTTTGGTGTTGGTAATGACTTCTCTCGATTTATATCGAGCTTCCTCAGAGATCGCACTATATGTATTATTGTAGATGGGTTCTCATCCGATGAGCATTGGTTAACTGTTCTGGAACACTTCTAAAATTATTAGGAAGAAAACCAAATGCATTCCAAGTCTCAAGCATAATGATACTTTATATATGACGAACCTGCAAAAATCTGCAATACTATCTGAAAGATTTCTTTCCAATCGTTCTATTTCTACAAATTTGAGCGACATGAGTACAATTCAGATGGTATCTAACTCTATAGAGGCATTAAACACCGAAATCCCTTTCAGGGTACATCCCCAATAGTGTGAATACTGCGAATATTAAAATTATATTAAAGAATCTTAAACATAGAGAAAGTCCTGGTATGGATGTCATTTACAATAAATGCTCAAAAGCTCTTCCCCAAAGTGGGTTGGAGGTGCTTACACGTTTACATAACGCCTGTATTAAATTATGTCATTTTCAACTAGTTTGGAAAAAAGCAAAATTTATTGTTATTCCACAACCAGGGAAGAATCCTACCAGTCCCGACTCGTACAGACCAATAAGTTTACTTAAATTTAACGTAGGACAGGATATTGTATTGGAGGGAGGTACTAGGAGGTATGGGAGGTACTAGGAGGTTCCCTGCTTCCACATTTATAAAACAATTGTAAAAACATGATCAACTATCAAGTCATAGTGGATTCCATGCACCAATTGAATATAAAAAAATACATCAGAAAATGTGAAACATGACCCTTCGACAAAATCATAGTGTTATCTTCTGTCTTTTCATTTGCAATGGAAAAAACACCAACAAAACCTTTAGATAAATTTTAATTGTAATGCTAAAAAAGTAAGATAAAATTATATATTTTTTTAGCAGAACAATATCAAAATCAGACTGCCTTTAATAGTAAATTGCGTACTAATCTCTTGCAATGAACTAATAATAATGGACATTATTTTCAGATTACACTAACGCACGGAATCAAGGATATATGCCAAATACTCAAAATGGCTTCAATAGTAAATTGCGTACTAATCTCTTACAATGAACTAACAATAATGGACATTATTTACAGATTGCACTAATTCACGGAATCAAGGATATATGCCAAATACTCAAAATGGCTTCAATAGTAAATTGCGCACTAATCTCTTACAATGAACTAACAATAATGGACATTATTTACAGATTGCACTAATTCTCGGAATCAAGGATATATGCCAAATACTCAAAATGGCTTCAATAGTAAATTGCGCACTAATCTCTTACAATGAACTAACAATAATGGACATTATTTACAGATTGCACTAATTCACGGATTCAAGGATATATGCCAAATACTCAAAATGGCTTCAATAGTAAATTGCGCACTAATCTCTTACAATGAACTAACAATAATGGACATTATTTACAGATTACACTAACGCACGGAATCAAGGATATATGCCAAATACTCAAAATGGCTTCAATAGTAAATTGCGTACTAATCTCTTACAATGAACTAACAATAATTGACATTATTTACAGATTGCACTAATTCTCGGAATCAAGGATATATGCCAAATACTCAAAATGGCTTCAATAGTAAATTGCGTACTAATTTCTTACAATAAACTAACAATAATGGACATTATTTACAGATTGCACTAATTCTCGGAATCAAGGATATAGGCCAAATACTCAAAATGGCTTCAATAGTAAATTGCGCACTAATCTCTTACAATGAACTAACAATAATGGAAATTCTTTACAGATTGCACTAATTCTCGGAATCAAGGATATATGCCAAATACTCAAAATGGCTTCAATAGTAAATTGCGCACTAATCTCTTACAATGAACTAACAATAATGGACATTATTTACAGATTGCACTAATTCTCGGAATCAAGGATATAGGCCAAATACTCAAAATGGCTTCAATAGTAAATTGCGCACTAATCTCTTACAATGAACTAACAATAATGGACATTATTTACAGATTGCACTAATTCTCGGAATCAAGGATATAGGCCAAATACTCAAAATGGCTTCAATAGTAAATTGCGCACTAATCTCTTACAATGAACTAACAATAATGGAAATTCTTTACAGATTGCACTAATTCTCGGAATCAAGGATATATTCCAAATACTCAATATGGCTTCAATAGTAAATTGCGCACTAATCTCTTACAATGAACTGACAATAACGGACATTATTTACAGATAACACTATTCCATCGAATCAAGGATATATTCCAAATGTTCCAGTCCAAGAGCCCCACATCGTAGGAACATATCAACCAGAAAATGGCCATAATGGTAAATTGTGTACTAATCTCTTACAATGGACTAACAACAATGGACATTATTTGCAGATAACACTCATCCAGGGAATTACAGACCAAATGTAGCCCATGCAACAGACATACCATCCGGAACACATCAGCAATACAACGGCTATACAGGTAAATGTCGTACGAAATCAATCCAAAGAAATTAAACAAAAATTATTGGAAATTATTTGCAAATTTATTAATAATAATGGACCTTATTTGCAGAAAACCGCCCCATTGCCGGGAATAGTGGAAACCGTCCCATTGCCGGGAATAATGGAAACCGTCCCATTACCGAGAATAATGGAAACCGCCCCACTGCCGGGAATAGTGGAAACCGTCCCAATGTCGGAACTAAAAGTTAGAACCATTTATTTCCTTTTTTGTAGCATAGTGTTATTTTACCGAATCAGTGTGAATAAATAACACTATGCTGCAATTTAATTATAACAAAAATAAAAATCTATATAAAATTCTTTGCAGACTATCCTTCGTCTGCGCCAGGATCGAACGTAAGGAATTCCGGGCAAAAAGGTAACACGACAAAATTTACAATGAACTAACAATAATGGACATTAATTGCAGTTAGCACTATTCCACCGAACCAAGGAAATATGAAAAAGGTTCCAGGGAAGAGTGGAAACCCCCCAACTGCCGGGAATAGTGGAAAACGTCCCAATGCCGGAAGTAAAAGTTAGAACCATTTATTTCCTTTTTTGTAGCATAGTGTTATTGTACCGAATCAGTGTGAATAAATAACACTATGCTGCAATAAATAACACTATGCTGCAATTTAATTATAACAAAAAAAAATTCTATATAAAATTATTTGCAGACTATCCTTCGTCTGCGCCAGGATCGAACGTTAGGAATCCCGGGCAAAAAGGTAACACGACAAAAATCCAGGAAACAAAAATTACAATGAACTAACAATAATGGTCATTAATTGCAGTTAGCACTATTCCACCGAACCAAGGAAATATGAAAAATGTTCCAGGGAAGAGTGGAAACCGCCCCACTGCCGGGAATAGTGGAAAACGTCCCAATGCCGGAAGTAAAAGTTAGAACCATTTATTTCCTTTTTCGTAGCATAGTGTTATTGTACCGAATCAGTGTGAATAAATAACACTATGCTGCAATTTAATTATAACAAAAATAAAATTCTATATAAAATTATTTGCAGACTATCCTTCGTCTGCGCCAGGATCGAACGTTAGGAATCCCGGGCAAAAAGGTAACACGACAAAAATCCAGGGAACAAAAATTACAATGAACTAACAATAATGGTCATTAATTGCAGTTAGCACTATTCCACCGAACCAAGGAAATATGAAAAATGTTCCAGGGAAGAGTGGAAACCGCCCCACTGCCGGGAATAGTGGAAAACGTCCCAATGCCGGAACTAAAAGTTAGAACCATTTATTTCCTTTTTTGTAGCATAGTGCTATTTTACCGAATCAGTGTGAATAAATAACACTATGCTGCAATTTAATTATAACAAAAATAAAAATCTATATAAAATTCTTTGCAGACTATCCTTCGTCTGCGCCAGGATCGAACGTTAGGAATCCCGGGCAAAAAGGTAACACGACAAAAATCCAGGAAACAAAAATTACAATGAACTAACAATAATGGTCATTAATTGCAGTTAGCACTATTCCACCGAACCAAGGAAATATGAAAAATGTTCCAGGGAAGAGTGGAAACCGCCCCACTGCCGGGAATAGTGGAAACCGCCCCAATGCCGGAACCAAAAGTTAGAACCATTTATTTCCTTTTTTGTAGCATAGTGCTATTTTACCGAATCAGTGTGAATAAATAACACTATGCTGCAATTTAATTATAAGAAAAATAAAAATCTATATAAAATTCTTTACAGACTATCCTTCGTCTGCGCCAGGATCAAACGTAAGGAATTCCGGACAAAAAGGTAACGCGACAAAAATCCAGGAAACAAAAATTACAATGAACTAACAATAATGGTCATTAATTGCAGTTAGCACTATTCCACCGAACCAAGGAAATATGAAAAATGTTCCAGGGAAGAGTGGAAACCGCCCCACTGCCGGGAATAGTGGAAAACGTCCCGTTGCCGGAACTAAAAGTTAGAACCATTTATTTCCTTTTTTGTAGCATAGTGTTATTTTACCGAATCAGTGTGAATAAATAACACTATGCTGCAATTTAATTATAACAAAAATAAAATTCTGTATAAAATTATTTGCAGACTATGGTCCGTCTACGCCAGGACCGAATGTAAGGAATACCGGTAAAAAAGTTAAGACGACAAAAAAATCGGGGAACAAAAATTACAAAAAAAATAAAAAATCTCCAAAGTAATTAATGTCCAATTAAAAACAAAAAAATATAAAGTGTTCTTCGAAATGTCTCTTCGCTTAGTTTTCCCCCAACAGCTAAAATGTAATTGAAATAAAAAAATGATTTAACAAACATTTACAATTTAAACGAGATTGGCATGTGTTTTATTTTTTAATTATAGGATAGTACTGATTATTTTTTCAAATTTCTGGTTTTATTGGATAGATTGAACTTTTTTATTTAATAACGGAACACAATATCATTCATAGACTACCACGACTAGCTCGGCAGTACCTCATACAATCAACCCAATTTTTCAGTACAGCCCTAAATCCATAACAAACAATGACTTGTTGTGGTTGCATTGGCTACTCTATAGTAAGAAGTGGGTTCTCTGATGCGGTAATTTTGCTTATTGACACCACCGAGATGAAAATGAGCTTCATCTGAAAACACGAAAATGTTCTAAGTAAATTTCTTACAGTTTGCGTTAAGGACTCACTACTGTGGAACAAAATGAATCTTTTTGTCAATACGTGTATCGGTGCTATGAAGTTTACGTATGGTGGTCATTTTAGAGGGGTGTTAATATTAACCCATTTTTCACATTCTTCTCATGATCGGCATACATTGTGATCATTACATTTTTTATCATCTATACTATACTATTGAAGGTGAGACCAGAGTCTCATAATCTATACTACACTAATTAAGATGAGACCAGAGTCTCATAATCTATACTATACTATAGAGGATGAAACCAGAGTCTGGTCATCTCTACTATACTATAGAGGATGAGAGCAGAGTCTCATCATCTCTACTATACTAATGAAGATGAGACCAGAGTCTCGTCATCTCTACTATACAATAAAGGATGTGACCAGAGACTCATAATCTCTACTATACTATAGAAGATGAGACCAGAGTCTCATCATCTATACTACACGATACTATGGATGATGAGACCAGAGTCTCATCATCTATACTATACTATGGAAGATGAGACCAGAGTCTCATCATCTATACTGTACTATGGAAGATGAGACCAGATTCTCATCATCTACACTATACTATAGAAGATGAGACCAGAGTCTCATCATCTACACTATACTATAGAAGATGAGACCAGAGTCTCATTATCTATACTATACTATGGAAGATAAGACCAGATTCTCATCATCTATACTATACTATAGAAGATGAGACCAGAGTCTCATCATCTATACTATACTATGGAAGATGAGACCAGAGTCTCATCATCTATACTATACTATAGAATATGAGACCAGAGTCTCATCACCTATACTATACTATAGAAGATGTGATCAGAGTCTCATCATCTATACTATACTACAGAAGATGTGACCAGAGTCTCATCATCTATACTATACTATAGAAGATGTGACCAGAGTCTCATCATCTATACTATACTATAGAAGATGTGACCAGAGTCTCATCATCTATACTATACTATAGAAGATGTGACCAGAGTCTCATCATCTATACTATACTATAGAAGATGTGACCAAAATCTCATCATCTATACTATACTATAGAAGATGTGACCAGAGTCTCAACGTCTATACTATACTATAGAAGATGTGACCAGAGTCTCATCATCTATACTATACTATACTATAGAAGATGTGACCAAAGTCTTATCATCTATACTATATTATAGAAGATGTGACCAGAGTCTCATCATCTATACTATACTATAGAAGATGTGACCAGAGTCTCATCATCTATACTATACTATAGAAGATGTGACCAAAATCTCATCATCTATACTATACTATAGAAGATGTGACCAGAATCTCATCATCTATACTATACTATGGAAGATGAGACCAGAGTCTCATCATCTACACTATACTATAGAAGATGAGACCAGAGTCTCATCATCTACACTATACTATAGAAGATGAGACCAGAGTCTCATCATCTATACTATACTATGGAAGATAAGACCAGATTCTCATCATCTATACTATACTATAGAAGATGAGACCAGAGTCTCATCATCTATACTATACTATGGAAGATGAGACCAGAGTCTCATCATCTATACTATACTATGGAAGATGAGACCAGAGTCTCATCATCTATACTATACTATAGAATATGAGACCAGAGTCTCATCACCTATACTATACTATAGAAGATGTGAGCAGAGTCTCATCATCTATACTATACTATAGAAGATGTGACCAGAGTCTCATCATCTATACTATACTATAGAAGATGTGACCAGAGTCTCATCATCTATACTATACTATAGAAGATGTGACCAGAGTCTCATCATCTATACTATACTATAGAAGATGTGACCAGAGTCTCATCATCTATACTATACTATAGAAGATGTGACCAGAGTCTCATCATCTATACTATACTATAGAAGATGTGACCAGAGTCTCAACGTCTATACTATACTATAGAAGATGTGACCAGAGTCTCATCATCTATACTATACTATAGAAGATGTGACCAAAGTCTTATCATCTATACTATATTATAGAAGATGTGACCAGAGTCTCATCATCTATACTATACTATAGAAGATGTGACCAAAATCTCATCATCTATACTATACTATAGAAGATGTGACCAGAGTCTCAACGTCTATACTATACTATAGAAGATGTGACCAGAGTCTCAACATCTATACTATACTATAGAAGATGTGACCAGAGTCTCATCATCTATACTATACTATAGAAGATGTGACCAGAGTCTCATCATCTATACTATACTATAGAAGATGTGACCAGAGTCTCATCACCTATACTATACTATAGAAGATGTGACCAGAGTCTCAACATCTATACTATACTATAGAAGATGTGACCAGAGTCTCATCATCTATACTATACTATAGAAGATGTGACCAGAGTCTCATCATCTATACTATACTATAGAAGATGTGACCAGAGTCTCATCATCTATACTATACTATAGAAGATGTGACCAAAATCTCATCATCTATACTATACTATAGAAGATGTGACCAGAGTCTCAACGTCTATACTATACTATAGAAGACGTGACCAGAGTCTCATCATCTATACTATACTATAGAAGATGTGACCAAAGTCTTATCATCTATACTATATTATAGAAGATGTGACCAGAGTCTCATCATCTATACTATACTATAGAAGATGTGACCAGAGTCTCATCATCTATACTATACTATAGAAGATGTGACCAAAATCTCATCATCTATACTATACTATAGAAGATGTGACCAGAGTCTCATCATCTATACTATCCTATGGAAGATGAGACCAGAGTCTCATCATCTATACTATACTATGGAAGATGAGACCAGAGTCTCATCATCTATACTATACTATAGAAGATGTGACCAAAGTCTTATCATCTATACTATATTATAGAAGATGTGACCAGAGTCTCATCATCTATACTATACTATAGAAGATGTGACCAGAGTCTCATCATCTATACTATACTATAGAAGATGTGACCAAAGTCTCATCATCTATACTATACTATAGAAGATGTGACCAGAGTCTCATCATCTATACTATACTATAGAAGATGTGACCAAAATCTCATCATCTATAATATACTATAGAAGATGTGACCAGAGTCTCAACATCTATACTATACTATAGAAGATGTGACCAGAGTCTCATCATCTATACTATACTATAGAAGATGTGACCAGAGTCTCATCATCTATACTATACTATAGAAGATGTGACCAGAGTCTCATCATCTATACTATACTATAGAAGATGTGACCAAAATCTCATCATCTATACTATACTATAGAAGATGTGACCAGAGTCTCATCATCTATACTATACTATAGAAGATGTGACCAAAATCTCATCATCTATACTATACTATAGAAGATGAGACCAGAGTCTCATCATCTATACTATACTATGGAAGATGAGACCAGAGTCTCATCATCTATACTATACTATGGAAGATGAGACCAGAGTCTCATCATCTATACTATACTATAGAATATGAGACCAGAGTCTCATCACCTATACTATACTATAGAAGATGTGACCAGAGTCTCATCATCTATACTATACTATAGAAGATGTGACCAGAGTCTCATCATCTATACTATAGAATATGAGACCAGAGTCTCATCATCTATACTTTACTATAGAAGATGTGACCAGAGTCTCATCATCTATACTATACTATAGAAGATGTGACCAGAGTCTCAACATCTATACTATACTATAGAAGATGTGACCAGAGTCTCATCATCTATACTATACTATAGAAGATGTGACCAAAGTCTTATCATCTGTACTATATTATAGAAGATGTGACCAGAGTCTCATCATCTATACTATACTATAGAAGATGTGACCAGAGTCTCATCATCTATACTATACTATAGAAGATGTGACCAGAGTCTCATCATCTATACTATACTATAGAAGATGTGACCAGAGTCTTATCATCTATACTATACTATAGAATATGAGACCAGAGTCTCATCATCTATACTATACTATAGAATATGAGACCAAAATCTCATCATCTATACTATACTATAGAAGATGAGGCCATAGTCTCATCATCTATACTGTACTATGGAAGATGAGACCAGAGTCTCGTCATCTATACTATACTATAGAAGACGAGACCAGAGTCTCATCATCTATACTATACTATGGAAGATGAGACCAGAGTCTCATCATCTATACTATACTATAGAATATGAGACCAGAGTCTCACCATCTATACTATACTATAGAATATGAGACCAGAGTCTCACCATCTATACTATACTATAGAATATGAGACCAGAGTCTCATCATCTATACTATACTATAGAAGATGAGACCAGAGAATCATCATCTATACTATACTATAGAAGATGAGACGAGAGAATCATCATCTATACTATACTATAGAAGATGAGACCAGAGTCTCATCATATATACTATACTATAGAAGATGAGACCAGAGCCTCATCATCTATACTATACTATGGAAGATGAGACCAGAGTCCCATCATCTATACTATATTATAGAAGATGAGACCAGAGTCCCATCATCCATACTATATTATAGAAGATGAGACCAGAGTTTCATCATCTATACTATACTATAGAAGATGAGACCAGAGAATCATCATTTATACTATACTATAGAAGATGAGACCAGAGTCTCATCATATATACTATACTATAGAAGATGAGACCAGAGTCTCATCATCTATACTATACTATGGAAGATGAGACCAGAGCCTCATCATCTATACTATATTATAAAGGGTGTTTTTTATTGGGTTATAGAACTTTAAGTTGGCATCACTTTTTTAACTGGCGGCCATTTTGTCAGCTGTCAAGTGATTAATATTTAGTTTGGTTTGCCATTTCATCATGAACAGGTTGACAAAAGAACAACGCTTGCAAATCGTGCAAATTTATTTCGAAAGTAATGGTTCAGTTCGCGAAGTTCACCGCAAGCTCCGTCCATTTTATGGTCGACATAATCGTCCATCAGAGCAATTAATTCGGTTAACCATGGATCGTTTTCGCACTACGTTTACTCTATGTGATAATACGCATCCGCAGAGACGTCGAACAGTGCGCACCGAAGAAACAATCGCCGCTGTAGAGCAAAGTGTTAAAGAGGACCCGAATGAATCGATTCGCCACCGTGCACAGCAATTGGAGCTTTGTCCATCAACTTTATGGAAGATTTTGCGCAAAGATTTTGGCTTGCGACCTTACAAGATCCAGCTTGTGCAAGAATTAAAGCCGCGAGACCATGCAATGCGTCGTGATTTTGGTGTATGGGCCGAAAATGAGATTCATCTCTATGCTGATTTTCATCACAAAATTTTGTTCAGTGATGAGGCTCATTTTTGGTTGAATGGCTACGTCAACAAGCAAAATTGCCTCATTTGGAGTGAAGAGAATCCACATGAGACCCTTGAGACGCCATTACATCCACAAAAACTGACTGTTTGGTGTGCTCTATGGGCTGGTGGAGTCATTGGGCCATACTTCTTCCGAAATAATGCTGGAGAGTCAGTTACCGTTAATGGAGACCGGTATAGAGCCATGATAACTGACTATTTTGTTCCCGAATTGGATGGCATGAATGTGGATGAGTTGTGGTTCCAACAAGACGGCGCTACATGCCACACAGCGCACGTCACAATCGAATTATTGAAGGAAACATTCGTGGAGCGCATAATTTCGCGGAATGGACCTGTCAATTGGCCACCAAGATCGTGTGATTTGACACCATTGGATTATTTTCTTTGGGGATATGTGAAGTCGCTCGTCTACGCCAACAAACCAGAAACGTTAGGGGACTTGGAAGCCAACATTCGTGGCGTTATTGCCAACATACGGCCCCATATGCTCGAAAAGTGGTTGAAAATTGGACCTGTAGAATTGGCTATATTCGAGCCAGCCGCGGCGGCCACATGCCCGAAATCATATTTAAAGATTAATGGCATAAAATTATCCTTCCAATAAAGCCAAATTGATGGACATTAAAACGATTTTCTTGTGTTTTATTTCAATTCGAAGTTCTATACCTCAATAAAAAACACCCTTTTGAAGATGAGACCAGAGTCCCATCATCCATACTATACTATAGAAGATGAGACCAGAGTTTCATCATCTATACTATACTATAGAAGATGAGACCAGAGCATCATCATCTATACTATACTATAGAGAATGAGACCAGAGTCTCATCATCTATACTATACTAATGAAGATGAGATCAGAGTCTCATCATCTATACTATACTAACGAATATGAGACCAGTCTCATCATCTATACTATACTATAGAAAATGAGACCAGAGTCTCATCATCTATTCTATACTGATGAAGATGAGACCAGAGTCTCATCATCTATACTATACTATAGAAGATGAAACCAGAGTCTCATCATCTATACTATACTATAGAAGATGAAACCAGAGTCTCATCATCTATTCTATACTATAGAAGATGAAACCAGAGTCTCATCATCTATACTATACTATAGAATATAAGACAAGAGTCTCATCATCTATACTATACTATAGAATATAAGACCAGAGTCTCATCATCTATACTATACTATAGAATATGAGACCAGAGTGGTCTCATCATCTATACTATACTATAGAAGATGAAACCAGAGTCTCATCATCTATACTATACTATAGAAGATGAAACCAGAGTCTCATCATCTATTCTATACTATAGAAGATGAAACCAGAGTCTCATCATCTATACTATACTATAGAATATAAGACAAGAGTCTCATCATCTATACTATACTATAGAATATAAGACCAGAGTCTCATCATCTATACTATACTATAGAATATGAGACCAGAGTGTCATCATCTATACTATACTAATGAGGATGAGACCAAAGTCTCATCATCTATTCCATACTAATGAGGATGAGACCAGAGTCTCATCATCTATACTATACTATAGAAGATGAGACCAGAGTCTCATCATCTATACTATGCTATGGAAGATGAGACCAGAGTCTCATCATCTATACTATACTATGAGACCTGGCATCTTAACGAAGAACACAGGGCATTTATTGAAGAAAAATTATGAATAAATGTAAAAGGTTTGACCCTTATATAGAAGTAAGAGAATTTAAAAAATCGTGTGCCATTTTTGTACGATGTTTTTGCTTAAATTGATTTAGTCATACGTGCAGACTGAATGTACCTCTACAAGAAAGATCATAACTTTAAGCAAATGGCTTAAAGAGTCGGGGTATTTTTTTTTGAAAAATCGCTGCGAAGCCTTCTGAAGACAGTCGTCACGGGCCAGAAATCATGATAAAGCCAATAAATATCACTACGCCGTTTGTAAATAAAGTGTCATTCTATAAAATTGTATTTGCTTTAGACCGAAATAAAACAAACAAAACGATGGAAAACCCCCAATAAAACATTATGACACTAAGAGGCTTTAAATAACGAATCTAAAGTATTCTCTTCTGGGACAAACAACTGAAGTAACACCAGCTAAAATAAGAACAATTAAAAATATGGTTTTCAACAGAATAATTGAAAATATAGGCACACTCTTTAAGTATACCAACGAGTCAAGGGACAAATTAAGGAATCGGTTGCATTCGATTTAAAAATACATGTTTATTAATAGCTACTAAATTAAGATTATTTGTAAAATATTTTTCTTAATTTTTATGGGGACAATTTTATTATAAATTTACGAATGACTTTGGATAAAAAGTATTCGCACTTCCAGCAAATGTTTGTTTTTGTATTTGGTTCTTACCTATTGTTGTTTGTCAGGTGTGTTTTTATTTGTTTTGGAATTCTCCATCAGAAATATTCCATCTAAAAACACTGCATTATTCAGATTAAACAGATGTTTTGGTATTTGAATATATCATTGAATTTTCAAATTTCCCAACAATAGCATTTCAAATTCAAATCCAAGCATTTCAAATTCAAATAGTATAAATAAGAAGATAGTGCGACTATTTCATATCGTCTGCAGATAACAACTATACGAAATATGCAGCTCCCACATTCGATTACGTTTTTCTTAGTGGCCTGTGCCACATTAGCATTGGGCTATCAGGGCTATGGTAAGTTTGCGGCAAATAAAGTGAATCTTCAAAAATGTGGTAACATAACAACTCTGTGTGGATTTTTTTCTATATAGGTGGTAATAAACCGTCGTATCCCACCCAACCCAGTGGTAAGTTTGTTGGAAACTTAATAAGCTTGGTGACATGATAACTCTAATCGTTTGTACAGCTTACCTTGGCAATTTTAATGTTCCCCCAAATTATGGTAAGTTTTTTTTTACATAGGAACTGAAACAATGTTTCAATCATGGTAACATTTGTCAAAAACTTTATTAATATTCTGATATTTTGAGCAGGTTACCAGGGTCAAGGACATAATTTGAATATTAACCAAAATTATGGTAATTATAGATAGTGGAGCTTTATAAATGTTCAAATTTAAATTACAAGACAATTCTTGTCGTATATCCCCAGGTAATAACGGACAATATCCTGGAATAAATTATAATCCAACCCAATATAATCGTAAGTTTGTCAAAAAAACGAAATAAATGTTTAAATCTTAATGATATCACAATATTTGTCATATGCATGACATGAATTTGATGAGGTGTCACCTTAAATATGTTTAGCAGGTTACCAGGTTCAAGGACAGTCACCGTATAATAGCCCAATCTTTGGTAAGCTTATAAGGAATCCTCATAAATATTAACATTTTAATTACATGGCAATTCTTGTCGTATTTGCAGGTAATAATGGCCAGCATCCAGGACAGAATTTCAATACAAACCAAAATAATGGTATGTTTGTTAAAAAAATTAAATAAATATTTAAATCTTAAAAAATCGTAAATTTGTCAAAAACTTTATAAATGCGGCGACTTTGATGAGGTGTCACCTTTAATATTTTTAGCAGGTTACCAGGTTCCAGGACAGTCACCGTATAATAACCCAAACTTTGGTAAGCTTATAAAGAATCCTCATAAATGTGCAAATGACCTACACAATATTTTGAAAATTTGTCAAAAACTTTACAAATGATCTGACGATGACGTTGATGACGTTTCAACTCGATTTTTTTGTAGGTTACCAGGGTCAAGGACCGAATTGGAATTTTAACCAAAACAATGTACAGCGTCCAGGACAGAATTTCAATGCAAACCAATATAATGGTAAGATTGTAACAAAAAAAAAAAAAAACTAAATAAACTTTGTTAAGCTTATATAGAATCTTCATAAATGTTCACATCACCAGCACAATATTTTGAAAATTTGTCAAAAACTTTACAAATTATCTGACTTTGATGACTCGATTTTTTTGCAGGTTACCAGGGTCAAGGACCAAATTCGAATATGAACCAAAACAATGTACAGCGTCCAGGACTGAATTTGAATCCAAACCAATATAATGGTAAGATTGTAACAAAAAAAAAACTAAATTAACTTTGTTAAGCTTATAAAGAATCTTCATAAATGTTCAAATGACCAACCCAATATTTTGCAAATTTGTCAAAAACTTTACAAATGATCTGAATTTGATGACGTCTCAAATCGAATATTTTTGTAGGTTACCAGGGTCGAGGACCGAATACGAATATGAACCAAAACAATGGACATCGTCCAGGACAAAATTTCAATTCAAACCAATATAATGGTAAGATTGTAACTAAAAAGTAAATAAATGTTTAAATCTTACAATTCTTGTCGTATTCACAGGTAATAACGTGAAGCGTCCAGGACAGAATTTCAATGCAAACCAAAATAATGGTATGTTTGTTAAAAAAAATAAATAAACTTTGTTAAGCTTATAAAGAATATTCATAAATGTTCAAATGACCAACACAATATTTCGAAAATTTATCAAAAGGCAAAGTGAGACCTTTATTGTTGCAGCTAAAAGTTGACTGCGCAGTTTCGATGGGTGCTACCCCATCTCGTCAGAACTTTCGCAACGAATGTATGTCTTTGACTTAAATCAGGGTTCATATTAGTACCAGCGGTCACATACGACAAATGAGAAGCGCAGAATGCAGCTAAAAGTTTGCCTTTGTTTATCAGCGCTTCTCATTTGTCGTATGTGACCGCTGGTACTTACATGAACCCTGATTTAAGTCAAAGACATACATCAAATATATTGTGTTCCATTTTTAAAATCTAGCATCCTAAAGAAGAAAAGATTGTTTATATAAAAAAAGGATAAATGTAAACATATATTTTTTTGCACTATAAAAACCTATTAAAATCAAAAATTAAAATATATTTGTTCATGACATCTTTGAAGAAAATATATGCATTAATGTAGCAGTTGTGACCATTCTAGTGTCGTATTCAATCAACTGAATCAAAGTTCATCTGAAAATAGAAAAATATTGAACATGATTTCTTGAAGTATCACAACATTTACATTTATCCATAGATTTTCTTTGAAAAAGCCTTGGTTTCTTCTTTAGGATCATGAAAAAAAAACATTTTAATTTCTGGTTTTAGTGGGTTTTTTTCGTGACAGAAAAACGATATATTAAAAAATGAAAAACATACATGTTTTTTGGAAATTCCACAGTGCAACACGAAAAAGTATAACCATATACGGACACCACTACGTGATAAAAGACAAAAAAAAAAGACCCGTGTCTCCCAGTCTTGCTCAAAGTCATGCCTTGGTGTCATTTTTGCAAAAAAGTGATATTTTTTCAGGCTCATATCTTGCAAACCGTTTTGAATTTTATTTACTCTCTGAGGCAAAGTTATAGCTCTTGTCATAAAGAACAAAAATTGGGAATATATAAAATCAAAAAAGCTTCAACTTCAAGGTCAAAATCGCAAGAAACTTAAAAAAATCGATTTGTTTAAACCTTTTTCCCCTGTTCAGGTCCATAGGTAGCAAACCGTTCAAAATTCAAGGAAACAATGTACCTATGATCTCAATAAACAACTTTCTAGAATATATGAACTTCCTAGGAATGATTCTTAACACACTTAGGTAGGAAATATATATAGTGCAGAACTGTTTCTGTTAATGGTCAGTCCGACTACAGTGCGTATGAGTGATATTATCCTCAATCAACAGCACGTATACGTATATTACAGCCTATACGATTCGTTCAACGCCATTTGCGATTTTGACCTTGAAGATGACGTCCTTTTGATTTTATATGTTCACAATTTTTGTTCTTTATGAGAAGGGCTGCAAGGGCTTTGTCACAGAGAGTAAATAAAATTCCAAACGGTTTGCAAGATATGAGCTTTTTTGCAACAATGACACCGAGGCCACAAATCTTTGGGCGCTCTTAAAAAGTGCATGACTTTGGGTAAAACTAAGAGACACGGGTCTTTTTTGTCTTTTATCACGTAGTGGTGTCCATGACTTAAAAAATTACACACAGTGTTCTTTTACAAAGACTATGTAAAAGTCTATATACTATAACTACAATTACTATATACTATAACGTTTATCCATAGATATTTCAAATAGGCATCGTTTTCTTCTTAAGAGTACTAGTTATTTAATTAAAAAAGCAAAATATTTTTTTGAGATTTTTTTCTACTTGTTTTTGGGTGATTTTTTTAATGACAACAACAAACGATTTTTTCCAAAATTTTTACTTCTTAGCGATTGTTCATAAAACACTGCCTCTACGTGAAGGGAATACTCCGAATTTGTGTAGCCTCTACCCCTAACATTTTTGGTGGTAATTTTAGAGGGAGTGAATACGCCCCCCCCTCCTTTTTTTGCATATTCTTATAATGACATGACATAAGGAACCTTGTGATCCTTAAATTTTAAATATAGGATGTAACTAGCAATATTACTTAGAACACAACGAGGAACATTTTTGTAGAACATTTCACCCCTCGAGCTCCCCAATACAGGAGTCTTTATTGGACCTTTTTCTGTAAAAGAGTTAAAGGCCTAATTTCTTGTTAAATATCCAAATTGTTACTGATATTTTATTTATTTTTTTATATGGGGCATTCCATGACAAATCGAACAGTTTAGAAAATATTTATGATTTACTCCATTTTTTAGTACCCACTAAAAAACGCCCCTGGCATACTTTGAGTTTTTTCTGATTACTCGTTAAAAAGATATAACTTTTGTAAAAATAGTTAAATAGTAGTTCTTTTTTCAGTATTTTGCTCATAACTTCGTCAATATTGGTCCGAATTGGATATTCTTTTTTTAATATTTTTGTTTTTTTTTGTAAGTACTTTTCAGAAAAGATATTGAAAAAATATTCACAACGTTTTTGAATACAAATTTTGATTCTTTAAATTAAAACTTTATTTTTTAATTGTTCGATTTTCTCGAATTTTTTTTTATTTAAACATATATTTATTGGTTGAAAGTGGGCCTATAATAATTAATATTTTTATAATATTCTTTTTGTTCTGTTCGGCTGTAGGCTTTATTTGAAAAACAGGTGTTGTTGTTTTTGGTAATTTATTTGTTCCCAATATTTCGATTGAAATCTTCAATCATCTTCAGGGGTGTCTATACACAAATAAGAATTACACATTTTACATTACAAATTTTCTCAAAAAGTTAAACAAATTTATGGATAATTACATTTATATATATAACATTATCTGCAATCCGAGCGGTTTTGCGTGCTTTCGTCTACTGATGATAGTTTTGATCGTCTGTATTTGTCTACTGCGTAACGATAGATTTTGGCGCATTTATCTGTGTCAGTTTTGTAGTTGAGTCTTTTGTTGGTAGGAACGTCAATAATATGTAACATCTCAAGAGTGTATCTTCTATTATAATTTCTCTCCTCTGTCAGTATCTCTACATTGTCAAAATTTGGTGTATGACTAGGGTTTGGGGTCCGGGAATTCCCGAATCGTTTTTCCCGGGAATTCCCGGAAAAGTTTGGGCGGGAATTCCCGGGAAAAAATTTCAATTTCCCGGGAATACGGGAAATATTAAAAAAATAATTTATTTATTATGTTGATCAATAATTTAATGTTACTATATAAATTGGATTTAAATCTATTTCAAATTCATATATGTATTTACATTACTGTCAATAATGAGTATTTGTTGACTATTTGTTTATATTATGTTACTACAAACAAAACTTTTTAAATTCGATAAATAGCCATATAATATCATGCCGACAATACTATGGCTTACATAAAGTAATTTTTCTTGTTTTCCTAGAAT
Source organism: Polietes domitor (assembly GCA_947397865.1). NCBI lineage: Eukaryota > Metazoa > Arthropoda > Insecta > Diptera > Muscidae > Polietes > Polietes domitor. Next base: position 17,682,561 of record OX377620.1, read on the forward strand.
AATCGAATATCTTCTTCAAGAACAATTTACTTTACATATGTAGCCAGAAAGAAATGGTCTAAAAATAGGAATACAATAAAAATTGTTCGCCTGGAAACTTTCAAGAGAAATCTAATAGGAATATAAATATATGCTACGGTGTATTTAAATGGCCCTTTGTTAGAATTAATGACTGACTATTTCAATATTTTTATTTTTTATGAATTTTTTAAATTAATATTAATTTTTTATGTTTCTATTGTTTTTACAGTTTAGAATATTCCCCCCTGTTTCCATAATTTTTTTATCTCGAGACGAATGAATATTCTAAATTAAATGCGTCATATGAGTTATTTGTTTCCTTAATCGTTTTCAATTTTGAATCTAGTGTAGGTGCCAGTCACTTCTACCTGCGATATAAATGTCCAATTCTGACGATTAGAATATGTAAGTTAATAATAGGATGTAATAATAGGAGCATGATAATTCATAATCAGCACTGTAAATTCGTAATGTGAAATGTAAATTCATATTGAGAAATATAAATTCATAATAAGAACATACAAATTGATAATGAGATATATAAATACAAAATGAGAAAATCCAAATTGATAATGAGAAAATATAAATTCTTATTCAGGAATATATACTCATAAAATATAAATTCATAATCAGGAACTCTAAAATTTATAATCGAAGCTTTGTATGTACGTTTTTCTATGGATATTTTCGTAGAAACACATATTTTATCAATATTCTCACTATAAATTTACATTTTCTCAATATGGTTTTTTATTTTCTCATTATGAATTCATATTTTCTGAATATGAAAACGTATTTTTCTGAATATGAAAACGTATTTAACGTAAATTTACATTACCCATTATGAATTTATATGTCCCTAATATGAATTTACATTTCTCAATATAAATTTGTATGTTCCGAATATAATCTTGAAAAGGTGTAGAGTTAAATATTTGTAAAATGAAAAATTATTTGTAAAATATTTTGACAATAACATTCGTTTTTAATTTCTAATATGACAGTATTGAAAAAAACACACCAGTTATTAAATGTTGATATTTTAAACCATATGAACATACCTATAAATAAATTACTTTTTCCCGGGAATTCCCGGGATTCCCGGGAATGAAACTTTTCATTCCCGTTTTCCCGGGAATGAAAAAAGTCCGGGAAACCCCAAACCCTATGTATGACCTGTGATGGTACAGTGCGCTGCAAGAGCTGTCTTCTGCTCTAATGGTCTGTTAATAGCTTTATGGTCAGATTTGTGAGATGATATTCTAGTCTTTAATTTTGTCTTAGTAGTACCAACATAAACCTTCTGGCATATGTTGATTTTGTCCCCATTACATTTGATTTTATAGACCACATTAGATTTTTCCCCATTTTCTAATTTTGTCTTCGTCCTACTAAATAAGTGGTTAACAGTATTGTCAGTCTTAAATGCTAAGTTATATTTATGTTTGTCATACAAATTTGAATGTTTTTATAATAATAATAATAATATTATATTATACTAGCTGAACCCCCGCCCGCTTCGCCAGGCAAAAAAAAAGTGGTTAAATTAAAAACTACTTTCATATTAATTTTTGTCCTGATCGGTAATATATGTACCAATTATAATCAAGGTTCTTCCCTGAGATACTAAAGAAATGAGTATGTTCCATGGAGAACGTTAGTTTACGGCGAATAATCGAAAAAAATCAAAATCAAATTGATTTTTTGTTAAGTGTAATTCTCCTCCTTTCCATTACCTAAACAAAAAACTTCATTCGTAAGAAGAAACTACATTCAAAACACATAGAAAATCAATCAAATTGTTCACTAATCAAACAACACAAAAACTAAAAAATTAATATAATTTCCGTTTTATTGACTTATGTCGGCCGTTGGCGAATTAATATTTCTCTTTTTGTAAGCTTTCTTTACTATTGTGCTATGAAAATCCACAGAAAAAGTGTAATTTTACAAAATTCAAATCAAAAATGCCCCATCTTTCAAATCACGTTCACTTGTATATTGTCTAAGCAGGTTACAACTAAATTAACTCACACAACAATATAGGAATCTCCGTGTAGAATATACTAAAAAAAACAGGTTTTAATTTCGTATGGGAAGAGTCACGGCCACTTTCCGCCCATATCGGTGTCGAAATACTCTAAAACCGATTTTAATTTCATATGGGAAGGGTCACGCCCACTTTCCGCCCATCTTTGCACAACTATTTACACTGGATCAACTCATACAGCACTCTAGGTCTATGACACCTACTGACCATATTCGATAATATGTTTTAACTTAACGTATGTGAGGTACCACGCCCACTTTCCCAATACCGCCCATTTTTGGCACAACTACGCAGGTAGATAAGTATTGTAGATAAGTATTGTAGCTGTCATAGAACTGAATATAATCGATAATAGGTTTTAACTTCGTATGGAAGGTACCACGCCCTTTTTTCCAATATCGCTCATTATTTTGGCACAGTTACGCACATTGATGCTAGATGCACTTACACAAAATTTGAGCACTCTACGTGTCATAGAACTGACACTATTCGATAATATGTTTTAACTTCGTATGTGAGGTGCCACGCCCACTTTTCCAATACCGCCCATTTTTGGCACAACTACTCATGTTTATGCTAGAGGTACTTACACAAAATTACAGCACTCTAGGTGTCATAGAAATGACAATATTCAATAATAGGTTTTAACTTCGTATTTTGGCAGTACTATTCACATTGATGCTAGATGCACTTGCACAAAATTACAGCACTCTAGGTGTCAATATTCAATAATAGGTTTTAGCTTCGTATGAAGGGTGCCACTCCCACTTTTCCAATACCGCCCATTTTTGGCACTAATAACACTGTCCAACAAATTAAGACTTTTTGAATGGAACAGAATAGCGACCCCATAATTCTGAAAGGGTATTATGAGTAGATCATTTTTGTAGAACAAACTTGTGTGGTCCAGCACGTCTGAGTTTTATTTTACAGTGGGTCAAAGTTTTAATTTTTTGGTCGAAGGGAGCATTATACTATATGAAAAAAATGCTGTAAGTTAATATCTGAGAGAATTCTTATGGTCAGAATTGTATGAGGATTATTTTTGTGGAAGATCTTAACCCTCTAATTGGTCTCTTTATGGGTCAATTTGGCCCTTTTTTCGAGAAAATCAAAAAATATCCTTTAAAAAAGGACATTTAAGGATTAAAATATTCTACGAAAATGTTTGCCGGAAAATTTCAGTGGGGGTCACCAAAGACACCATTGTTGTAAATAAAGCTCTTTACGATTAATTAGCAAAATTACACGCCAACATATACAAAACAGGTAAAAACGGCGTCAAGTTCGGCCGGGCCGAACACTGAGTTCTCGCGTCTAGTCAGTTGTGACTTACAAATCGGGTGTGATATTTATTAAAATTAATAATAAAAAATAAAAGAAAAAAAAATCAAGCATAATTGAGCTATTAAGCAGTACATATCGGGTGTGATTTTTACTAAAATTAATATAAAAAAAGAAAAATTAAAGCTTAAATAAGCATGGTGGATTCTGTTTGAAAATTAAGAGATTGGTTTTGTTTTATTTGTGGACATTTTACGCACCATCAAAGCAGAAGAAAGATATTCCCTACAATTGAAGAACCATATTTTCTTTTCTTTGGAATACGATTTTTCCTGAAGCTTGGATACCAAAAACTGTATGTACTACTTGCGAAAGTGGTCTTTGACCTGGTACAAAGGCGGTACTATGGCGCTACCATTTTCTGCGCCTATGACATGGATTGAATATGAAGATCACAAATCAGATACATGCTATTTCTGCGTAAATTACAAATTTGGTGGAAGCCAAAGGCACTACGCGATAATAACATACGAAGCAACAAATAATGTCATTTTACCAGAAGTGCGCAGTGAAGGTGTTCCAGTGAAGCAAAAAAATAAATATTTACATAATATAATAAACCACTATTAAAACAAAATTATAATTTATTATAGAAGTTGGCGTGTAATTTTGCCAATTAATCGTAAAAGCTTTATTTACAACAATGATGTCTTTGGTGACCCCCACTGAAATTTTCCGACAAACATTTTTGTAGAATATTTTAATCCTTAAATGTCCTTTTTTAAAGGATATTTTTTGATTTTCTCGAAAAAAGGGTCAATTTGACCCATAAAGAGACCAGTTAGAGGGTTAAGATCTTCCACAAAAATAATCCTCATACAATTCCACAATACAACTCTGACCATAAGAATTCTCTCAGACATTAACTTACAGCATTTTTTTCATATAGTATAATGCTCCCTTCGACCAAAAAATTAAAACTTTGACCCACTGTAAAAAAAACTCAGACGTGCTGGACCATAAGTTTGTTCTACAAAAATGATCTACTCAACATACCCTTTCAGAATTATAGGGTCGCTATTCTGTTCCAAAAATGCTGTTGGACAGTGTAATTAGTGAACTTTCACAAAAATTCAAGACTCTAGCTGCAACAGTATTCCGAATATGCTAATTTATAAAAAAAGGAATAAATCCCCAAATTGTGTGGGGGTGCCACGCCCACTGAAAATATCAAACATTTATATAGCCTATTTTCACCACCGGTTCAGCATGAACATACTGTGAAAATTTCAAGAAGATCGATTCAGTAGTTTAGGCTTCTATAAAGAACAAACAAACAAACATACGAACTTACAAACACAGATTCATTTATATATATATAGATTATTAATAATAATATTTTGAAAATTTGGAAACACGAAAGCCTCAAAAATTACAGAGTAAATAGATGTTTAAATAAAATTTTATAGTACCAAAATTACGGTACAAATACTAGAGATACCATAGACCTTTTAGTTAAAAAATATCCATAAACAAATTTAATATTTTTTTCGATTTTAGAAGGCCTCATACATCAGAAAGACACATTTATGGAAAATTTGAACGTCCTAGCTCTTTTCGTTTCGGACGGACACGGATAGATCGTCTTAGAATTATATTACGATCAATAATATATGTACTTTAAGGTGGAGGGTATAAAAATGAAATTGAGTACAAGCAAAAAAATATTTTGTGTGAGGCATGCTGATTTATACAATCAACACCATAAATTTCTTATGGATATTTTTTTGAAAAAATGTTTTACCAATATTAAAATTCGTCGTCGTAGGCACATTTAATATTTGTGGTCTGATATATTACTACGATAACACCCGCTTATATCTGCTATTAAAGGTAATTATGATGTCTACAAATTTTGCAAATTACACTTTCACCGAGAAACAATGGCTTAGGAACAGCCTCTAAAAATTTGGAAAAAAATAATTTTTTTTTCGAAAAAAAATCTATTTTTGCTGGTATGAAAAAATCATAAAACAGAACAAAAACTTTAGCTAACATTCAAACGCAAAAAATCTAAACATAAATGTAGAAGCTCTTTGTAGAGGCAATAATATTTTTTTAGAAAATCTTGATTTTTAAATTTTTGTTTAAATAGTGTATTTTTTGGTTTATAAAAGCTGACATCGAAACGAAGAAAACAAGGCATTTTTGAAAAAGATCTATGAGTAAATGTAGAAGTTATGACCCTTATGTTGAAGTAAGAGAATTAAAAAATTCTTGTGTTATTTTTTAACAAGTTTTTTCTTCGTTCGTTAAAATGCCAGCTATTACAAAGTGAAATAAAATATTCTGTTAACGAATTTGTAGAGGGATTTTTCTCCGCTATTTATACAGAAATTAAAAAAAAACAAGTAAGTAAGTTTCAGTCGGCTTAACCGACTTATATATACCCTCACTCTCAGAGTGAGAAGGAAGGACTTACATTTTACTTAGCGCCGGATTATGTGTGTGGGAGGTATTGGAAGTTTGTGGCAATTGAAACCAGCTTCCACATTTGTAAATACATAAATGTAAAAACATGATAAAATATCAAGTCATAGTGGATTCAATGCACCGGTGTAGAAGTTATGAAGGATTTAATATTACCTAGGATAGAGACAATTGTGTGGGAGGTGCAAGAAGGGACATGGCTAAAACGTAAATATTTTATAGGTTTAAAGTGATTATTAAAAATGTTTAAATATCAAGTTGCAAATGATTTTTACTACCCGTGTGAATGTTACACCGGTTTTATTGTAACCAAAGCTTATGCCACTTTGTGTGTGAGGTACCAGAAGGGGTGTGGCAATTTCGTCCATATTCCGTGCAAATGTAACCACTAAAAAAGCATTGCTAAATATCAAATTTCACAGTATTCCGATCGTCAGTACAGAAGTTATAACAGCTTTAACTTTACGTAGGTTAGGGTGATTTGTGTAGCAATATAGCTGAAATATGAGTATCGGTGTGGAAGTTACTTTAGTTTTAATTTAACACAGGAATATGGGTTATTTGTGTGGGAGATGCCAGAAGTTAAAATGATAGTGGTCTAAGTCACACTTTATCCGTTATATTATCAATTGAAAATTATTTTTCCACCGAAACAGAATTTTTTTCTTAGAATATCCTACTACTATATCGAACTTATATAAAAAAATCGACAACGTTGGTAGCTCTAAGGAAACCACTACTTTCGGAGGAAGTACTGACATAGACCACTTTCATTTTTCTCAAAATTGAAAAAAATTAACACACGAAATTTTTATTTTTTGTTCGCAAAAGTAATATTTCCTTACCAAAAATGAAAGAGAACAAAAATATTTTATTTCAAAAAAAAAAAATTAAAATATATATAAATATTTACAGGTTGTTCGTCTAGAAACTTTATATTAAAATTATTTTTTATTTTTCAAATAATTTCATTTTATATGTTTTTCAAATTATCTGAATCACCTAAAATGGACATTATAAATAGAAAACTGTTTGTTTGCATCGCCACACATCAATATTAGTGGATATAGTGTGATTTAGATCATTTTCAAACTAACACTAAAGACAATTTTGGTGTGCATAAAATATGAAATGTTATAAACTGTACCCTTACAGTTTTAATAAATGTCAAAAATAAAAGTTCTTAAAGTAGAGATCTGATCAAACTAAAGAGAAAAATTGGCATATCTCTTTTTTTATTTTTGACATAGACCACTATCATTATAACTGAAACATTTCATGATTGTTTTTTTTTGCGTTATCATGTTAGCTATTAAAAAATAAAACAAACTATTTTTCCGACTTTTTTTCAATTTTTTAGATTTTTTTGTGGCAGAAAAAATAATTTTTTCGAAAAAAAAAAACAAATTTTCTTAATTAATTTTCTTATTTAGTTTTCTGTTCTTTACACACTATTTCCATGTGAATGTATAATTGTTAATATTTGTAGCCATCATGTGTAGCTTAAATTTTTGAACGGGTGTGATAGGACTTATATTCCCGAAATGAGAGTACTTTTTAGTAAAAAATATAAAAAAGAATAATATCGTTTAATAATAATATAGAGCCTTCCACAAAATCATTACTGCATTGCGTGTTATCTTCTGACTTTTCATTTGCAAAGGAAAGAACACCCACATAAACACACCCACTCTTTACATACATTTTAATTGTAATGCAATAAAATAAAATAAAAAGAAAATTAAATATTTGTTAACAGGTTATTCTCAATTGAAGCCAGTCAAAGAGACCATCATAAAAAAAGAAACGTATAAAGGTGGTACCGGATACGATGGTAAATAGCATACTTATCTATTACAATGAACTAAAAAATAATGGAAATTATTTACAGTTGAGCCTAGTGCAGAATATTTGGCCGATCTTGCGAGCAATATTATTCCATACGATACTAAAAACCACCAAATTAAAGGTTAATACATTTTTTATCTCTTTTCATTGTAGCACAGTTTTATTTTATGTTACGTTATTATGGAAAACCCCTTACAAAAAAAACGAAGTCAAAAATGTCTATTCAATAAAATAGGCTACTACTTCTAATAACATGTTTAGATAAATTCATAACAAATATTTTCTTTTGTGCAGGTACGACTCAAGTCAGACCAGCAGTAGCCATTGAGCCCATTTACACGAAAACACATCAGCAACCATTATATGCAGGCAATCCTTCGTATACGCCAGGAGCGAATGCAAGGTATTCCGGTAAAAGAGGTTAACACAACATGATAAATAGCCGGGGAATAAAAAATACAAAAAAAAATAAAAAATCTATAAAGTAATTAATAGAAAAGAATGTGTCAAATTTGAAGTGTCCTCCGAAATGTATCTTCGATTGTTCTAATTTTCTCCCAAAACAGCTAAAAAGTAATTGAAATAAAAAATAATGTACATTTTTTTTACAATTTAAAGGAGATTAACATGTGTTTTATTTATACACTCCACGAGAGTATTATGTGTTTGTGCATTTGTTTGTAACACCCAAAAGTAAGAGAGATAGACCCATTGTTAATTATACCGATCGTCTTAGAATCACTTTTTGAATCGATTTAGCAATGTCCGTCTGTCTGTCTGTCTGTCCATATATTCTTGTAATCACGATACTGGTCGCAATTGTAGACAGAACCAAATGAAACTTTGCACAACGAAGTTTTTCGGGACAAGGACGAACGGTATTTAATTTGAAGAAAATCGGTTCAGATTTAGATATAGCCCCTATACGAATTTCACTCACGATTTGACTCTTTTCACTCTAGATACCACATATTACAACAGATTTTCTTCAAAATTGGTCAAACATCTTATATTTCAACTAGGAACACATGTGGTAAAAATGTGTAAGATCGGTCCAGATTTATATATAGCTCCCTTACAAATTGCACTTCAGATTTCACTTTTGCCACTCATATTTTAAAAGATCTTCTTCAAATCTTTCAAAATATCTTATATTTCAATTAGAAGAAGGTTCAGATTTACATATATCTCCCATACAAATTTCGCTTCCGGGTATACTTTTTCCGCCCAAGACACCACGAATTTTCACCGAATTTCCTCAAAGTGAGAATAACACGTTATATTTGAACTGAAAGAACTCATTGTGAAAGTTAGTCACTTTATTCCATGTTTGGATATAGCCCCGATACAAATATTCTTTTCGATTTGATAAATTGGACCATGTCATATTAGCCTATGATTAGGAAACATACAAAAATTCTTCCCGTTTTCACTTTTTTACCGAGTTGAATTGTATTCGGATAGCAAGTGGAGTGTATCATACAGTCGGCCCCGCCCGACTTTAGACTTTCCTTACATGTTTTTAATTATTAACTAGGACTACTATTTGTTAAAAAGGCTAAGTACTTATTATTTTGTAAAATTTCTGCTTTTATTGGAAAGATTGAACTTTATCATTTAATAATGACTACCACGACCACTGGCTCGGCAGTGCCTCATCCGACCAACCCACTTTTTCAGTACAGCCCTAAATCCACAACAAGCAGTGACTCGTTGAGGATACATTGGCTTCTCAATAGTCACGTGTGGGTTCTCTGAACCTCATTTGCGGCAATTTTACTTATTGACATAGCCACCGACATGAAAATGAGCTTCATCTAAACACACGAAAGTTTTCCATGTAAATTTCTTACAGTTTGCGTTAAGGACTCACAACTTTGGAAGTAAGTTTTTAATATTTCCCAATTTTGTTCGAGCGTATAGCGTCCCATTTTGCAAATGTCAAACATAAACCTGAAAATAACTAGTAAATCAAAAAAAAAAAAATTTTCAAATCCATGCTTTATGCAAGCAGAATTCTATTGGGCCTAGAAATTCTTTTTTAGTTATCTTTTGTAGAAGGAAAAATTACTGCAAAATTTCAGTTTTTTATCTGCCATAGAACGGCATATATTCGAAAATGGGTTTTAACTTCGTATGGGAGGTGCCACGCCCACATTTCCATTACCGCCCATTTTTGTCACAACTACGCACATTAATGCTAGATGCACTTACACAAAATTACAGTAGGTGTAATTTTGGTTTTAACTTCATATGGGAGGTGCCACGCCCACTTTTGCATTACCGCCCATTTTAGGCGCAACTACGCACATTGATGCTAGATGCACTTACACAAAATTTGAGCACTAGATGTGTCATAGAACTGACACCATTCGAATATATATTTTAACTTCGTATGGGAGGTGGTACGCCCACTATTCCAATACCGCCCATTTTTGGCAGAACTACGCACATTGATGGTAGATGCACTTACACAAAATTTCAGCACTCTAGGTGTCATAGAACTGACAATATTCAATAATAGGTTTTAACTTCGTATGGGAGGTGCCACGCCCACTTTTCCAATACCGCCCCTTTTTGGCACAACTATGCGAATTGATGCTAGATGCACTTACACAAAATTTCAGCACTCTAGGTGTCATAGAACTGACAATATTCAATAATAGGTTTTAACTTCGTATGGGAGATGCCACGCCCACTTTTCCAATACCGCCCATTTTTGGCACAACTATGCGAATTGATGCTAGATGCACTTACACAAAATTTCAGCACTCTAGGTGTCATAGAACTGACAATATTCAATAATAGGTTTTAACTTCGTATGGGAGGTTCCACGCCCACTTTTCCAATACCGCCCATTTTTGGCACAACTATGCACATTGATGCTAGATGCACTTACACAAAATTACAGCACTCTAGGTGTCATAGAACTGACAATATTCAATAATAGGTTTTAACTTCGTATGGGAGGTGCCACGCCCACTTTTCCAATACCGCCCCTTTTTGGCACAACTATGCGAATTGATGCTAGATGCACTTACACAAAATTTCAGCACTCCAGGTGTCATAGAACTGACAATATTCAATAATAGGTTTTAACTTCGTATGGGAGATGCCACGCCCACTTTTCCAATACCGCCCATTTTTGGCACAACTATGCGAATTGATGCTAGATGCACTTACACAAAATTTCAGCACTCTAGGTGTCATAGAACTGACAATATTCAATAATAGGTTTTAACTTCGTATGGGAGGTGCCACGCCCACTTTTCCAATACCGCCCATTTTTGGCACAACTATGCGAATTGATGCTAGATGCACTTACACAAAATTTCAGCACTCCAGGTGTCATAGAACTGACAATATTCAATAATAGGTTTTAACTTCGTATGGGAGGTGCCACGCCCACTTTTCCAATACCGCCCCTTTTTGGCACAACTATGCGAATTGATGCTAGATGCACTTACACAAAATTTCAGAACTCTAGGTGTCATAGAACTGACAATATTCAATAATATGTTTTAACTTCGTATGGGAGGTGCCACGCCCCTTTGTCCAATTGGTCAAATTTTTCCATTTCCTTGTATTGTCATCGAAAATGATTAAGTGTGCAAAATTTGAGCAAAATTGGTTGAGAAAAAAGCTTTCAAAAATTGATTTCAAATTTTGTGGCACACAAACATATATAGAAAGTAACCTTATATAAAGCATGGAAAAATTAATGTTATTCTACTGAAGCGGCTATTCGGGCTATTGTGACTAAATTTCGCACCAAATTTACATTGTTGGACATTAAACCACCGACACGCTTACGTAACCACCGACACGCTTACGTGAAGAAAATATCGCAGCTGTATCGGCCAGTGTTAATGATGACCATAAATTATCGATACGTCGCCGTTCGCAGCAATTGGGCCTCTGTTACTCAAAAACGTGGAAATGCCAAATGCAAATGGACTAAGCGGATGGACCATTTGAGGCGCAGTCAAGGTCAACATTTGCATGAAATAATCTTCAAACATTAAATTATATGGACCGTACTACCGATTCAAATAAAGATTTCATGCATTTTTCTGAATTTTATGTGTTTTTTTTTATAAAAAACTTTCCTATAGCTTTTAAAAATCACCCTTTATATGCGTATAACTATGTCAGTCAATATGATTCGAAAGAGCACGCTGCGAACAGATTATCGACAGTTTTTCTGGTCATTTTTAATCTTCTATCGAAAAAAAACGGAAAATCTTTACCACAGAAAAGTGAATAAATTAATATTTCCTAAAACACCGAAAACTATGAATAAAAGACCATTTTTTTCGATTTTTATAAATTCTATTTATTTAATGTGGTATGCCGAATGTTTCATATATTAAACCCAGATCACCATTAACAACAGATTGGAGTACAAGACCGTGTATCGGCTGACCGTTGACAAGGGAAATGGCGGCGCTGGCCAACACGACAATAATGGGTAGTGCGAAGTTCATGGTGTTGCAGGATACCAAGTTGAAGTTGCCTCAATAGATGCTGGAAGTCTTCTGAATATCTGCTACTCAGTCTTTGTCTATTTATATCAATATGAGATTATTGAAATCTAATGGCTATAGTTTTATTAGTTTTTATTGTGTGATAAATAAACACAGACATTAAAAACGGTTTCAACATTACGCACAATATTTTTTCCGGTTTGAATTGAATCAAAATTTTACACTGAAGCTGATTTGTTTGTTAAGAACAAAGTTCCCTTGCTCATACTAATTTCAGTTCTGTCAACAATATTTAAATTTCCATATATAATTAGCAAATAAATCTAACTAATTGTTTGGTTTTTCTTTCAATACTTTATGGTTTTATTCGTGGCAGCAGAAAACGATAACAAATCATTTATTCCAAATTTTAATTGTAAACAAATTTAGTAGAAATAAATAAAAATTAAATAAAAATTGTTACAAATTTTTTTTCGAGTTTAGAATATATTAGGGAATGTTATTCGCAGCCCTTCAACTAGTGTTAGTTTTGCTAATGAAAATACAGACAATTACAAACTGTCCAAATATTAAAAATTGTATTATTGCGTCGTACTTTAGCATTGCTTTGAGTAAACAATTCCCATTCTAGTGAAGTTTTTGTCTGGCAGCAAACATCCGCTGCTCCGTACAATTTCTGATATTTAAACAATATTTAAATGTTAATATTTTCTTAGCTGATTAATAATGGCCGAGTAGCATTATTCTATTAAAAATCGTACAACACTTGTTTTCATTTCTCTGAACAATTTTCTGGTAAGCTTCGAAGTATGCCTTAGGCAAATGTGATGCTGTATCAAGTGTCTGTATTTTATAAGGCAAATACATCCATCCGGTCGTTGTCAAATAGAAAAATAACCAACAAAACTATAATCATTTCCATTATATTTCAATAAGCTCATATTGATATAAATAGCCAAAGACAAAGTAGCAGATATTCAGAATACTTCCAGCATCTACTAGGGCAACTTCAACTTGGTATCCTGCAACATCATTAACTTGACACTACCCATTATTGTCCTGTTGGCCGCCATTTTGACAGATCACATCGGAATTTCATTTTATGGACGATTAAAGTTTCCCAACTCTGGCCTCATCTTGCAGCATATGGGTGTATAAAAAGTATTGGGACCGCCTGAATGGTTGCAGATGGAGGGTAGGTGTGTTCTGAAAAAATATTGGGGCTAAAAAAATATAGGGGGTGAGTCTGACATTTGACCCCACTAGCGGTCTCCTGGGGCCAGTAAAAGCGGCGGGGACAAATTTTATAAAAAAAAAACATTTTTTGTACGGGAGCCCCCTTAACGAGTGGTGATAGAGAGTATGTGTGTCCGAAATAAATGTTGGGAAGGGAAAATTAATGGGACTCGGTCTTACATTTAACCCCTCTTGGGGCGACTCCGAGGCAGTTTTGGGACTTTTCCTGTATCTTGACCACTTAACTCTGACCCCGATGATCGTCCGCTTACACTCACCCAACCACGCCCATTTTTTGGCTCATGTATCTTATATACAAACCTCACAAAATAGGGGGTTCTAGCATATCAAAATCGAAAAGTCGTGCACTATCCCACCCCTACTGAACAATAACTAAATTAACCCTTAAGGGGCAATCTTGAATTTGATTGATTTTTGGCGTTTGTGTAAAGTTTTTTTTTTGTAGAACATTTCATCACCGCCATTCCCCCTTTTCGGGGTGTTTTTTTACAATTTGTTAAATTTTTTTCTCATTTCTTTATTTGCAATCTATTTTCCAGAAATAAAAATAATAAGCAAATGTTATGATATATTAAAATTCACGTAATTATTGGACTGAGGCCAAAAATACAATAAAGTACTCGTATACATATATCTAATTTGTTAGGTAACAAAGCAATTTTCTATAGGGTAGATCTAGTACATGAGGTCTTTTTAATCGTCTGATTGCATCACTATCATCTAACAGACTAATAGCTAAAGGATTTATATGATAACTTAATCTTTCCAAATAGTTAGTGCTGTATTCATTTATCTCTTCTTTAACTGTTGGGACGCCAAGATCATTGTGAATGTTTTTATTGTTCATGTACCACGGGGCATTAGTTATTAGTCTCAAGTGTTTTAGATTGATATGCCTGATGTTTTTAATATTAGAATTACTCATTGTCCCCCAAAGTTGGATTCCATAAGTCCATACGGGCTTTAGTAATGATTTGTACAATATGAGTTTATTTTCCAGACTTAGTTCTGATCTAGGTCCAAGTAACCAATACATTTTATTAGTTTTTAGTTTTAGCTGCTTGCACTTAGCTTTCACATGATCTTTCCAAGTTAGTCTTCTATCTAGATGGAGTCCTAGATATTTTACATTATCGCTTTTCGGAATGACACATCCACTTAAAGAGACGTCAGGACAATCCCCTCTTTTCATTGTAAATGTAATATGACTCGACTTTTCTGTATTTACTTTGATATTCCATTTGTAAAGCCAATTATTGATTAGATTCAACTCGGTTTGAACAGATGCTGAAGCCTCAATTGCTGACGTGTTAGAACTCAATATTGCCGTATCGTCCGCATATGTTGCTATTGTTATATCGTCGATAGTCGCCATGTCTAATGTAAAAATAGTATAGAGAATTGGTCCCAAAACACTTCCTTGTGGAACTCCCGAACGTGCTACTCCGGAATTCGGAGTTTTCGCTGTTAAAATTAACATAAAATTATCTCTCTTGTAGATATGATTTGAGTACTAAATAAAATGGTGTTGGTAGTATTTTTTTTTAATTTATACAGCAAACCACAGTGCCATACCTTGTCAAATGCTTGCTTGATGTCTAAGAATACAGCCGAGCAGTAGTACCGTTCCGTTCTAAAGTATTTCTTATTACCTTTACAATTCGATGACATTGTTCAGGTGTGCCATGCTTATGTCTGAATCCAAACTGATATTCCGGGATTATATTTTGTTTCTCTAAAATGGGGATTAATCTTTTTTGGAAGAGTCTTTCGAAAATTTTGGTGAATACTGGTAATAGGCTTATAGGCCTATATGACTTAGTGAAATGTTCCGGTTTATTAGGCTTTAGAATCATGATTATTTTTGCATATTTCTATTGTGATGGGAAATGGTGTTATCTTAATATTGAGTTGCATAGTGTAGCTAAGAACACAACAGCTTTAAACGGCAATGCCTTTACTATTTTAGAATCCATCTGATCATATCCAGGAGATTATGAATTATTCAATTTTTTAATCTCTGTCGATACTTCTGTAGATGTAATGGATTTAATAGGAAGGTCCATTTGACAAGGATTTTTCAGCGGCATTATTTAAATCGAATGGAGTAAAAGTTTCATCCAAGTAATCTTTAAATGTCTGGGCCTTTTTCTCGTCTGACCTTTGCCATGCGCCATTTGCATCTTTGATTGAAACATTTCTTTTCGTAGGTCTCTTTATATACTTCGTAGCTTACCAGAGACTATGTTCATCATTCTCGTTTACATTTAGATTTTTCAAGAATGTTTTCAAATACTCATTGTTTTCAAATAATCATTATCTCTTAATCTCAGGTGTCTGGTGGCTCTATTTAAATTTAAATCTAAATATTTATATATATTTTTATAAATTTTTTCTCGAAATAAAATATTTTCTGCTTCTTTTATCTTTGGCAAGTAAATATTACTTTTTCGAATTAAAATAATATATTTTTTATTTATTTTTATTTTTTCAATATGGAGAGGAATGCACACACTGAAAGTAGTGCTTCCCTTGTCGATTTTGTTTATAAAAGTTCGATGTAGTGGTAGGATATTCTAAGAAAAAATTATGTGCTTCGGTGGAAAAATATTTTTAGTTGGCTTAAACATAAACCATTGCAAATCTCAAAACGGATGAAGTGTGATTTAGACCACTATCATACTAAATGGCACAATAATTAAAGGTACCTTCGGCGAAAATTGGAATTTTAGTAAAAAACTATACATAAATCGTTTTCGTGTTTTGAAAGCCAAAATACATCGAAAAATATTATACAAAGCCTTTCGTTAAAATTTTTGTTATATTGTGTAATATCATAGATTAATGGACAAAATAAGTAAGCGATCAGTGGTTTATTGAATTTAAAAGACAAGTTTATTTTCAGCTAATAAATTAAATATAGTTTGAAAACAATTTTCTTACTTTTTGCGTAGAAAATGTTAGCAATTTAGAATAATAAAATGTTTTCTTTTGTGCTAGGTTGTGACTAGTATTATTATTTGTTTGACTCTTTTATTCGTTTTGGATTTCCCCCAGAAATAATCCATCTAAAAACACTGCCATGCATTATTCTCTTAAATAAATATTTTCGTTGTCGCTTGAATGGCATGATGAATTGTGTGATTCAGTGGCATTTCAAATGCCAATTTAATAACTTAAAAAAAACAGTATAAATAAGTAGATATTGCGTCTGTTTAATATCGTCTATAGCTAACAACGATAAGCAAGTATGCAGCACCTACATTTTTCGTTGGCGTATCTCTTAGTGGCCTGTGCCACGTTAACATTGGGCTTTAGGAGGGAAATTTTCCACTACAACAATGGTGAGTTTGAATGAAAATTGAGAAAATCTTTAAAATATGACAACACTATGGATTTTTATAGGTGCTAACAACCAGATGGCACTTCAAAATCTGCCTTCGTATCCTAACCAAAACTATGGTAAGTTAGCTGGATTTTATGTATAAATATTCAAAACTTGATGGCATGTTAATCGTGTATCCAATCGTCTCTTGCAGATATCAAGGGCCAAATGCAAATGGCTTACCCTGGCCAAAACTTTGGTATGTTTGAGGGAATCTTTATAAATCTTCAAAACTTAATCATTTAATTTTTTGCAGGCTTCAAGGGCCAGATAAACCCTCAATGGCCATTTAATCCTGCCCAAAATGGTGAGTTTGTTACAAACTAAAAAAAAAAAATGTTTAAATCTTGATGTTATGACAACTCTCTTTATCTCCGCAGGCATTAAAGGCCAACAAGCACCGATATCGTATCCTTCCCGAAACTATGGTAAATTTATCAAAAACTTTTGTAAATATTCGAAATTTAATCTAATCGTATAACGTTTTACAGGCATTAAGGGACAGTATCCATACCAAAATCAGAGTAAGCTTAAAAACAAAACTTTTTTATAAACTCTCTGAACTTGATGACAGGGCAATTGTTAACATGTTTACGGGCCATAACTATTAATTATGACCCTCATACTCATACCAATAAAAATTCGTGTGAGTCATATGTGATCTTTCAACAAAAGCCTATTGAAAATCAAACCTCATTATGAATCACCCGATATAATATTAATATTTTTTAAGATAAATTACAATCATAATGTTAATAAGTAAATAACAAATATTTTCTTTGGTACAGATACCTATCAAAATGTGCCAATAAATGAGCCCCCAATTCTGAAAACATATCAGCAACCCAATGGCATAAGAGGTAAATGAACTAAATTACTATACATTTTTGTTAAATTAAAAACAAGTTCGAGGTCATTGTTTTGTATTTTATTCGATATTTCGTCATTCTTCAGAATACAAAAATTATACAATCTGTCGTTGTTGCCTTCTAATGTAGTTACTCGAGCTCGTTTTTAATTTAACAAAAATTTATAATAATTGCAAATAAATAAGATGAAATGAACTAAAAATAATGGAAATTATTTGCAGATAACACATGGTTGAGACCTGGCATGAATGTCAAATATCCCGTTATCGGAATTAAAGGTTAATGCGATGTTAACCGAAAGCGAACCGGAACGTTATGACAAATGACAATCATTGAAAAAAGTTGAATAAAATGTACAACAAATTAAAAAAATCTAAAAATTTTGTATTATCTAATATAAATAGGCCTATAGTTTCATTAAACCATTTTAGAATATTAAAAAAATGCAATATATGAATAGATATACCACAACGCCACTTGGGCATTGACTGGCCTTATGGTCCCCGATGGAGAATAAATATATATAATATACTTGACATTGACATATATGGGTCATTCCATGACAAGTCGAACAGTTCAAAAGAAATATTTTTGATTTCCTCCATTTTTTTACATTTTTAGTAACCCAGTGGTATTTTGTGGCTTGGTTAAAAGAAGGCCTATATAAATTAATAATTTCTTGAAAAGAGAACTACTATTTAATGATTTTTAAAACATCAATATCTTTTTAACGAGTAATCAGAAAACATGTAAGGAAAGGCTAAAGTCGGACGGGGCCGACTATATAATACCCTACACCACTCCCTGCATATATACATCGCTTTGATTACTAAACCCAGGTATTCCATGGGAGCAATTTTATGTAGTTCATATAAATTATACATTTACTATCAATTCATCTTTAGTCAAATTTAATGAATATGGTAAATAATAAAGTAACTGCTCCAATTTTCCAGCAGATATTCCGATATGGAAAAATTGCTCAATATTCATAGTTTTTTTAGTTGTATTTTTAGATGTTGTGCCAATTTTAAAGGAAATCGGGTACAATATGTGGTTTCTAAAGCGGAAAAAGTGAAATCGGGAGCGACATTTGTATGGGGGCTATATCTAAATCTGAACCGATCTTACCCACTTTCAGCATAGGTATTTCTAGTTCGATTATAAAATGTTGTGCCAATTTTCAATAAAATCGGGTACAATATGTGGTTTCTGAAACGGAAAATGTGAAATCGGAAGCGACATTTGTATGGGGGCTATATCTAAATCTGAACGGATCTTACCCACTTTCAGCATAGGTATTTCTAGTTCGATTATAAAATGTTGTTGGTTTCTGAATTTCCATTAAAATGTCACGCCCGTTACAATTTAAATTCCCCATGTTGCCTATGTTCATAAAGAGATGTAGCAAAAATGAATAAAGTCATGTAATGGAAGAATATTACAGAATTCAAGAAAATAAGTAAAACCTCAAGATTTTCTCCAAAACTAAGGTCACACCCGTGACGCTCTTGTTTGTTGTATATCTCCAATAACTAAAACGCTAAGACATATTTATATTTGAAATATTATGCCGATTAACCTGACGTTTTCAATTGGCAATATAGTAAAAATGTCAGTCAATGAATATATGAGATATTTAAATATATTAAAGCAAAAATGTCACACCCGTTCCAATGGAATCACTCATATAGAAACAGTGCTTGAGGATATGTTTCAAAAGACGTGGGAAAGCAATATTTTTTCAAATCTATTTTGGCTGCTCCATACAAAGCCATACAAATTGTTTTGTTTCATGTTTTAATAGCTAGCGTTCTAACGGATAAAAAACACTGTGCGACGGTCCAAAAACTCTGGGAAGTGATATTGTTTTTCTGGTAGGTATTGTCGAGGAGATCAAGAATCTGTGTCTGCAATTTGCCGGACAATCCCAAATAATGCTTACTTACACGCCATTGTCTTAGTTGGTTATCAAACGATTTTCACTTTATTATCGGATCGGAAAAGAAGAAACCTGGAGTCTTCGATCGATATATAATTTTTTTAAGAAAACTTGACAAATCTGTGTGATTTTTTCCAGAAACACATTTTTAAGCAATTTTTAGGCATTTTTGAAATTTGGCAATGCTTTTGCAAATTATTTTGTTTGGTAGCCGCACCACTTGTTTAAATAGCACACTTAGAAAGGAGTAAAACGTTGGTTTGTTTTGAAATATCCGTTAGTAATTGACAGAGTTATTAAAGTTTTTATTAATACTAAATTTTGGAAATTCCGAATTTGTTTGGCAAATTTTGGCATTCCAGTTAACATCTCTCATTATTTTACGAAGTGAAGTTCAATCAAAATACCTAAAATTCATCAAAACAGATAAACATAGTAAAAGAGAATATCGATCATTTAAATAAAAAAAATATCCAATTTTGGAACACATTTTCCCCACTTTGCGAATTCGAGTATTTATGTAAAAGTGGAAAATCTAGTATTTTTTTCAACGCTGTTAAATTTTTGACGAACTTTATGTATTTTTATGGGATCTCAATTTTTGTATTGGCCTTGTGTCTTCAGCGTCTACCAAAGTATAGCAGCTTTATTTCGAGCGTATTTGAGAGACTGTGATTTTCCACTTCATTGCAGAAAAGCTAGAGCAAATCAGCAATTCGATTAGTTGGTTGGCATTGTATTAGGATGTGAACGGTTTCTTATTCGCTTTCTACTTCAGTGTGGCCAGTGCCACAAGCCGACTTTGAGCTAGGAATCCAAAACAATCGCAGGTCCTTCTGTGGGAAGATTGTGACATTTTCCTCTCTCAACACGGTTTGAGACCCAGTCTTCTATGATCGACATGGAGTCACTGCAAAACTTCTGTAGTCTCTAGAAGGTATTGAGCCAGTTCTTCTCGCCAACTAGGAGCCCTCTGGGAAGATTGGGATTTCTGCAATAATCACAATATAGATTGAGTGCAGTCTTCTCTAGTCGACAAGGAAAAACTGCAAAACTAAGATTGTCTGAAGACTATATTATTATTCACCACTTCCACGATTACTCCACAGTTTAATATCAGTTTCCGATACCAACATCGTACCCAATGGACAACAACATGTTTTTGCGACGCAATCTTCTCTGATCGACATGTAGACTTTGTAGCTTTTCTCATTTACCTGACCCAGAATGAATGAAAAATCCTGATGGAGCTCCGAAATACCGGTTAACTGCTGATCGTTTTATTTCCAATTAGTCATCAACTATTTAAAACATAACAGCTACTTATTTATCGATGCATCAACTTCTATTGAATTTTCGTTTTTTGCTAACTCAAATAAAGTTAATTGTCTCTGTTGGTTTTTTTCCTAGAGCTATGTCCGCAATTTGCTAGACAAACATATCGATTGTTAGTGGAAAACATACATATTGGGAATTAATATCATAAAAGCAAATGAATAACATTTAACAAATATCTATTTTTTTCAAAATACAAAAAATAAATTAAAATACTAGGCAATATACCAACGCAAAAAGCTCTCGAAATTTTGCGTATAAATAGCTACACCTTGTAGCGATCAACCGGCCACAAGTCATTAGAGACTATTTTTGTCGGAGTCAACATGAAATTCATCTTCACCTTCCTAGTTGTACTGGGCTGTCTGGCCTGCTTCTCGCTGAGCATCGATGCCCGACAACCTCCAGTGGAGGATGGTGATGTGCTCCTGAAGAAGATCAAATTTATATCCGAAGAGATGCGAACCCTAATCGATAGACTGCGTGTGATTGAATTGGATTTGCAAGAATTGAAGACCATCACCGAAATCTATAGGACACCATAGGGGAGGAATCAGACAAACAAATAAAGGAGAATACTTCATCCAAAAAGAATTCACTGTATTTCATTTATGAAAAGTTATTAAAAGCTCCGGGGAGAGTTGAGGATGAGCGTTTTTCAAAAGTAACATGATTGACAGTGACTTGATTTTGATGAAATTTTCCAAATGTGTTGTCTCGTTTATGGCTGCATTTACCGATTTTCAATAAATAAGAAACTGTAGACACTAGGATGGATCGAAAAGTGTTTTTGTTATAAAAAACTGAATTTAAAAAAAAAAACTGTAGACACTAGGATGGATCGAAAAGTATTTTTGTGAAATAAAAACCGAATTTTTCAATTTTCAAAAAAAGAACTGTAGGCACTAGGATGGATCGAAAAGTATTTTTGTTACAAAAAAACTGAATTTTCCAATTTTCAAAAAAAAAAAAGAAACTGTAGGGTAGATCGAAAAATATTTCTGTCATAAAAAAAATGAATTTTTCAAAAAAAAAAAAACTGTAGACACTAGGATGGATCGAAAAGTATTTTTGTGAAATAAAAACCGAATTTTTCAATTTTCAAAAAAAAAGAAACTGTAGGATGGATCGAAAAGTATTTTTGTTATAAAAAACTGAATTTTCCAATTTTCAAAAAAAAAAAAAGAAACTGTAGGGTGGATCGAAAAATATTTTTTCATAAAACCCGCATTTTTTTTAATTTTCAAAAAAAAAATAAGAAACTGTAGACACTAGGGTGGATCGACAAATATTTCTGTCATAAAAAACTGAATTTTTCAACACAAAAATTGTAGACACTAGGATGGATCGAAAAGTATTTTTGTGAAATAAAAACCAAATTTCTCAGTTTTCAAAAAAAAAGAAACTGTAGACACTAGGGTGGACTGAAAAATATTTCTGTCATAAAAAACTGAATTTTTCAAAAAAAAAACTGTAGACACTAGGTTGGATCGAAAAGTATTTTTGTGAAATAAAAACCGAATTTTCAAAAAAAGAAACTGTAGACACTAGGATGGATCAAAAAGTATTTTATTGATAAAAAAACAGAATTTTTCAAAAAAAAAACAGTAGACTGTTTTTTCTTTATTTTGTCATAAGGCATTTTTTTAAAAATTTAATTTAAAGAAATAAAATTATTTTTTTCTGTGATATGAGATACAAAAATATATCTTTTTGCCAATTTTACGTTTAACTATGAAAATCGGGCAATATGTTGCGAAAGACCAAATATTTACAAACAAATTTCTAAAATATATTTTTCGAAAAATTTTGAGCCTCTCTGTATTTGACCAAAATTTCGCAATCGCTTATGTGTTTGAACAAAATTGGATTGGAAGAAATGTTTCTCATAACCTCACTCTACAGAGTAGAAGGGTATATACAAATTGGAGACAGGAAAAAAATGTAACGCATTGAAGGAAGGACTTAAGACCCCAAGTATGTTTGGAGCAAATCCGTTTCGCAACATTTTAAGTTGTTTGAGCCAAGTACGTCCGTCCGTCCGTCTGGCTGGTGTACACGATAAATATCGAAAGGAGTTAAGGAATCGATTCAAACTTTACACATGGTTTTTTCCCAAAACTTAGTTTAAGTTCGAAGATGAGTGAAATTGCCACGCCCCTTTCTGGTTTTTTTTTAGATTTTAATTACACTGTCCAACAAATTAAGACTTTTTGAATGGAACAGAATAGCGACCCCATAATTATGAAAGGATATGTTGAGTAGATCATTTTTGTATAACAAACTTATGGTCCAGCACGTCTGAGTTTTTTTTTACAGTGGGTCAAAGTTTTCATTTTTTGGTCGAAGGGAGCATTATACTATAAGAAAATAATGCTGTAAGTTAATGTCTGAGAGAATTCTTATGGTCAGAGTTGTATTGTGAATTGTATGAGGATTATTTTTGTGGAAGATCTTAACCCTCTAACTGGTCTCTTTATGGGTCAATTTGACCCTTTTTCTAGAAAATCAAAAAATATCCTTTAAAAAAGGACATTTAACGATTAAAATATTCTACGAAAATGTTTGCCGGAAAATTTCAGTGGGGGTCACCAAAGACACCATTGTTGTAAATAAAGCTCTTGACGATTAATTGGCAAAATTACACGCCAACATATACAAAACAGGTAAAAACGGCGTCTAGTTCGGCCGGGCCGAACACTGAGTTCTCGACCTTCGACCAAAAAATGAAAACTTTGACCCACTGTAAAAAAAAACTCAGACGTGCTGGACCATAAATTTGTTCTACAAAAATGATCTACTCAACATACCCTTTCAGAATTATAGGGTCGCTATTCTGTTCCAAAAATGCTGTTGGACAGTGTTATTACATATTTATTTCAATTCGTGTATCAATTAGTTTCCATATTTATCCCATTCCTCCAAGGGCAATATATCGGAGACGATCAGCTTTTGACGTCAGACCATAGACAAGAGAAATGGCGGCCAACAGGACAATAATGGGTAGTGTCAAGTTCATGATGTTGCAGGATACCAAGTTGAAGTTGCCCTAGTAGATGCTGGAAGTCTTCTGAATATCTGCTACTCGGTCTTTGGCTATTTATATCAATATGAGCTTATTGAAATATAATGGAAATGATTAGAGTTTTGTTGGTTATTTTTCTATTTGACAACGACCGGATGGATATATTTGCCTAATAAAATACAGACACTTGATACAGCATCACATTGCCAAAGGCTTACTTCGAAGCTTACCAGAAAATTGTTCAGAGGAATGAAAACAATTGTTGTACTATTTTGAATAAAATAATGCTACTCGGCCATTATTAATCAGCTAAGAAAATATTAACATTTAAATATTGTTTAAATATCAGACATTGTACAGAGCAGCGGATGTTTGCTGCCAGACAAAAACTTCACTAGAATATGAATTGTTTAGTCAAAGCAATGCTAAAGTACGATGCAATAATACAATTTTTAATATTTGGACAGTTTGTAATTGTCTGTATTTTTATTAGCAAAACTAACACTAGTTGGCAAATGTTTCATTGAAGGGCTGTGAATAACATTCCCTAATGCATTCTAAACTCAAAAAACATTTATTATTTAAATATTGAAAATTCAAGCTCGAGGCGAAAAAAATATTTAACAATTTTTATTTATTTCTACTAAATTTCTTTAAATTTGTTTACAATTAAAATTTGGAAAAAATGATTTGTTATCGTTTTTTGCTGCCACGAATAAAACCATAAAGTATTGAAAGAAAAACTACACAATTAGTTTGTTTTATTTGCTAATTAAATATGAAAATATAAATATTGTTGACAGAACTGAAATTAGTATGAGCAAACAAACAGAAGCTTCAGTGTAACTTTTTGTTTCAGTTAAAACCGGAAGAACACTGCGTAATGTTGAAACGTTTTTTAATGTTTGTGTTTATTTAGCACACAATAAAAACTAATAAAACTATAGCCATTAGATTTCAATAATCTCATATTAATATAAATAGACAAAGACTGAGTAGCAGATATTCAGAAGACTTCCATTATCTATTAAGGCAACTTCAACTTGGTATCCTGCAACGCCATGAATTTCGCACTACCCATCATAGTCGTGTTGGCCAGCGTCGCCATTTCCCTTGTCCATGGTCAGCCGATACACGGTCTTGTACTCCAATCTGTTGTTAATGGTGATTTGGGTTTAATATATGAAACATTCGGCATACCACATTAAATAAATATAATTTATAAAAATCTAAAAAAATTGGCTTTTATTCATAGTTTTCAGTGTTTTAGGAAATAATATTTTTTTCTACGGAAAAGATTACGATTTTTTGGTAAAGGGTCGAAAAATGAAAAAAAAAATATTTTTATTTTTTTCAATATTTGATCTTTTTGGGACGTATTGATTATCATAGTTACACGCAAATATAGGGTGGGTCAATTAAAATTGTACATAAGAATCGGCTATAAAAATGTGATGATTATTTTCTCAACTTTCTAGTTTTATTGGAAGGCTTGAACTTTGTTATTTAATAATGGAACACAATATCATTCATATGGCTAGCAAGACTGGCACAGCAGTACCTCATCCGATCAACCCATTTTTTTAGTACATGGTCCAATGATGCCGCCAGATCAGACCGAATTTTTCAAAATTTGTTCTTCTTGGGGTTAAAATTAAAAAAGAGGATACAAATGGTACCAACCAAATGGCCGCAGCTAGAATCATGGAATTCGGTTATACATTCCTCTGACTGCATAGACACGCAAAATAAAAATATATTTCCAAATTCGTACTTTTTACTTTTGCGACAAAAATTGGTTGAATCATGAAGTTTGCACTATGTACGTGAAATAATGGATTTTAAACAAGTAAAAACGGTGTTTAGTTTGGACGGGCCAAAATTTATATACCCTCCACCATGGATTCCACAGGAGTGGTCGATTTTCGTAGAAGTGCTGTAATAATACAGGAAAATATTTTTTTAATAGCCAAACAAAAACAAATACATATATTGAAAAAATGATTTTATAAATAAATATAATATTTTTATTATTTTAAACCACTCTTATAAGGCAAGGCTACCAATAAATTCACATATCGAACATCGTACTTTTTATTTTTACGACAAAAATTAATCAATTCGGCATACCATATTTTTGTCGAAAAAATAAAAAGTACGTATTTGGAAAAATCTTTTTATTATGCGTGTCTATGCAGTCAGTGGAATATATACAACGAATTACATGATTCTAGCTGCGCCCATTTGGTTGGTACCATTTATATCCCCTTTTTCCTATTTTACCCCCTTAAGAGTAAGACTTTCTAAAATATCTTTATTTTACGTGTCTACGCAATTAGAGGGATGTACACACCGAATTTCATCATTCTAGCTACAGTCGTTTAGTTGGTACTATTTTTATCACTCTGTGCTCATTGTATCCCTTGAAAGTACGAATTTTGAAAAAACATTTATTTTTTGTGTCAGAGGAATATTTACTCCGAATTTAATGACTCATTTGTATGGTACAATTTTTATCCCTTTTTTCCATTTTAACCCCATAAAGTACGAATTTCGAAAAAATTCGTTTATTTTACGTGTCTACACAATCAGAGGAATGTATACATCCTTCTATATATACACCGAATTTCATTATTCTAGGTGCAGCCGTTTGGGTGGTACCATTTTTATCCCTCTATTCCCTCTGAAGGGGTAAAAACCCTTAAAAGTACGAATTTGGAAAAAATACTTTTATATTACGTATCTACTCAATTAGAGGAATGTGCACACCGAAGTTTGTGCCGCTAGCTGTTGTACCATAGCATATGTACCATTTTAATCCCATTTTGCCCCATTTCACCCTCTACGAATAAAAATCACGTTTTTGTTATAGAGGGAATGTGCATAGCCAATTTCAAGTATGTACAAGCAGACAATTGGGAAAAATGCTTAAATACTCTAAAATATTAGGGGTTATTATGGGTATTTTCAGTCCTTGTGAGGAAAAAATGTTTCCCTTTGGGCCGATTTCGCTCACTTTCAATCCCTACTGATCTGCAACCATAAGACACATTTAGGAGAAATTTGAACCTCCTAACTCATTTCGCGTGCTTTCAACTGACAGACGGGCATGGCTAAATCCTCTTAGAGTTTTACCACGACCCAAAATAGGGGGTCTCCGTTGAATATTTCAAGGTGTTATAAACGGAATGGCATCCTTAGGCGGAGGATATACAAATTGTACTTTTGATTAAAATAAAGGGTGATTTTTTAAGAGCTTGATAACTTTTTTTTTAAAAAAACGCATAAAATTTGCAAAATCTCATCGGTTCTTTATTTGAAACGTTAGATTGGTCCATGACATTTACTTTTTGAAGATAATTTCATTTAAATGTTGACCGCGGCTGCGTCTTAGGTGGTCCATTCGGAAAGTCCAATTTTGGGCAACTTTTTCGAGCATTTCGGCCGGAATAGCCCGAATTTCTTCGGAAATGTTGTCTTCCAAAGCTGGAATAGTTGCTGGCTTATTTCTGTAGACTTTAGACTTGACGTAGCCCCACAAAAAATAGTCTAAAGGCGTCAAATCGCATGATCTTGGTGGCCAACTTACCGGTCCATTTCTTGAGATGAATTGTTCTCCGAAGTTTTCCCTCAAAATGGCCATAGAATCGCGAGCTGTGTGGCATGTAGCGCCATCTTGTTGAAACCACATGTCAACCAAGTTCAGTTCTTCCATTTTGGGCAAAAAAAAGTTGGATATCATCTCACGGTAGCGCTCACCATTCACAGTTACGTTACGATTCGCATCATCTTTGAAGAAGTACGGTCCAATGATGCCACCAGCCCATAAACCGCACCAAACTGTGACTTTTTCTGGATGCATTGGTAGCTCTTGCAATGCTTCTGGCTGATATTCACTCCAAAATCGACAATTCTGCCTATTTACGTACCCATTGAGCCAAAAATGAGCTTCGTCGCTGAACACAATTTCTTTCTTTCTGAACTTTCTTAACAGAGCACGCATTTTGATAATAAAATTCAATGATTTGCAAGCGTTGCTCGTTAGTAAGTCTATTCATGATGAAATGTCAAAGCATACTGAGCATCTTTCTCTTTGACACCATGTCTGAAATCCCACGTGATCTGTCAAATACTAATGCATGAAAATCCTAACCTCAAAAAAATCACTCTTTACCAATACGTTTACATATCGAAAGTCAATTCAAAGAATAAATATTCTTATATTTATATTTGCAAAAAGCATAAAGGCTTACCATAAATATTGGTACTTGGTGGGTGCTACAGTTGGTTGTATTTCCATTCTAAAGAGTGATTTTTTTGAGGTTAGGATTTTCATGCATTAGTATTTGACAGATCACGTGGGATTTCAGACATGGTGTCAAAGAGAAAGATGCTCAGTATGCTTTGACATTTCATCATGAGTAGACTTACTAACGAGCAACGCTTGCAAATCATTGAATTTTATTATCAAAATGCGTGCTCTGTTAAGAAAGTTCATCGCACGCTTCCATTTTATGGTCAGTTTAATCGAAGCTGAAGCGGCTATTCGGGCTAATTTCGCACCAAATTTACATTGTTGGACATTAAACCACCAACACGCTTACGTAGAGTACGAACTGAAGAAAATATCGCAGCTGTATCGGCCAATGTTAATGATGACCATCAATTATCGATTCGTCGCCGTTCGCAGCAATTGGGCCTCTGTTACTCAAAAACGTGGAAATGCCAAAATTGGACTAAGCGGATGGACCACTTGAGGCGCAGCCGCGGTCAACATTTAAATGAAATTATCTTCAAAAAGTAAATGTCATGGACCAATCTAACGTTTCAAACAAAGAACCGATGAGATTTTGCAAATTTTATGCGTTTTTTTTTTTTTTTTAAGTTATCAAGTCTTAAAAAATAACCCTTTATATATAGATGATCCCCCAATTACGAATTTAGTTAAAATTTTCAGTCGTTCAATAATGATATAACCTTCACAATACAGTCCAAATGATAGATGAATGCATTCAGACCTTCCATGGAAGGTTTTACAGAAATTCCATTAACAATAGAGGGAGGTATAATTTTGCCAAATATTAACATCTGGAATTCTGCACAGCGTAGCTCATGATCACATACGTAAGAGCGCAAGGGTTTTCGTTGAATATTTTATATAGCCGCCGATTGAGGTATATTTTTAGGCTCCATATATCGTTCAATATCGCAATGATTGTTCAATAAAATAAATTGAGTAATGGTTAGTGGGGGCTTGCCTAAACTAATGGAGATTCGACATTCGCTGTATTTCGCCATTGCTCTAATAACAAATATTCTAGCTTAACAAACTGTATACAAGTCAGCAAAATTGTTGTGGTTCTCTTGACCAACTTCGTCAGTTTGGCAAGATCACCCCATTTAAACCAGGATGTCTTGACATTTAATGTGTTTAGGTCTGATCAGTGTCAGTGGCTTGGTGACCAGTGTCTTGACTAATGTGGAATACTTCACAGCGCAGTCTTTTCCTCTATTATATATCTCCTTAGCCAAACGCGATTCGAAAACACTTTTGACCCATTTTGGAGATCACACGCCACCTCAAATCCACGTTTTATATTATAAATTGAACTTCATGGTGGGTGGTAGACAAGATTAAACCTCTGCGATCTTTTCGCTTTTTATTTTCAAAAAGTCTGCCGTCGAAAGATCAGCAACGACCTGCAACTTATAGTCACATATAGATGAGTTATGTGAAATATCGTGCCACCAGTTGGTTACCCCGCAGCTATTGACGTTCAAATATGTTTTTCGCTGATAGCCAAAAACAAGAACAAAAGACATACAACACCAAGGAAGACATATAAACTCCGCCGCAGAACAAAGGCTGTTGAATAATTATATTGGTAAATTCAGCAAAACCAAGGCCAAAAACTACGCACTTTGCCACACAAAATGCAACTCCTCAAAATGGTATAAATAAAGACGACGATACCCCAAAGAAAGTCGTGGTCTTTGTCTGCAACAACGTCATGAAATTTCAACTTTTTGTCGCATTCGCTTTGGCGCTACTTTTGGCCGCTGTTTCAACGGTTTCCGGAAGAGTAGTAAGTAGCTCCGCCTCGGCATCGGCTTCAGCTTCTAGTTCAGCTTCGGCATCCTCTTCGGCATCATCCTCAGCTAAGGGAAAACCCGGATCTACTCAGACATCCATAAAGGTAGTCCAAGATGGCAAAGTTGTAGTTGATCAGACGTTGACAAATGGTAAACCAGGAAGGCCTAATAAGAATCGCAAGCCAGGCGGAAAAGGCCAACGCGGTTAAGACCATAGACATAGACACCACACCTACACCTTTGTTAAACAAATAATAAATCAAAACTAGATTATATGACAAAAAAACATTGAGTTTCAGTGGAAGTTGTTTTTTTAATCGAAATGAATTTGAAAGATTTACAATTGACTTATTTCTTGAACTTGCTATTCCATATAAAAACAAACAATATGAAATTTGCGGACAAGTAGAGCAATCCAGTTTTTATACGACTTGATCATGTTTTTACATAAAGGTCCCTGTGTCCACGGATCCATATAAGAGCGACTTCAGGTAGATAGCTCATCTATGCACTGACCTACTAATGTAGATGCTGTGCGATTAGATATAAGAGACAAAAGGGCAGCTTGACTGCTTACAAAGATTCATATGCAACCTATTGTATTTTAAGGGGAAAGTCAACTGTGTGATTCATTAATTGCGAAGTCGGAATGAATCTGCTAGGTTAGCTTTTCAGAGAAGACCTGTGCTCTTACTACCAGAATCTCAAAGTTATATTGCTGCGGCGTCCGCTTTTGTTGTCTTATTCCACTTATTGAGGAGTAGCTGCGTCAAATCGCCCAATATGATCCCTGTGTTCAGAGATCCTCATAAGAGTGACTTCAGGCAGACAGCTCACCAATTCACCGACCTACTAATGTAGATGTTATGCGATTAGATCTAAGAGACAATAGGTCGACTTGACTGTTTACAAAATTCATATGCTACCCGTTGTCTACTGCATGCTTCCTTAATTGCGAAGTCTGCTGACTGGGAGACGCTGCAGCAAGTCGGAATGAACCTGCTAGGTCAGCTTTTTCAGAGAAGACATGTGCTCTTGCTACCAGAATCTCCAAGTTATATTGCTACGGTCTCCTCTTTTGACTTCTTACAGCTGCGCCAAATCACCCAATATGAACTAGTAAGTGCTATGTGTCTGATTCTGCAGCTCATCTAGTTCGCGGCTATTTTGCCATCAACCGCAGGAATTGGCAGGTCAGATTATCTTTGGACTTTCAAGTTGAGTTTTGGAATTCCCTTCTTCTGAAGATCTAACATCTCGCCAACAAAGAATATGCCGTACAGATTACTAACGTAAGGAAATACTTTGAGCTCTTTCTCAGAATTTCAGAGTAACATGGCTCCAGGCGCTCGTTTTTGTCGTCGAGTTCACGGTTCTTTTGCCTTCAGCTGTAGGAATTGGCAGATTAGAATCTCTTTGGGCTTTCCAGCTGAGTTTCTGACGACTTACAACTTTACCTACAAAGCGCCAGACCTACTAACATATGGAAATACTCCACGTTCTTTCTCCTAAAATTATTGATGCTCTCATGGCTCAACAAGCAGACATATTTTTATACCAGAAATTCAGAGTTACATGGCTCCAGGGAGATTTTGTCATTGAACTCCTCTTGTAGCTGTCACAATTCAGCCAATATGATTTACTTTACTTCAAGGCTCATTTGTCATCAACTGTGGGAATTAGCAGATCAGAATCTCTGTGGACTTACCAGCTGAGTTTTGGATGTCTATTTCTCTGATAATCTATAAGCAACAAAGTGTTACTACAGTGTGGAAATACTCTGGGTTCTTTCCCATAATTTTATTGGTAAACCACGTAAACCATGCCATCCAGCTGAAACCATAAACTTATAGGTTCAACCAAAAAAAGGAGAAGAAGACTTTTATTAATGTCGTCTTGGATATATTTCTTGGCATGTGCACCCAAATTTGTATTTCTTTATATTTCAATATTAATATTATTTATATTTAATATTTACCAATATTTTCTACGTCGTCTTTATACATCCACGGTGATGGCAAATAAATAATATTATTTTTATTTGGCTACTTTAAAATCCCACATGTGGTTTGAAAACAATAACGTTGTTGTTATATCAATTGGGTGAGTGAATTCAATAGACTTAAAGGAAATCAATACAAATCGTTGAATTTATCATCAATTCGAATATAAATTTATTAGAAATTTCATTGCGACGTAGTCGTATAAATATATTCACTCCGATATTTATAAGACTATTGAATTAAAATTAGTCCAGACGAGTTGTTAGCGATTGGACAGCATGAAATTCTATATGTGGGCAGTTTTTGGTTTGGCGTGTGTCTTTGCACTATTTTCGCTGTCACATGCTGAAGAAATTGATATAGGCGGTGGTATAGTTGACTACAATGATGTCGAGGGTGGATGCGGAGGAGGTGCTGGAGAAGGAGGTGGCGCTGGAGAAGGCGGCGGCGCTGGAGAAGGAGGTGGCGCTGGAGAAGGAGGTGGCGCTGGAGAAGGCAGCGGCGGTGGCGATGCCGGTGGCCCAAGTGAAGGTGGTGGCGCTGGCGAAGAAGGAGGCCCTGGCGAAGACGGACCCATTAAATCTCCCTTGAGACCCTTGAAACCATTGAGATTGAAAGACCGAATGAAGTAATTAAAATACCGAAAGACCTTGAAACTAACGAAATCAGCTATCAAATATAAACTACGTTTAGGTTAATTAATTAAAAAGCTAAACTGTACCTTGTGTCAACCATACAGTGGAAGATCAATAAATATGATCTATATATATAAAAGAGTTGCGTGACTGGGCGGCGAAATCGGGTAAAAAGGTGTGGAGCTGGAATCATGAAATTGGGTGTGTACATCCCTCAAGAAGCTGAGAAGCGAAAATTGAAGGAAGTTTTCGCAATTTGTTCTTTTAAAGGGTAAATGGAAAAAGGGGATGAAAAAGGTACCAATAACACCGCTGACGCTACAAACATGAAATTACAGCGGTAAGATTTTTTTTCGAAATTTGTATTTTTAAGGGATAAAAATTGTACCTCCGACCTGGCCAATCGGCTGGACCTGGAATCTTGAAATTTTTAAATTATAGCACGAATGCTACCAAGAAAATATTTTTGCAAAATTCGTAATATTTGGGGGTGAAATTGTTTAAAAAGATATAAATATGGAAGAAATCAAACAGACGGAGCTGTAACCATGAAATTCAGTGTGTACATCCCTCAAAACGCTTAGAATCGCAAAATGAATTAATTTTTCGATATTTGTACTTTTAAGGGATGAAAAGGGATATCAATTTTACCAACGCCCAAATGCTGGCTGGCCCTAGAATAGAATTGAAAGATGGAACGGATGTTACTCTTATAGCACGAATGCAACCACGAAAATATTTTTGCAAAATTCGTATTTTTTGGGGTGAAATTGGGTTAAAAGGGATAAAAATGGTACAAATCATGAAATTCGGTTTGTATGTCCATGTTTAGAATCATGCATAGCAGCACATAATTACTCTGATGTGCAATACAAATGGATTGCATCGAAATGTGTACTTTAAAGGGGAAAGCGGGTCAAAAGTGACAAAATAGTAAAAACCAAATTGGGGGAATTGGGAAAATCTGGCATCAACGTAATTTGTACGTTAAAGGGCGCAACCGGTACAAAATGATTAAAAATAGTACCCACTTACTATATTAGTACCCACTTATTATTATTATATTTAAATATAATAAATCTTAAATTTATATATATATATATATATATATATATATATATATATATATATAAAGGATTTGCCCTGCAAAAGCATACATATTTTATAGGTTTAAAGTGATTATAAAAACATTTTTAAATCTAGAGTTACAACTGATTCCGACAATCCAATCCAATCCAATCCGAAGTTATATAAATTTTATTTTGACTAAAGATTATGACAATATCGCCCATATTCAGATGTGTTCAGGAGATATGAAAATATTGCCAAATATCAATTTTCACAGTATTCCGATCACGCCAACTGGGTCTCCGAGTGTTCAGAATGCAGGAGCATTCTGGTCCTTTAAACCAAGTATTTAAGGGTAATTTGTGTGAGAGGTGCAAGAAGAGTCGTGGCAAAATCCTCCATATTTCATACGCTCAAAGTGATTATAAAAGCATTATCAAATATCAAAATATATCTGGTTCCAAATATTTCACAAGGAATATTGACTATATGTGTGGGGTGTACCATAGGGGGTATATCAATTTCGCCCATCTCCGACCCAGCAAAGAAGTTGGAAGTACTTCCGTAGGAAGCACATTTTTATTGCATCTCAAAATCAAAATGTGCATTTTTCCCGCTTTTGAGGAAGTTCTTTTAAACAACTTCAAAAGAGTTTATAATATCTTAATATTCCGTAACATTTTATGAATAGCATTTTCACAACTGAATGGGAACGACTTTTTAGTATGGGGTCACGAAGGTAAGGTGTCCGCTTTGCACCCAGAAGATCTCGGGTTCGATTCGTGGCTCGGAAAAAAAACTTTTTTCATATTTTTTATTACTTTTATAAATAATCAATGTTTAGTTTTGTATAATTTTAACAGTTTAAAAATTTTTGCTTAAAAATACAAATTTATAGTTTTTTTAATGTATTTAAAATATTTCATATTTTTATTAATTATCATAATATCAGTAAAATTAAGTAGTGTCGATTTATTTAATACTAAATTTAATTTGTATTTATTTGTTATATATTAGTTCATATTAAATAAATATTTTGTTAAGTTCTACCGAACTAAATGATTTATTTTAGTTATTCAGCACTCACAACAGAGGATAGCTGAGACGGTTAGAGTGCCGTAGTAGCAACAAGAAGGTCCGCTGTTCTACCCCCGGTAGCGGCGGATTTTTAAAGCAGAAATGGAAGCCAGTGAAAATGTGGTTTCTTTACACCATAAGTCTTTCAAAATAAAGGACTTCCCTCCTGCGACAACTCAATGTTAAATTCATTGGCGAAGATCCCAATTTTCACTAATTCCAAATCACAAGATCAACATCTTTTTCACTTCTTTGGGTGCTCTCTTTTTGCTGGGGAGTTTAAACTAAATATGGGAAAGAAATAGGACTTCCGTTGAATTCTTCAATATCGCATTGATCGTTCTTTGCTCGTGCGATCAGTAGGTGATATATTCTAACATTCTGGAACTGCTCAAAGGCATCAATTTTGTTCAATAATGTAGCGGGCGAGATAAAGTGGGCACTGCAGATGACTTCCTGCAAAAATTCAATTTAATCTGTATATCCCATGGCTCTAATCGATGAACGGTGAATAGTTAACCATTTGACTGAGGTATACACTTTATGAGAAAAAGCTCAGAGTATTTGGTGAAATGATAGGTCTTCAGAGGTATGGAATTCCAAAACTCATTTGGATGATGAGACTCTGGTCTCATCTTCTATAGTATAGTATAGATAATTAGACTCTGGTCTCATATTCTATAGTATAGTATAGATGATGAGACTCTGGTCTCATCTTCCAT
Source organism: Polietes domitor (assembly GCA_947397865.1). Lineage (NCBI taxonomy): Eukaryota > Metazoa > Arthropoda > Insecta > Diptera > Muscidae > Polietes > Polietes domitor. The sequence continues at coordinate 17,718,152 of OX377620.1, forward strand.
AGTATAGTATAGATGATGAGACTCTGCTCTCATCTTCCATAGTATATTATAGATGATGAGACTCTGATCTCATCTTCTATAGTATAGTATAGATGATTAGACTCTGGTCTGATCTTCTATAGTATAGTATAGATGATGAGACTCTGGTCTGATCTTCTATAGTATAGTATAGATGATGAGACTCTGGTCTGATCTTCTATAGTATAGTATAGATGATGAGACTCTGCTCTCATCTTCCTACAGTTGATGGCAAAAGGACCATGAACTAGATGAGCTACAGAATTAGACACATAACACTTGCTGTGTTGGCCGAACTGCGTCAGCGACTCCTCAGCAAGAGAGGTCGACAACAGAAAGGGAGTCTGGAGCCATGTAACTCCGAAAGTAAGGTCACTTGTCTTCTGGGATGGGATCTAATTTGAGTATCCTCGCTACGGAGTTGATCCGAAAGTGGTATCTTATGAACTACCTAGATGCAGCTAATTTCAAGTGGAAAAGCTTAGACACTTGTCAAATATCTAAACCTGACATCAATATAGCAAAAAACGCACAAAGAACTTTTACGCCAAAAAGAAGGAGTATATCGAGCGATCGCAATGCTGACGGGTTAATGGGCATGCGCGACGAATGAAATGATCATTGCCGTAGCTGCGACAGATCGATAATAAAAATATTTACAATTCATCAAAACAGGTAAAAATGGGGAAAATACATGGCGACCATTTTAATAAAAAAATCCCCAATTTTGGAACACATTTTCCCCATTTCGGGAGTTCACTGCGACAGATAGATAATAAAAATATTTACAGTTTATCAAAACAGGTAAAAATGGTAAAAAAGCATGTCGGCCAATTTAATAAAAAATCTCCAATTTTGGAACATATTTTTCCCACTTTAGGAATTCGGACATTTTTTTGACAAAAGATGGAAAATCTAGTAATTTACTCATCATTTTTATCATTTTGACGAATTTCAAGTACTTTTACTGGACCTCAATTCGTAAACTCATGAGAGATGTTCTAATGGTGTTGCTGGTATTTTTTATGATCTTTCTAAAGCCTTTGATTTAGTAGACCACAAAATCCTCATTCAGAAGTTAAATTTGTATGGTATTGGTGAAACCGCATTAAGATTGATAGAGAATTATCTGACAAATCGCAGTCAATATGTTGAAATTGAGGGCTATAAAAGTTGTATTGCTAAGGTTGAATACGGAGTGCCTCAGGGTAGTGTTTTAGGGCCATTGCTCTTCACTATATACCTCAATGATATCCAGAATCTTGACTTGTCTGGGAAACTATATATGTACGCGGATGATATATGTCTGTTCTATCCATTTACAAGTGAGGTGGTTTCGAAGGCGTATATGGAAAGAGACGCCGCTATAATATGTGAATTTGTAAGACTGAATAAGCTTGTTTTGAATGCCGATAAAACCAAATTGTTGAGATTTCGACCATATTTGTTAAACAATAGACATTTTAGTATTTTTGTGGATGGTAGGGAGATTTATGAGAGTGAATCAATAAAATACCTAGGAATTCATCTTCAAAATAATTTATCTTGGAGTCTTCACATTCAAAACCTGAAGAAAAAGGTAGCTTCTGCTTTAGGGTTGCTTTACAAATTTAAAAATAAATTTAATGTAAGAACAAAACTAATGTTATACCAGTCTTTGATACATAGTCATTTAAACTACTTGCCCATTATTTATGCTAGTAGAAAAAGTAATGAGCTAAAATCCTTACAAAGAACCCAGAACAAAGCAATAAAAACTGTTTTTAACCTACCATTGCAGTTTCCCACATTATCGTTGTATAGAGATGTTTCACTATCAATATTGCCCATTTACGGACTTTTTAAGTTGCAATTACTTCTGTATGTTTTCAAATCAGTTAAAAATATAGGTCATCATACCATAACTTTTGTAAGGAATCAGACTAGTTTTAACACTAGGAACAATTTGAATCTTCGAACCGCCAGATGTCGATTAGAAGTAACAAAACAACGCGTTGAATACATTGGTAGTCTTGAATTTAATCGTCTCCCTCAAGATATAAAAAATACAAACCTAATTTCGGTTTTTAAGAGGAAAGTAAAAGAGTATTTGATTCATGAATTAGAAATACTTCTCACGTAATATATGATACAATACGATGTACATACATATTGTAAAACTTTTTATTTGTTTCTTTATTTCTCACTTCATTGAATTAAATTGAATTGTATGTTATACTAATTTGCCAGCTCGCCTCTATAATGTCCAAGTGACGCTGAGGCAACTTTAATATTGTTGTATATATATTATCCTAAATAAATTATAAAAAAAAAAAAAAAAAAAAAAATGTGAACTGGAATGACCAAAACTTGTATTTTTGCAAAAAATTAGTATTAATGAAAACTTCAATAACTTAGTCAAGTGCTAAGAGATTTTTAAAAACAAGGCGGCGTTTTACTCCCTACTAAATATGCTATTTAAATATATACACAAGTGTAGCGGCTACCAAACAAAATAATGTTCAAAATCATTGCCAAAGTTGAAAAATGGCAAAAAAAATTTTGAAAGTGGAGTTTGCTGGACAAAATCGCATCGATTTCTTAATTATTCTTAAATAACTTATATATCGATCGAAAGCTCCAGGTTTGTTCTTTTAAAATCCAAAGAAAGTAGACATCGGATGATAAACAACTAAGTTACAGGCAGATAAATGTATAAAGGTACAAAAAAACGTTTTTTTATCCGTAACTGAAGATTGTGGACGTGTTTGACAAATTTCTAATACAGATTCTTTTTCTACTCGACAATACCTACCAGAAAAAAGTATCACTCACCAGAGTTTTCTACTTCAATCATTTTTGTAGCACAGTGTTATCAACTGTGGCCACGGGTCACCGAGAATTTGACTGATCGAATGGGAAATTTTCTGCCGCTTTTAGTGGCCTACAAACTTTGCGGTTACCTCTGCCTCAGAAATCCACCTAATCAATGGGCCCACAGTGCAGTCCCCGTGAAACTTAAGGATTCCCTCTAATTGTGCCCTGCCAACTTGTGCTCACACATATGAAGCTAATCCCTTCATATTAATTCGTAAAATATATAATACCGTTCCATTTCAATTTATTTTTGCTAAATCAGCGCTTCCTTTTTCCGTCCAAGGTACTACTACCTACATCTTCGAAATTAATTTCATTATAGCTCGTCGTCGTCATCATCATCATAACAGGTGTCATAACGAATTCCCTGATATTATTCAGCTAAATGTCAAAGCCCTACATAATTTATTATAAATGTTAGAACGAGGGTGAGGAGAACATAAAGGAGTCCTATCACAAAAAGGTTCATCTCTAGCCATGACAAGTGAGGATACCTTTTAAACTACATCCGAGGAGTATGCAAAAGCGGATGGATGGGGGCATTGTCTCAAGATAAATCTCTTGAAAATATTTCTAAAAATGTTCATTGTACGGGAAAAAGGACTTGTTACACATCAGGCTGTAACATGTGTATGCGTGTAATGCGAGCATAAATTATTAAAATACTCTCATTAGTCTAATGACACGTTATGGGCCACCAGTGAGACGCTTTTTAAAAGGAATGTGTGTTTCAGCTTGTTTTTCATCTCGCCACATCCCACAACAAACTGGGAAGGAAGAGACACTTTTGATGTGTACGTCTTTTATTGCGGCCGTAATAGCGGGACATCCGCCGCCTCTGCAAGATTAATTGGTTCTGCTGAAATAGTTGAAATTGAAATATGAAGACAGATTGTTGTTTGAATATTAAAAATATTTTCATTTTTTGTGAGATTTATAAGATTGTATTTTGGTCGTCTGTTTTTGGAGGGGGAAACACTGAGATTCCAGTATCAAAGCTACGTCATATTTTTGGGACAAAAAGGGATACCAATCAAATGACAACAGCTAGAAACGTGGAATTCGATATGTACATCATTATTGTCGTGATTGCCAGATCATAACATTTTTAAATTTGGATTTTTTTAAGTTCAACATTTATGCTCAAAAACGTCAGCTTCACTCATTATGTCTTTCACTTTACAACACCCCGGAAAAAACGCAAATAGAATCTTCCGCAAATTCCAACTTATCCCTCATACATTTTATTTTACTGACCTACAGTTCAGTAGTAGTTCTACGACCTTTTTTTAACCCCAATAGCAAACATCTCATCACACCACCCCGTACTGGCAAGCAAACTACAACTTTTATATTTCTTATTAATTGGCTTAGTTAGAATCTTAACCGTGGCTGTTGTTGTGCGTTAGGATTTGCACTTTTCGACGACGCTTAGAGTCACATAATTTCTGAACTTTCTTGGGAAGTTCATATCAAGGAAACAAACACTTCATTGCTGTTGTTTGATTTGCTAGAGGAAGAAGAAGAAGTTATCACAACAACCAAAAGAAAGAGAGAAAGTAAACGGACTAAAAGTTTACTAATGAACATATTGTTCGGCCAGACCAAAAGTTAATAGACTTATTTTTATTAAAACAAAAACGTCCAGCCTCCCCCACCCGCCCAACACTTGAGGTGTGGCGGCAGGAGTGCAAAGAAGGTCTAAAACAATCAAAAAGTTTGCTGGACACAAACAAGCCGTAACAAGTCTGTGCGAGGGATGAGTGGAAAGTGGCAGCATTAAACACAAATGGAGTGTATTATATTTGTGGCCTGTGGTGTAGGGTATACAAAGGTCGTTACATTTGAACCGGGTATATATAAAGGGTGATTTTTTAAGAGCTTGATAACTTTTTTTTTTTAAAAAACGCATAAAATTTGCAAAATCTCATCGGTTCTTTATTTGAAACGTTAGATTGGTCCATGACATTTACTTTTTGAAGATAATTTCATTTAAATGTTGACCGCGGCTGCGTCTTAGGTGGTCCATCCGCTTAGTCCAATTTTGGCATTTCCACGTTTTTGAGTAACAGAGACCCAATTGGTGCGAACGGCGACGAATCGAAAATTGGTGGTCATCATTAACACTGGCCGATACAGCTGCGATATTTTCTTCAGTTCGCACTCTACGTAAGCGTGTTGGTGGTTTAATGTCCAACAATGTAAATTTGGTGCGAAATTTAGTCACAATAGCCCGAATAGCCGCTTCAGTGGGTCGATTAAACTGACCATAAAATGGAAGCGCGCAGTGAACTTTCTTAACAGAGCACGCATTTTGATAATAAAATTCAATAATTTGCAAGCGTTGTTCGTTTGTAAGACGATTCTTGATATACTGAGCATCTTTCTCTTTGACACCATGTCTGAAATCCCACGTGATCTGTCAAATACTAATGCATGAAAATCCTAACCTCAAAAAAATCACTCTTTACTACAAATTTCATACTTCTATCTGTATTTGTAAAAAAAATTGAACACAAACTTTGAACGGGAGCTATATATAAATCGGAACCGAAGTAACACATTTTTAGAATGTTTTCGGAAATATAAGAAGCTTTCCCAAATTTGATGAAAATCTGTTAAATATGTGGTTTCTAGAGCGGAAAGAGTTAAATCGGGGGAGTCATTTATATGGGAGCTATATATAAATTTGAACCGATTTGATGTTTGTAGTTGAAATATGAGCTGGTTTGCACCGATAAACATTCATAATGTTTATACTTCTCATAATACATATTTTTGATTATATTTAAAAAATAATGACTACAATAGGTCTGATCATTTCATTTTATACATATAGACTGGTATCGTAACAGGATTTCCGTCAAAATGTCACGCCCGTTACAATTTAAATGTCATATATTTTCTATATTCATGAAGAGATGTCGGTAACGTATACTTAAGAATACAATGTATGAACTACTCTTTTGATTGATTGATTACCGAATTCAAGAAAATAAGTAAAACCTAAAGATTTTCTTCAAAGCTAAGTTCACACCCGTGACGCTCTTGTTTGTTGTATATCTCCAATAATTAAAACGCTAAGACTTATTTATATTTGCAATACTATTCCGCTTAACCTGACGTTTTCAATGGGCAATATAGTAAAAATCTCAGTCAATGAATATGGGAGATATTTAAACATATTTAAGTAATAGTGTCACACCCGTTCCTATGGAATCACCCCAGTGCAAATTTTTAATAATGTGTATTTATCTCATGAAATGTTTACAATATGGAACCTCTCAAAGTCTCAAACTATGTTTATTAACTGACAACAAATTGTGAGTGTATTTTTCACGAAAATTGCTTTCCAATATTTCAATATTCAACAAAACCGGGGTTTTTATCAGGTTTTCATTAAGATATCAGAAGATGACCAATGATTGCTTGAAATAGGTATCATATCAACATTTTTTTTATTTCAAAATATTTTGTTTTGCAGCATGTCACGCTACAAAGCATTTTAGACTGTGATTTCGTGGGGAACCCGGGTTTTGAACCTGCTGTATGGTAATGCGATTTTGTGATTGTATTTTTGACTGCGTATAATGCATCTTTTCAAACCTGTCTTACAACAATATGTCAAAACCTCGTCTTAAAACAGGTTTTCATTTAGTCTACAAACGGAGACGATTGATTGCGGGAATGGGGGTGTTTGTAAAGAAAATTCCACCAGGATGGGGGTATATTCACTTTGTCATTCCGTTTGTAACACCATGAAATATTCGTCGGAGACCACAAAGTATATATATTATATGTCGTGGTAAAATTCTTAGACGATCTAGCCATGTCCGTCTGTTGACAGCACGCTAACTGCCGAACGAAATCAGCTATGAGGTTCAAAATTCCGTAAATGTGTCTTATGTTTGCAGATTGCTTGGAATTGAAAGTGGGTGAAAAATTTTTCCCTAACACAGACTGAAATACTGATTATTTGAGTATTTTTTTACTTGTTATATACTTGTTGCCTTCCACACCAAAAATTACCAAAAAAAAAATTGCGGGTGAAATGGGAAAAAAGGGATAAAAATGGTACCAATGATACCAATGATACAGCAACAGCTAGAAACATGAAATTCGGTGTGTACATCCCATACATAATTACGTAGGCACGTAAAATATCGAAATTCGTACTTTTAAGGGATAAAATAGTAAAAGAGGGATAAAAATGGTACCAACCAATCCGCTGAAGTTGAAGTCATGAAATTGGCTGTATGCATTCTTCTGACTGTATAGACGCGAAACGTAAATGAACTTTTCGAAATTTGTACTTTTAGGCAGAAAATGAGGCAAAAGGGACTGAAGAAGGTACCAAACAAACGGTTGCAGTTAGAATAGTGAAATGCGATGTGTACATTGTCCTGACTGTGTAGATGCGAAAAATAAAGATATATTTTGGTATTCGTAACTTTAGGTTCAAAACGGGATAAAATTGGTACCAAACAAACGGCTGTAGTAAGAATCTTGAAATTCGGGGTTTACACTGGTCTGTCCTCGTAGACATGCAAAATATGAGTATTTTCCCAAATTTGTACTTTTAGGGTCAAAATGAAAAAAGAATAAAACTGTTACCAAGCATACGGATGTAACTAGAATCATGTAAATTAGATGTAGGCAGGTATAGTTACCCAGCAATACTTCTGTAAATAAATTTGCATTTTATTAAATATAGCCAGGATAATATCCCAGTTCAAATCAAATATTGATTACAGACCAAAAAATACAAACGAAAAAACTAAAACAAATGAGCGTTGGCACGGCAGAAGTATTGCTGGGTAACTATACCTGCATATACACATACTTACATATGCAACTCAATGAGATGCTTGTAAGATGGCATGTGTACTTTATTACTTGGTGCGATTTTTTAAACGCAAATTCGGCAAGTGAGTTGTGCTTCTCGTTCGTTTGTGAGAATAATCTCCTCATAGAGGCCGCGTTTGATGTTGAAAAGTCGCTGGGAAGCCACTAGAAAAGAACTTTGACATGGTCGAAATCACTATCGTGGTAGTCTCCAGCCAAGTAATAAATGTCACCATGCCATTTGTAAATAAATTTGCATTCTATTAAATACAGATGCAAAATGGTCTTGAGCCAGGACAATATTCCAGTTGAAATCGAAAATAAAGTTTTAACATTTTAAACGACTAGAAACAATAGTGAAATTTAATAAATATAAAACTAGGGCTGAAACTGAATAAGGAGAATAATGATATTGATTTGAATGAGATCATCAATATCATTATTGTCCTACTCCTGATCACAATTTTCTGAAAAATCTGTTGAAATTATAGAAAATTTCTTTGTCAATTCGGATTACAGAATACCACCAATTTGTTTATCCGTTGTTATTTCTGAACGTGACATATTGTGGGAAACCCGGGTTTTGAACCGGTTTCTTTATTACTGTACATAACATGGTTGGCGACATTTTATCATGATAGGCAACATTTTGTGGGAAACCCGGGTTTTGAACCGGTTTTTAATACTGTACTAAAAATAGGGTTTGAAATATTGAAAACCCGGTTTTCGTTATGTCAAATGCAACATTTTGTGGGAAAGCCGTGTTTTGAACCGGTTTTTGAATACTGTACGGAAAACCGGATTTAAAATATTGAAAACACGGTTTTCATTATATCAAATCCAGTTTAATTTTCAATTTTTTCGAAATATATCATAATACCTATCTTCACATCCAAGTACGGCGAGTTTGGTTCCACTGTGCATATTTATAGATGACACGCTGCGGTTCACCTAAGCTCGTCGGATGAGAACAACACCTATAGTGCAAAATTCAAGGAAGCTCAATATAAATATAGAGTCACTGCTGCTGACACCAAAAGCAATTGGATTTGATTTGAGCACATAGTGTCAGACTCTATCAAAGTTGTGGGAGAGCCACAACATTATTCTCACCAAACTGGTGGATAGATCTTTCTGATATGAAAATATCAGAAATATCCATTTATAACGACTCCTACGGAAGCCAAAACTCTCAAACATTGAGAAAGACCATCAGCCTCCAGATACCTCATAAGAAATAATTGTATCTCCCGTTATTTCTCCAAGCTGAAATTTCCAGGATTTGTGTAGAATCGATCAGGGAATATACCTATATTTTTTCTGAACTTTTAGGTTGGTGTTTCCATAGTGAAAAACACAAAAGAAAAAGAAAAATCAGAAATACACAAAAGTGTTGTCAATAGCAGTCATTAGCCAAGAACGCCGGCGAAAAGTACTTGTAATTACATTTAAAATAAGCCATCATTCTTTGAATTGTGCCCACGCGTTTTCTCACTACACCATTTTCAATGTTCGTACCTCGGCATGTTTTTCTTGATTTTCGCAATTTTCAAATGATCCTATCTTTTGAAAAAAAAATTCAGTTTTTTTTTTACAAAAATACGTGTAAAATATTTTTAACAGTAGAATCGTTAAAATTGGAGTCGTGGTCGTATTTGTTTTCGAAAATCATTCGGTTTGATATGGAATGAACGATATTGTTGTTGGCTTTTGTCTTTGTTTTGGATATTATTTGCTATCGAGACATTTATTTTGAAGTCTTTCAAATTATTTATAGAATCAAACGCAAAATACCTCTTTTCAATTCATCCTCATTGCAGATGTTATATATCTGGATGACTTTAAAATAACCTTTTCTAATTTAACGCCCGCTACGATGACAGACTTTATTAGACAAATAAGCATGACTGGTGCTTGGTAAAAACCCGGAATAATTCTTCGAAAACATCCATTGTCAGAGATACAAGCATTGTTTTCCACTTGTGAAGCAACGGCAGCAACGCTGTAATTCCAAATTTTTTTCTTTTTTAAAAAACTCCACTACAAGAGTAGAAACAATACATTTGGAACAATGTGAAATACAAAAGCTTCTTCCTCAATATCAATTTTATCAATAAATTAGGTTTTGTCATACAATTTAAAACGGAAAGAAAAAGTAAACTTTGACTAATTTCTAAAATACATATATCCAAACGTCCGATTTTTTTTTCCAAAGATAGTGTCAATAATCGAGTTTTTCCGAATTCGAATATGTATACGACATCAAAAAATACATAACTTTGATTGATGCAAAATGACCAAGAACTAAGGTGCGGTGAATTGTTAGCGAGCAGATAAATACAGTCTTTATGGAGCTATTCGTGGACTATATGACCAATTAAGTGAACGAATTAAAATAAACAATATTCCATTTGTTATGGCGGTATTCAGAGAAAATTGCACCAGTCATAGCCAATTAGCTAATATCAGTAACAGCAAATGCAACAATAAAAGCTTTCAACGGCACATGCCAAAATTCATTTACAACACTTGCCACCATGGGAGGGAGTAACCCCACTTGCGCATGGTCATCATCCCCGTCATTATCCGTCATTCTTATCATCGTCGGAATAATCATTATCATTATCGCCATCATCATAGTTGTCAGTATTGTCGTTAGCAGCAGTACACACGAGTATCTGCTTTCAGTTTAAATGCATCGCCCCCGCCCCTCTATAACTCCTTTCGAAAGTCATTTGTGATGCATTGACACGCTCAAATGCAACACTTATCCAGAGGAGGGACGTTGGGTATTAACATATTTTGGTTGCCAATCAAATTAGTCGACAATCTCAAGTGGTTGCTGATGTGCCACAGTTATGGAAAATATGATATTGGAAAAATCTGGGCATTATTATAAGCGGTAACAATGTAGTGGGCCTTGGGCCTTTCTTTCATAAAAAATATAAAAAATAGGCAAAAAAATGGGCCTTTCTTTCAAAAAAATATAAAAAATAGGCAAAAAAATGGTCCTTTCTTTCATAAAAAATAGGCAAATGTGTGGGGGCCAACTTAAGGGTTGCTGTTGGAGGGTGGATGTGTTCTATGAAAATATTGGTATAGGGGGTAAGTTTGTTCGGAAAAAATGTTGGGGAGGATAAATCAGTGTAGGTCGGTCTTACATTTAACCCAGCTAGGGACGACTCCAGGGCAGTTTTGGGCCATACTGTTATTCCAAAAAATTATTAAAAATAAAAAAATCGTATGGGAACCACCCTAAGGGTTGACGATAGGAGGTAAGTGTGTTCAGAGAAAATGCAGGGGATGAAAAAATATTGGGAGTCGGTTATACATTTAACTCCACTAGCAGCCTCCTTGGACCAGTAAGAGCGGTGAGAACAAATTATATATAAAAAATAATTTTTGTACGGGAGCCCCCCCTAACGAGTGGAGATAGGAGGTATGTATGTTCCAAAAAAAATATTGAGGAGAGAAAATTAATGGGGTCGGTCTTACATTCACCTCCTCTGTGGATGATTCCGAGGCAGTTTTGGTGCTTTTTGTGTATTTTTAACCCTTTTCCCTCAGCTTTAACCCCGATGAGGACCATCGTGTTTTGGCTCATTCATGTTTTTTCGAATCACACAAAATAGGGGGCTTCAGTATATCCAAATCGAACTTATAAAATTTCCATACAACACTATCCCACATCTACTGAGGCATATCACAAACATTTGTCGTTAAACATTTGCCTTGTGACTTAACATTTTACAAATGCTTATTACTACTAATCTGGTTTCAAGAACCTATTCGTTTGTGAGGTATATCAAGGTAAAGATAATAAATCCACATGTGACAGCAAATGTGATATACATAACGATACCCTTACATAAAAAAAAACTAACTCATATTTTTCGAAATTCTGGGATACTATTCATAAATATGTCGATTTTCTCATTTTTGCATTATGTTTCATTTTTAGTAAGCAATCCGAAGATTAGGGATTTATCAATTCTGAAATTCTACTCTGAAAAATCCGTTTTTGTTATTTTTGAATTTTTAAAATTTTTTTTAATAAAATTAAATTTTATTATCGTGGATTCTTCCCAATTCAAAATTTCTACTGGGAATTTATTCGAATTTAAGAATTTTAGGAACTTTTGGATTATTTTCAGATCGTTTTTCTCATTCTTCCATATTGGGTATTTCCAACAAATTATAGAAGCAGTATTAAAAATCCCTATTTTGGAGAATTCCCCTACTAATTTAGGATTTCTCAAAAATTATATTTATTTTAATTTTTCTATTTTTTGTATTTTTATACAACATTTACCAATTTTTACCCAATTTGGGGTAATTCCCCCATAATATAGAAATTGTAGGAATATCTCCATATATATCCCGGATTTTTCCAGTTTGTTAAATTTTTTAGGAAAAAATTCCAATTTTGGAATTTTAAAATTCTTTTCGTAGGTTACAACAAAATTAGTAAGCGTCAACATTGTGGGGATTCCTATCACTAATTTAGAAATTATGGGTTTTGTGTTCATTAAAATCCTGTTTTTAAGTTTTTCATTAAATCTAATTTTTAATTTTAATTTTTTTTAATTTTTGTATTTTTATTCATTTATTTTCCCCAATTTTGGAGATTCTCACCTAGTTTTGGGAATTCTTGAATTTTCAATTTTTAATAAAAAATAATAATAATAATATTTTAATAAAAAATCATAAGTATGACGGTTTTTCATAAAATCACATTTTTGTCTTAATAAAGATTTCTGGAATTAGACACTGTACATAAAAATCTTGTTTTTAAATATTCCATTTTTAGTAAAAAATTCAAATTTCCATAAAAATCACGTTTTTTTACTTTTTCTAAAAAGTCAACATTTTTGAGTTTTTGTTTCTTATTTAGGAGTTCCGGTATTATTTTCAGAAAAATCATATATTTCCCATGTTTTATTATTATTACAAATCTTAATATTGGGAATGCTTCCTTAATTTAGGAGTTCTGAGATTCTGTGCATAATATTTATTTTATTATAATAAAAATATTTTTAATCTTTGAATTGTTAGAAAAATCTCATTTTTAGGGATTCCTCATTGAGGATATCCGAAATATGGAAATCCTCGTCAAATATAGGAGTTCTAGTTTGTTAAAATAACCAAAAATTTCTATTTGCAGAAAATATGAGTTAGGACTCTTTTATATTAGGTACTGAGCAAATGAAATAAAAAATCCACACTTTTATACATATTTAAATATTGTATTCATTCCCATTCAAATGTCTGTGAATTTTTCAAATGCGCTTACCGAACTTATTTTCCTAATCGCCTTAGATTATACATATTCATGAATCATAGTATTACCTGCAAAGAGAAGAGAGAAAAAAAATCGAAATATTAATTAAAATATGACAAATGAAGAGACGTAGACATTTTTAAGTCAGTCTTGTGGTGGTAATTTTATATTTTAAACGTTTTGCAAATCTCAAACATAAACCTGAAAATCAAAAGAATGCTATTCTACCTTTCAAAGTCGAAGTAATTGGTAGTTCAAATTTATAATTTTAAATAGTTAATTCTTGTTTTTTTTTCGTTGCACTGCCAGTTATTATGCACTGCAATCGAATTTGTAAAGGGGTTTTGCGATATCTAAAAAAATTTCGATATTTAAAAAAATTAAAAAACTCATGATTTAAAAAAAAATTATGTGTACAAAGATCTGTCATATAAAGGGTGATTTTTTAAAAGCTATAGGAAAGTTAAAAAAAACACATAAAATGCATGAAATATTTATTTGCTGCGAACGGCGACGAATCGACAATTGATGGTCATCATTAACACTGCCCGATACAGCTGCGATATTTTCTTCAGTTCACACTCTACTTAAGCGTGTTGGTGGTTTAATGTAAATGTTTAATGTCAATGTAAATTTGGTGCGAAATTTAGTCACAATAGCCCGAATAGCCGCTTCAATGGGTCGATTAAACTGACCATAAAATGGAAGAAGCGCGCCATGAACTTTCTTAACAGAGCACGCATTTTGATAATAAAATTCAATAATTTGCAAGCGTTGTTCGTTTGTAAGACTTCATGGTTAAATTATAGACCAAACTGAATATGTTTGACAGTGAAACAAAACACGGAACGTGCGTCAGTTGTTTAAACCAGTGTTGCAAAAAAGATAACAGCTAAAAAATCACCCTTTATATGAGGTTCACTTTAATATGCCGGTAGAATGGGCTGCAGGGCGTTAAGTTCGGCCGGGCCGAACTTTATATACCCTCCACCATGGATTGCATTCCACAGAGGATGTCGATTTTCGCAGAAGTGTAGTAATACTACAGGAAAATATATTTTTTTTAATAGATAGGTAGATAGTGGGTGCTAAAGTTGGTTGTAATTCCATTCTATTTTAATTCAAAAACTACAATTTTTTGAAAATCCATTATCAGACCGTACGTCTGTTACAAAATAATAATAATAATAAAGAAAAAGTTCGAATTTGGAAAAAACTTTTTATTTTGCGTGTCTATGAAGTCAGAGGAATGTGTACACCGAATTCCATGATTCCAGGTGCGCCCATTTGGTTGGTACCATTTTTACCCCCTTGACGTTTCTACGCAATTAGAATTGCATCATTCTAGATGTAGTCGTTTAGTTGGTACTATTTTTATCCCTCTGTACTTTCAAGGGAAAGTACGAATTTCGAAAAATCCGTTTATTTTCCGTGTCTACGCAGTCAGAGGAATGTATACTCCGAATTCCATGACTCTAGCTGCGGTCGTTTGATTGGTACTATTTTTATCCCCTTTTCCATTTTAACCCCAAAAAGTACGAATTTCGAAATATCTGTTTATTTTAAATGCAATCAGAGAAATGTATACACCGAATTTCATTATTCTAAGTGTAGCCGTTTGGTTGGTACCATTTTTATCCCTCCGTACCCATTGTATCCCTTGAAAATACGAATTTGAAAAAAACCTTTTATTTTTCATGTCTACTCCGAATTTCATGACTCTAGCTGCGGTCATTTGGTTGGTACTATTTGTATCCCCTTTTCTATTTTGACCCCAAAAAGTACGAATTTCGAAAAATCAGTTTATTTTCCGTGTCTACACAGTCAGAGGAATTTATACTCCGAATTTCATGACACTAGCTGCGGTAATTTGGTAATTTTTTTAATTTTAACCCCAAAAAGTACGAATTTTAAAATGTCCGTGTATTTTACTTGTATATGCAATCAGGTACAGGTAATCTAGGTACAGCCGTTTGGTTGGTACCATTTTTATCCCTCTATTCCCATTTTACCCCTTAAAAGTACGAATTTGGAAAACATATTATGTATCTACTCAATTAGAGGATGGTTCACACCGAATTTCGTGTTTCTAGCTGTTGTCGTTTAATATGTACCATTTTTATCCCTTTTTTGCTCCATTTCACCCCCTAAAATAAGAATCACTATATGGTTCACGTTTTTTCTATAAGGAGAATGCGCATACCAAATATCAAGCAAATAAAAACAGACATATTCAAAAAACATGCTTAAATACGCTAAAATATTAGGGATTATTATGAGTATTTTTAGTCCTTGTGAGGGAAAATCTTTTCCCTTTGGGCCGATTTCGCCCGTTTCAATCCCAACCGATCTACGACTATAAGACGCATTTATGGAAAATTTGAACGTTCTAGCTCCTTCCTTTAGATGATAGCGTGCTTTCAAAAGACGGACGGACATGGCTAGATCATCTTAGAATTTTATCTCGATCAAGAATATATATACTTTATAGGGTCTCAGGTCGATATTTCAAGGTGTTACAAACGGAATGACAAAGTTAGTATACCCCCATCCTGGAGGTGGAGATTATAAAAAATGGAAAATTGGAACCAGGTGGCAACTCATCAAGATAACTGCAATACAGTAGATTGATCAACTTGAAATTTTGCTAGACAAATTCGGTAAGCACCATTAGTAAATGTACGGAATTTGAAGGTATATCTATTTCCTAATGTATTTTCCTTTAAAAAACTAACTGTCATGACACTGTAAGAGGGCGTGTAAGTAGGTTGAGAAACTTACATTTTTATAAAAAACTTTGTAATCAGCATAAGTATATGTACGAAATTTAAAATGTCTACCTGCTTCCTAAGATAGTTTGCCTCAAAAAACTACTACCATCCCACTGTAAGTGGGCGTGGCAACTCAAATTTTTATAGACGACTTTTGTAAGCACCATACCTACATATACGAAATTTCAAAGGTGCAGCTGGCTCCAATTCTTTTTTGCCTATAATAGCATCTACCTATAGATGCTGTGGTTTAGGAACAGTCGCCACAAAATTGGGGAACAAGTATTTAAAAAAAACATTCTTTGTTTTCACGAAATAATTCGTATCTGATATTCAATTTGGACACGAACAAGTGGCAATCATTGTGAACGTTTCAATCGACCCATAAAGCACACCAAAATCTGGGTTTTGTAGATTTAACCTCGTGGATTTCTCTACACTCCAAAAGTGTTAAATTTGTTTATTGGCATACCCAATGAGCCAAAAATGGCTCTAATCAGTGAACAATCATGATTTTCGAAATAAATTTGCAAATTGTTGAAGAATTTGCAAACCAAGCTGAACGTAATTGAAAATAGAGTTAGAAGATCTGACCAAATTGTAAGCATTTAATCGTTATCAGAAAGTGCAGCCTCTAAAAAACACCCTTTACTAATAATAAATATTTATTTTTAAATTCATTTAACTAAATTTATTTTCCATTGAACTTTCACTAAAATTACTAAAAAGTATACTTGATTTTTCCTTAGCTTTAAGCAACCTTTTATCTTTTACCCTGTGACTTCCTTTACCTCCTTCCCTCAACAGTCACCCTTCAACGGCCGGCAGGCCAACACCGCAACATATAAGTGATATCTTTAATTTAGGGCCTAATAATAATCATACGCCAAAGTGTTCTTCGGAACACATTCTTTAACATTTTTAAAGTGTATTCATTACACCGGAGTACAATCAGCGGCAACTTTTATGAGGCTTATCCGGCAAAAAGCGAAAGAACAGGCACAGTCACACACACACAACCACAGAAAGCCAAAGAACTCCACGCCCCCTGTTTGAAGTCAAGCCATAAGTAAGGCCAAAAAGGAAACCAAACGATACTTAAGGGAATTGAGAAGGTGGGCATGAAGGCTAACGCGGGCGTAATCATGGCAATGTATTGATGATGGGACTCCTACTCAACGATGATAAGGCGGCGCAAGGGCCAGCGCAGAAAGTATGGCAGGCCATAAAGTTATAAACAAACTAAAAGGGATTAAATGAAGACATCTTTAAGGAAGCAAACGCATTTTCAATATTTTTTCCTTAGTAAAATATTTCCATGAGATAATTAACTTTATTTCAACCACCATTCTCAGGGCGTATTAACGTTTCTTCTTTTGTTTGCGTTACTTTAGGGCATTTGCTACTCGTGGAAATCTCAGCAGGTGATTTAGTTCTCGCTGCTCATTTCTCGCACTTCCTAATGCTTGTGGCAAACTAATTTACTCGTTTAATGCATTAATGCGTTAAGACTTAAACACGAGTAGATGAACATGGGAAAAACGGGGAAAATTAAAAATGGACATGGTGATAATAACCTGATGAATGGATGGGAGGGAGTGGAAGGAAAACAAAGGAAATAAAAAAACTACAAAACTAGGCAACAAAAAGAGGCAATTGAAGGAATTGAAACCAATATGAATGAAAAAAATCGGAAAAATATATCAAAATTCTTAAATTTGAAAGATAGTGAAAATTCGTAAAACAAAAAAAAAATATTTTTTGTTTTATTTTTTTTTTTGTTTTAAAAAATTTCACTTTGCGATTTTTTCTCATTCACAAAATTTATTGGTTTTAATAATATATAAAAAAATTAATATTTGTAAATAAAAAAAATATTTTTTGTTTTTTTTTTCACTTTTTTCAAATTTAATAAATTGTATGAATTTCAAAACATATCAAAATTCATAAATTTGAAAAAAGTGAAAATTTGTAAAACAAAAAAAAAATATATATATATATATATGTAGGGGTGGGTTTGCCTTCGAATGAATGAAACACTTGACATGTCTAGTTTTTAAATGTTTATTACATTATTATTATTAACTTATTTATTAAATTATAATTATTATTAGTAAGAGTGATATTAATTAATGATTCAATACAGAACGGCTTGAGTTCGTCAACACGTCTATACGCCCAGCTCCCACATATATATATTTTTTTATTTTTTTTTTGCTTTAAAAATTTTCACATTTTTCAAATTTAAGAATTTTAATATAAAAACAAGTAAAAACGGCGTTAAGTTCGGCCGGGCCGAACTTTATATACCCTCCACCATGGATTGCATTCCACAGAGATTGTTGGTTTTCGTATAAGTGCAGTAATATTACAGGAAAATATAATTTTTTTAATATAGCCAAACCAAAACAAATACAAATATTGAAAAAATAATTTTATAAATAAATATAAGATTTTAATTATTTCAAACAATTATTTATATCAAATCAAAAACTAAATATTCTCACATTTATATTTTCAAAATGCTTAAATACCATAAATATTGATAGATAGTGGCTGCTACAGTTGGTTGTATTTCCATTCTATTTTAATTCCAAAATTTTGAAAATCCATTATTAGACGTACATAGTGCAAAATAACCTAACTTCATGATTCAACCAATTTTTGCCGTAAAAGAAAAAGTACGAATCAGAGGAATGTATACACCGAATTCCATGATTCCAGCTGCGCCCATTTGGTTGGTACCATTTGTATTCCCTTTTTCCATTTTAACCCCAAAAAGTACGAATTTCGAAAAATTCGTCTATTTTCCGTGTCTACGCAGTCAGAGGATGACTCTAGCTACGGTCATTTGTTTGGTACTATTTTTATCATTTAGTTTTTTTTATCATTTTAACCCCAAAAAGTCCGAATTTTGAAAAATCTGTCTATTTTAAGTGTCTACGCAATCAGAGGAATGTATACGCCGAATTTCATTATTCCAGGTGCAGCCGTTTGGTTAGTACAATTTTAATCCCTCCGTACCCACTGCATCCCTTGAAAGTACGAATTTGGAAAAAACCTTTTATTTTTCATGTCTACGTAGTCAAAGGACCCCTTTTTCTATTTTGACCATAAAAAGTACGAATTTCGAAAAATCAGTTTATTTCCGTGTCTACACAGTCAGAGGAATGTATACTCCGAATTTGATGACTCTAGCTGCGGCCATTTGATTGATACTATTTTTATCCCCGTTTTTCATTTTAAACCCAAAAAATACGAATTTTGAAAAATCCGTGTATTTTACTTATCTATGCAATCAGATGAATGTATACACCGAATTTCATTATTCTAGGTACAGCCGTTTGGTTGGTACCATTTTTATCCCTCTATTCCCATTTTACCCCTTAAAAGTACGAATTTGGAAAAAATAATTTTATATTATTTATCTACTCAATTACAGGAATGTACACACCGAATTTCGTGTTTCTAGCTGTTGTCGTTTGAAAGGTACCATTTTTATCCCTTTTTGTCCCATTTCACAAACTACGAATAAGAATCACTTTATGGTGCACGTTTTTGCTATAAGGGGAATGTGCATACCAAATATCAAGCAAATATAAACAGACACATTCAAAAAAAATGTTAAACTATTAGCGATTATTATGGGTATTTTTAGTCCTTGTGAGGGCCGATTTCGACCCGTTTCAATCCCAACCGAGCAACGACTATAAGACGCATTTATGGAAAATTTGAACGTTCTAGCTCCTTTCGTTTAGATGCTAGCGTGCTTTCCATAGACGGACAGACGGACGGACGGACATGGCGTCTTAGAATTTTATGACGATCAAGAATATATATACTTTATAGGGTCTCAGGTCGATATTTCAAGGTGTTACAAACGGAATGACAAAGTTAGTATACCCCCATCCTGGAGGTGGAGGGTATAAAAATCGCCAAAATATATCAAAATTCTTAAATTTGAAAAAAAGCGAAAATTTGTAAAACAAAAAATATTTTTTTGAAAATTTGTAAATCAAAAAAAAAAAATTTTTTTATTTCTTGAGTTTTTTTGTTTTACAAATTTTCCAAAAAAAAACTTTTTTATTTTTTTTGTTTTGCAAAATTTTTAAATTTGAAAAAAGTAAAAATTTGTAAAAAAAAATTAAAAAAAAATAATTTTTTAAAACAAAAAAAAACTTTTTTTGTTTTTTGATTTTTATTTTACAAATTTTCACTTGTTTCAAATTTAAAAACTTGTAAAACAAAAAAAAATAAAAATTTGTGTGTGTCGACTTAGTTCAGTGGAATATTTTGTTTATCAGCGCTTCTCATTTGTATTATGTGACCGCTGGTATTAATGTGAATCCTGATTTAAGTCAAAGACATACATTCGATGCGAAAGTTCTGACGAGATGGGGTAGCGCCCATCGAAACTGCGCAGTAAACTTTTAGCTGCAACAATAAAGGTCTCACTTTGCCTTTTTGCTAATTTTGGGTTCTGCTGAAGACTTCAGCACAACCTTTGGTCTTAAACCAAAATAAATGACAACATAATATATACAACAAATAAAAAATATATATTTTTTTGTCTGTTTTACAAATTTTCACTTTTTTCAAATTTAAGAATTTTGATATATTATTGGGATTTTCTTAAACTCATACACAGTTGGAATTTCAATTCCAGACAATTTACTATTGACATCCCAAGTAAAAAAACATTACAATCGAAGACAAAAAACTTAATCTCCTGAACCACAATCAGCTCAACGTGATGTGGAAGGATAAAACTGAACGTGAACAAGAGACAGCAACAAAAGATGCTTTAAATGTCTAAGATTGAAGGGTTAAAACATTTCAAATGTGACAGAAACACGACAGTTATTTCTTTTTAGCCAAAAACACTCCTTTTCACACCCGAGTCCTCTTGTTTGAAATGTTGTTTATGTTCCATTAACGGCCAAACGCCATAGATGTCAATATTCAATTTCGAAATTTCCTAATCCTCCACCACCAATCGAATCCATAACAAGAGCTTTGGAAATATTTTCTTCCGGCATCGCTGATGTTATTCCAATTTAATTGAAATAATGTTGTTTGCCTTTTAGAGTCTCAAAAATAAAATAAAAAAGGAAAAACGAAAAAAATCAATTTAAAAGGAATTTGAAGTTCTTTTTTTCTTTTTTAGGTTAAAGAGGAAGCCGCACACATCATAATTTCACCACTCGCATTCGCTGGATATCGTGGGTGTTTTCGTTCGTTGGAAGAAAAAATGAAATATTTCTTTGAGGCTCCGCAAATATTTGCTTAGGTCTGGCGCATCATGGAAAGTGCTTGTGACAAGGAAATAGCTGGCTATGCAAAATTATTATTTGATACATGGTGAGCAGAGAGAAAATAAAATAAAGAAGCACAAATTTGCCATTCATCATCGCGTGTCTTTTTTTTTGAGGTCTTGCAAAGCATTTGTCCTTGAAGGCGTGGAACTAATTTAATGTCATAAATATAATAATCTGTTAGCCGGAAGAGAATTCATATAGAGTAATGAATTACACGAGCTGAGACAAATTCTCCCAAAATTATCATTAATTCAATGTCTTAAGAGATGTATGATGGATATGTGTTATTAGGAGTTGAAAAGAGCCCAAATTGATGTACGTCTTAAAGGCTCTAGGATTAAGGGACGATTGAGGGTCTTGATACACGAACAAATGATATAAATTTCGAAGTCTTGCTGAATATAGGGTTGAATCTTAAATAATCTAGGTATGAAGAATAACAGAGGACCTTACAAATTGAAATGATGGCTGATAACACAAGTGATAAAGTAAAATGATAACTGAGAGTATTAAAAGATCCACGATAGAAGAATAACTGAGAGCATTAGAAGGTCGACAATAGAAAGATGAAAAGAGATTCTTAAAAGATCCAATATAGAATGATAGAAGCAATATCTGAAAGGATTCACAATTGAAAGATAGAAAGAGAGTATTGAAAGATCAACGCTAAAATGATGGAAGGTCTTTGAAGATATATAGAATAGAACGTAGAAGAAATGTCTTAAAAGATCCAAGATAGAATGATAAAAGTAAAATCTGAAAAGGTCCACAATAGATAGAATGATAGAAGCAAAGTCTGAAAATACGGACAAATAGAAGGAAAGTCTTAAAAGATCCTTTATAGATGGATAGTCTTAGAAGGTCCACATTAGAAAGATAGAAGGAGAGTCTTAAAGATCCAAGGTAGAAGGATAGACTTAAAAGATCCACAATAGAATGAATACTAACTCAGAGACTTGAAAGTCCACAACAGAGGGATAACTGAGATTCTTAAAGATTTCCGAAAGAATATTAGGATAATATCTGATAGTTACAATACACAATAGAATGATAAAAGGAGAGTATCGAAAGATCCACGGTATAACGATGGAAGGAGTCTTTGAAGGTCCACAATAGAACGTAGAAGAAATGTCTTAAAAGATCCAAGATAGAATGATAAAAAAAATATCTGAAAAGGTCCACAATAGAATGATAGAAGGAGAGTATTAAAAGTTCCACGTAGAATGATAGAAGCAAAGCCTGAAAATGTCCGCAATAGACAAATAGAAAGAAAGCCTTAAAATATCCACTACAGAAGAATAGTCTTAGAAGGTCCACAATAGAAAGATAGAAGGAGAGTCTTAAAGATCCAAGGTAGAAGGATAGACTTAAAAGATCCACGATAGAATGAATACTAACTCAGAGACTTCAAAGTCCACAACAGAGGGATAACTGAGATTCTTAAAGATTTCCGAAAGAATATTAGGATAATATCTGATAGTTACAATACAGAATAGAAAGAAAGAAGGAGAGTATTGAAAGATCCACGGTATAATGATGGAAGGAGTCTTTGAAGGTCCACAATAGAACGTAGAAGGAACGTCTTAAAAGATCCAAGATAGAATGATAAAAGTAAAATATGAAAAGGTCCACAATAGAATGATAGAAGGAGAGTATTAAAAGTTCCACGTAGAATGATAGAAGCCAAGTCTGAAAATACGGACAAATAGAAGGAAAGTCTTAAAAGATCCTTTATAGAAGGATAGTCTTAGAAGGTCCACAATAGAAAGATAGAAGGAGAGTCTTAAAGATCCAAGGTAGAAGGATAGACTTAAAAGATCCACGATAGAATGAATACTAACTCAGAGACTTGAAAGTCCACAACAGAGGGATAACTGAGATTCTTAAAGATTTTTGAAAGAATATTAGGATAATATCTAATAGTTACAATACACAATAGAAAGAAAGAAGGAGAGTATTAAAAGATCCACGGTATAATGATGGAATGAGTCTTTGAAGGTCCACAATAGGACGTAGAAGGAACGTCTTAAAAGATCCAAGATAGAATGATAAAAGTAAAATATGAAAAGGTCCACAATAGAATGATAGAAGGAGAGTATTAAAAGTTCCACGTAGAATGATAGAAGCCAAGTCTGAAAATACGGACAAATAGAAGGAAAGTCTTAAAAGATCCTTTATAGAAGGATAGTCTTAGAAGGTCCACAATAGAAAGATAGAAGGAGAGTCTTAAAGATCCAAGGTAGAAGGATAGACTTAAAAGATCCACGATAGAATGAATACTAACTCAGAGACTTGAAAGTCCACAACAGAGGGATAACTGAGATTCTTAAAGATTTCCGAAAGAATATTAGGATAATATCTGATAGTTACAATACACAATAGAATGATAAAAGGAGAGTATCGAAAGATCCACGGTATAATGATGGAAGGAGTCTTTGAAGGTCCACAATAGAACGTAGAAGAAATGTCTTAAAAGATCCAAGATAGAATGATAAAAGTAAAATCTTAAAAGGCCCACAATAGAATAATAGAAGGA
Source organism: Polietes domitor (assembly GCA_947397865.1). Classification (NCBI taxonomy): domain Eukaryota; kingdom Metazoa; phylum Arthropoda; class Insecta; order Diptera; family Muscidae; genus Polietes; species Polietes domitor. The sequence goes on from OX377620.1 coordinate 17,741,777, forward strand.
GAGTATTAAAAGTTCCACGATAGAATGATAGAAGCCAAGTCTGAAAATACGGACAAATAGAAGGAAAGTCTTAAAAGATCCTTTATAGAAGGATAGTCTTAGAAGGTCCATAATAGAAAGATAGAAGGAGAGTCTTAAAGATCCACGGTAGAAGGATAGACTTAAAAGATCCACGTTAGAATGAATACTAACTCAGAGTTTGAGATTCTTAAAGATTTCTGAAAGAACATTAGAATTATAGTCTGATAGTCTTAACAGGTCTAGCATAGAAGGAAAAGCGGTTACTTTTACCCGAGCAAGACAAAATATATCGATGGCTTATATTCATAAGTGGATATGAACCATTTTCTCGAAATTGAGTTTATGATGCCAAACTATTCTCAGATTTGGATGTCATCTGTCTATAAATTTGGAAATTCATTTTTTTTTTAATTTTTCTGATTTGGCTATATACTCACACGTTAATTTGTGACTGCTAAAGTGCCTATGAACATAAAAATAACATAAATAATATAGTTCAAAAATAACATAAATAATATAGTTCAAATATAACCGAAGGGCATATCACATTATCAAATTCCATCATTAGGCGGTTAATAGCATTTCGGTTCCTAAGTTATCAGGCTAAAATAAGATAAATAGTGGCTGTAAAGTCAAAAATTGTGAAAAGTATCTTTAGAAAAACCTTTTTATCATATTGAGAATACCAAAATATGTTTATGGCGTATGATTGCTGACTTCATTCGGAATATTTGTGTCAGAAAAGTTTCAGAATCCTGAACAGAGAAAGTTTAAATATAAGCAATTGCAACCCCGAATTTTGAATTTTTGCAGCGATTTTCGCGACTGACTTTCCTAAACAATATCCAATTAGTATTTTTTGTTTACCGTGACCAAACGAATATACACTTTTTGTAAAAAAATTGGAAAAATGGTAGCAATCTGAAGGATGAAGCTGGAATCTTTAAATTCGCTGTGTACATCCCAGAAAATGCGTTATCATTGCACAACATTGCCAACATTTCATGAAAAAACGTTATCGAGTTTACAATAATTATATATTTGAGCATTAATGGCTATTTGCTTATTTCCAAATTCATAATGCTCAATTTTAAACGTACAAATGTGGCTATGAACCATAAAACCGCGAATAATAGGAAATTTCGAAAACTTTTCAATCGCAACTATTAGTAATCCTCTTTAGATTAAACTGTAGAAGAATGATTCATAATTACTCTTAAAATAAAGGAGAAAATCAGTGTTTGCGCTCTCCTGAATAATTGTGTTTATGTTCATAGCCACTTATGAATATAAGCCCTCGATAACAGCTTTAATTTTAGATAGGTTGGGGCGATTTGTCTGGGAGGTACCGAAAGGGGCGTGTCAAATCCCGCCATATCTTGCACGCTTAAAGTTCTTATAAAAACTTTATCATATAGAAAAATATAGCTATGAATATAGCCAATGAAACTTCCGACAATCCGCCTGGAAGTTTCATTGGTTTTTATTTAACATAGTAATATGGACCATTTGTGCGGGAAGTACATCGCAATCTCGCCCATCTTCGAACTTAAACTAAGTTTGGGAAAAATATTACCATGTAGAAAGTTTGAATTGACACCTTACTGCTTTCGAGAGTTATCGTGTATACCAGACAGACGGACGGACATGGCTCAAAAATCTTAAAATGTTGTGAAAGGTCACTTCATTAATGCGTTACACTTTTTTCTGTCCCAAATGGTAAATACCCTCCTACTCTGTAGAGTGAGTGTATAATGGCAACTAAGAATCACAGAAGGTCCACGATAGAAAGATGACTGAGAGTCTTAAAGGAACACCACAGAAGAATAGCAGAGAATTTAAAAAGAAAGAAAAGGGCATATAATAACGTCTTTACTCCGAATCCTTAAATCTTCGCATCTCCATCAGACTTCTAGACGAATGTATGCTCTTCCGGGCATATATCTAACTCAAACATCTTTACAAGTTTCAAAATCATATATAGATTTAATATATATAAAAGAGTTGCGTTACTGACTGACTTATCATTGCACACTGGTCCCAAATTCATTTTTTATGGCATAAAGTCGAAAAATAAACATACAGTCTTGTAATTTTACACATTTGCTAGACATATCATACGCAAAAAATAAAAATAAAATTGGGCCGATCGGACCACGCCCACTACCACCTCCCATATAAACTCAATATATAACCAACATAATTATCACCCTGTATTGGTACAGGGTGACCAAAAACAAAATTTTATGAAAGCTTAAAAGAATGAAGAGTTGTTTATTTTGACGAAATGTGTTTTTCTAAACATTATTACAAAAGAAAATATAGCATACAAATAGTATACTAAATTTATTCAAGAAATAAAGTAATATACATGTGTACAAAAAGGTGAATGATGTTGTATACCATTTTAAAGGTTCTTTCAATACCTTTTAAATAAAATATTGATGGGCCTCGTACACAAACCTAATTCAGAGATATATAATAATCATATATATGTCTATGGCTAATTAAAAACTGTACTAAAATAAAATGACAATTGTTGGAGTTTGCCGAAAAATGCTGACGAGATATTAATTCCACCATAAACTACAACCTCAGACGATCAGTTTCACATTTACACTTTGAGTCAAGTTGAGTCATACATATAACTTTTGGTCCACGACATTTACAGATTATGTTCTCTACAAATCACAAAATTACAATACCTATGAATACTTACAAGACCACAATAATCATAAAATGTTAAATATAATTTTTCAACTACTAACTCTTGCCGTCAATTTTCATAATATAGTCACTTTATTACTTTCTTTTTAAGTCTTGATTTTAATTAATTTGTATATCAAAATTAATGCCACTTTTTTTTTGAACCGCAAAGTTTAAGAACCATTCAGGCTTGTGGTGTTGCCACGTAATTTTATCCAGTATATTTTCTTGATTGCTTGGAGTGTTGCCATAAAGAAAATATATACACATTTACCACTTTCCAATTTTAAATTTTTTGAATTTCTGCCAAAAAATGGATTTGGGACAATAGTGCCCCATACAAATGTCCTTTAAGATTTAAAATTTTTTGTCAAACACATACATTTACAGGATACAAAAATCCTTCCCGTTTTCACTTTTTCACCGAATTAAATTGTATTCGGATTGAAAGTGGAGTGTATCATAGAGTCGGCCCCGCCCGACTTTAGCCTTTCCTTACAGGTTTTTTTAGTTTTGGTTAAATAGCGAGAAAGTCCCTTTTTATACACTCCACGAGAGAATTATGTCTTTGTGCATTTGTTTGTAACACCCAAAAGGAAGGGAGATATACCCATTGTTAATTATACCGATCGGCTAGAATCACTTTCTGAGTCGATTTAGCAATATCCGTCTGTCCATCTATTGTTGTAATCACGATACAGGTCGCAATTGTAGCCAGAACCAAACGAAACTTTGTACAACGAAGTTTTTCGGGACAAGGACGAACGCTATTTAATTTGAAGAAAATCGGTTCAGATTTAGATATAGCCCCCATACGAATTTCACTCCCGATTTGACCCTTTTCATTCTAGATACAACATATTTTCTTCAAAATTGGCAAAACATCTTATAGTTCAACTAGAAACACCTGTGGTAAAAATATGTTATATCGGTTCAGATTTATATATAGCTCCCATACGAATTTCACTCCCGATTTGACCCTTTTCACTGTAGATACCACATATTTCAACAGATTTTCTTCAAAATTGGCAAAACACTTTATATTTCAACTGGAAACACCTGTGGTAAAAATGTGTTAGATCGGTTCAGATTTATATATAGCTCCCATACAAATTTCGCTCCCAATTTGAATTTTTCCGCTCTAGAATCCACATCTTTTAACAGATTTTCATCAAAATTGGCAAAACATCATATATTTAAACTAGGTACACCTGTGGTAAAATTGTGTTAGATCGGTTCAGATAGCTCTGATACAAATTTCGTTCCTCCAGAAACCGCGTATTTTCAGAGAATTTCTTAAAATTGAGCATAACACGTTATACTTCAACTAGAAGAACTTATTGTGAAAGTTAGTCACTTGTTTGGATATAGCCCCGATACAAATATTATTCTCGATTTGACAAATTTGACCTGGTCATATTAGCCTGTGATTAGGAAACATACAAAAAATTCCCATTTTCACTTTTTTACTGAATTGAATTGTATTCTGATAGAAAGAGGAGTGTGTCATATAGTCGGCCCCGCCCGACTTTAGCCTTTCCTTACTTGTTTGAATTAAATAACTAAAGATTCTATTATAAGAAGAAGTAGAACAATTCAAAAAATCGATTTAGACATATGTGAAGACGACATGTACTTCTACAAGAAGGGCCACTACTTCCACATTTATCCATATGATTTCATCAAATATTCCTTGTTTTCTTCGCTGAGATGCCAGCCATTAAAAATATTATATTACCTAATTTTTAAAGAGGATTTTCGAGCTATGAAAATTATGATTTTTTAATCTTTTCCGGCTGCGAAGAGGGCTGTAGCTTCAACATGTCTACATAGATATTTTACATAAAGACTTTGTAAGCTATTAAAAAATAATAAAAAATGTATTTTCCAATTCCAGCAAAAAAATATTATTTTCGCCTGCAATTTCTGGAAAAAAGTTTACCTGCCCACAAATAATGATTGCTTTTCATATCTGCATAATACTTGTCGGCACCTCCGTATCAAATACTAAAAAAACTTGCATAAAAGGATAAATTCTCAAGGAGACTGACTTTATGATTCCAATTGTCCGAACGAAACGAAACAAAAGGAATTCTAAAGCAGTGAATCCTTATCTCCAACAATAGCAACATTCTTGGAATAAGGAATACCAAATATTTCACATTTCCATCCAACTCCATTGTCGGCATGCTCGACAAGTAGAAGGTTCTCTGCAGACACAGATTATAAATGTCCCATTTTTGTGGTAATGGCTGTAACGACATCAAAGACAAGCAAATGTGTAGCCTGGCAAGTCGTAAAGGACACTCGAACAGAGAAATTCATTTACGCCCATAAACCCGCAGAGTAAATGGAACGAACATACACAACTCCCACACACACACACAATTTTTGGGAAACAACTTTCTTTCAGCTATCCTTGGGATGGAGCAACAAGTAAAAGGAATCACAAAAGAAAAACCAAAACATTTTCTAAAGTACAAACAATGGCTGGAGGGTAATTCTTCTTAGAAAATGAACAGACTCTTTCTTCTTCGTCTTCTTCTGCTGAGGAGTGGTGTGTGTGGAACAGTTCAGATTTATTTAGACTTTGGCCCATAGATGTGCTCTCGAGTGCTCAGGTACTCTTCCTCCATCACCAGGTGCTTGTTGGTCTCAGTCGTGGCAACAAATGTCTCCAACACAATAAACAAACGCCCACCTCCCACTCACTTTGGTTGACAAGTCAACTGAAGGCCGTGCCGTGTGCGCTGTGTGTCATTTGTCTTGGAAAGAAAAACCTGAGCGACTGAAGGTTAACAGGTGCACACAACGTCTTTCAATTTGTTTTCCTTGTCTGGGGTTTCTTTTTCGTTCGTTTTCAGTTTTCAAATAAACTCAGCAACATTTTCAGGCGTCACTTAATGTTGGCTGGCAGTCACCTCATCAGGATGCATTAGCACCCTGGAGGTATTCTAGAGATGAAGATCCGGGTACAGGATGTTTAGGGTTTGACGAAATATCAAACATTTTTTTATGTAAGTTGGATTTCTAAACTCGAAAGCGATATATATATTTTTTGATAATTAAAAAAATTATAAAATTCCCATTTTCGTCGAAGGTACTTTTAATGTTTATACTCTCATTTTTGAAATATAAGTCCGATCACACCCGTTTATATATACAGTAAGAACTAATTAGGGTGGCTACAAATGTTGTCAGTTCCACTTTCACCTAGAGACAGTGGTTTAGGAACAGTCGCTACAGTTAAAAAAAATATATTTTTTAATAAAATTCCCATTTTCCTCGAAGGTACTTTCACATAAAATCAGTGGTTTATGAATAGTCGACAAAAACTTAAGAAAAAACATTTTTTTTGAAACGAATTTTGGTGGCACGAAAAAATATATAAAAAATAGAGAAAAAATTGGGAAAAATTATTTTGATTTATTTTTTAATAGCTAACATTTTAGTGAAGAAAATAATGTCTATATGTAAAAAATCTATGAGTTAGTATAGAAGTTATGGCTCTATTGGTGGACGCAAAGGATTTAAAAAAATCGTATTTTTTAAATTAAGTTTTAATAAAGCGAAATCCCCTTTACAAATTATATAACAGACTATTTTATCATAATTGAATAAAATTTGAAATCCTAGCGCAGAAAATAAGGTCTATTCGATGAAAATCTATGGATAAATGTAGAAGCTATGACCCTTATTGTAGAAGTACATGTCGTCTTCACGAATGATAAAAAATTTATCAAATTACTTATATAAGAAGACCCATAAGTTCCACATTTATACATAGATTTTCTTCATATAGGACTTGTTTTCTTCGACAATATGTCAGCTATGCTTTGTCATCTATTTCGTAAAGTTGTGTTTTGCGCTATTTAAATAAAAATTACATATTTACAATGAGTTAAAAAACTCTTTTGTATCTGCAAATAGAGTCATAACGTGTACATTTAAATATAGATCTTTTTTTAGACATCATTTTATTCGTTAGGGTGTTAGCTATTGAAAAATGGAACAGAATATTTTTTTTAATTTTTTGCCAATTTTTATTTAATTTTTTTTTCGAAAAAAATAATATTTTTATTATTTTTTATTTTTAATTATTTTTCTCTATTTTTTAAATTTTTGCCAATTTTTATTTAAAAATTATTTTTTTTTTTCGAAAAAAAAAAAATATTTTTATTATTTTCATTCTTTTTTCTCTATTTTTGGCGACAATTTTTGTCAATTTTTAATTTTAAAACAAGATTTTTTCGAAAACAGTATTTTTATATTTTCGAAGAGAAAACATATTTTTATTATTTTTTATTTTTAATTATTTTTTAAATTTTTCCCAATTTTTATTTAAAAATTATTTTTTTCAAAAAAAAAATATTTTTATTATTTTCATTCTTTTTCCTCTATTTTTGGCGACTATTGCAATTTTTGTCAATTTTTAATTTTAAAACAAAATTTTTTATTATTTCTTATTTTTAATTATTTTTCTCTATTTTTAAAATTTTTGCCAATTTTTATTTAAAAATTTTTTTTTTCGAAAGAAAAAAATATTTTTTTATTTTCATCCTTTTTTCTCTATTTTTGGCGACTATTGCAATTTTTGTCAATTTTTAATTTTAAAACAAAATTTTTTATTATTTCTTATTTTTAATTATTTTTCTCTATTTTTTAAATTTTTGCCAATTTTTATTTAAAAATTATTTTTTTTTCGAAAAAAAAAATATTTTCATTATTTTCATTCTTTTTTCTCTATTTTTGGCGACTATTGCAATTTTTTGTCAATTTTTAATTTTAAAACAAAACATTATTTTTATATTTTCGAAGAGAAAACATATTTTTATTATTTTTTATTTTTAATTATTTTTTAAATTTTTCCCAATTTTTGTTTAAAAATTATTTAAAAAAAAATATTTTTATTATTTTCATTCTTTTTTCTCTATTTTTGGCGACTATTGCAATTTTTTGTCAATTTTTAATTTTAAAACAAGATTTTTTCGAAAGCGAAAACATATTTTTATTATTTTTTATTTTTAATTATTTTTTAAAATTTTCCCAATTTTTATTTAAAAATTATTTTTTTCAAAAAAAAAATATTTTTATTATTTTCATTCTTTTTCCTCTATTTTTGGCGACTATTGCAATTTTTGTCAATTTTTAATTTTAAAACAAAATTTTTTATTATTTCTTATTTTTAATTATTTTTCTCTATTTTTTATATTTTTGCCAATTTTTATTTAAAAATTATTTTTTTTTTCGAAAAAAAAATATATTTATTATTTTCATTCTTTTTTCTCTATTTTTGGCGACTATTGCAATTTATGTCAATTTTAAATTTTAAAACAATATTTTTTTCGAAAACATTATTTTTATATTTTCAAAAAAAAAATTATTATTTTTAATTATTTTTTCTCTATTTTTTTAAATTTTTGCCAATTTTTATTTAAAAATTATTTTTTTCGAAAGAAAAAATAGTTTTATTATTTTCATTATTTTTTTCTATTTTTGGCGACTATTGCAATTATTGTCAATTTTTAATTTTAAAACAAGATTTTTTTCGAAAACATTATTTTTATTTTTTCATTTAATTTATTTTTCTCTATGTTTTAGCGATTATTGTATCAAACACAGTTTACAGTTGAAAGTGATATTTACAAAATATATAGTCATCATAATTACCTTTAATTTGACATATAAACAATTTACATTGTTTATTAAAAACCCGATGGATTGAAAGTACTAACCCTCAATCATTGATTACTACATTAATGTACTAATTTTCTAACCCATGTAGTAGTCTTCCAAGTCAGCCAACACCGAGTTCAACCTATCATATTTTTAATCGAAAAACAAAATGTGCCGAAAAAAAAATGTAACACAAAAAATGGTATTAAAAAAGTTAAATAAATTCCATATTTTACTCTCCACAGGATTGTTGCAACATTTCGTTACTTTCGTTTGTGGCGCCAAGAGCGCACAGTGTTAGGACTTGGTACAAAAGTGAGATGGAAAAAAGTAAAAAAGGCGTGCCCGAATTTTATACTGCGCCATGGTTATCATTACGCAGTATTACCGGTTCACTAGAGTTTTTATGTAAATTGCGATATTTGTTTACTGTTTTTACCGAGAAATTTTCCCAGTTGAATCAAATATTGATTACACACCGAAATAAAACAAATGAAAAAAATACTTGCCGTGTGGATCATGATAATGTAATAAATGTCTAAATATATTGATTTTTTTTTTATGTCAGAATTCTTGATTTATTTACTTCATCATTTATTACAATTCAAATTATAATTATATGACTTATACGATAAGGTCATTAGCAACTAAGGCTATCGGCATTGTCAGAATTTTTGGAATTGGAATTTTATGAGGATCAGTTTTGTGGAAGATCTTAACCCTCTAACGACTCTTTCAATTTGATCTTTTTTTTTGGGTCCGGGAATTCTCGAATCGTTTCCCGGGAATTCCCGTCCAAATTTTTGCGGAAATTCCCGGGAAAAATTTTTCAATTTCCCGGGAATACGGGAAATATTGGAAAATTTTTAGAATTGGAATTTTTAGATGTATTTCAAATTCATATATGTATTTACGTTACTGACAATAATGAGTATTTGTTGAGTATTTGTTTATATTATATTACTACAAACAAAGCTTTTTAAATTTGCTAAATAGCCATTTTATGCGAAACCCAGCTTGGGTAATAAAAACTTTTTGTAAGGCTATTTGCAGGATCTTTATTGTGAAATAAAAATATCATGCCGATAATACCATGGCTTACATAATGTAAATTTTATTGTTTTCTTAGAAGAATCGAGGTGAATATCTTCTTCAAGAGCAATTTACTTTACATATGTAGCCAGAAAGAAAAAGAGGAATACAATAAAAATTGTTCGCCTGCAAACTTTCAAGAGAAATCTAATAGGAATATAAATATATGCTACGGTGTATTTAAATGGCCCTTTGTAAGAATTAATGACTGGACTATTTCAATATTTTTATTTTTTATGAATTTATTAAATTAGTATTAATTTTTAATGATTCTATTGTTCTTACAGTCTAGAATATTCCCCCCTGTTTCTATAAAATATTTTTGTCTCCAGACGAATGAACGTTCAAAATTAAATGCGTCATAACATTCTCCGTCATATGAGTTATTTGTTTCCTTAATCGTTTTCAATTTTGAATCTAGTGAAGGTGTCAGTCACTTCTACCTGCGATATAAATATGCAATTCTGACGATTAGTCTACAAGTTTTCAAGTTTATAATGAGAAAATGTAATTTATAATCGGAATATGTAAGTTCACGATGAGAAATGTAAATTCATAAAAGGAAATGTAAATTCATAATAGGAGCATGATAATTCATAATCAGCACTGTAAATTCGTAGTGTGAAATGTAAATTCATATTGAGAAATATAAATTCATAATAAGAACATACAAATTGATAATGAGATATATAAATACAAAATGAGAAAATCCAAACTGATAATGAGAAAATATAAGTTCTTATTCAGGAATATATATTCATAAAATATAAGTTCATAATCAGGAACTCTAAAATTTATAATCGAAGCTATGTACGTACGTTTCTCTATGGATATTTTCGTAGAAACACATATTTTATCAATGTTCTCATTAAAAACTTACATTTTCTCAATATGATTTTATATTTTCTCATTACGAATTCATATTTTCTGAATATGAAACGGTATTTTCTGATTATGAATTTGGATTTTCTGATTATTATGAATTAATTGTACTAAATGAATTATGATTTATATATTTCATTATGAATTAACATGTTCCTATTATAAATTTACATTACCCATTATGAATTTATGTGTCCCTAATATGAATTTACATTTCTCAATATAAATTTGTATGTTCCGAATATAATCTTGAAAAGGTGTAGAGTAAAATATTTGTAAAATGAAAAATAATTTGTAAAATATTTTGACAATAACATTCGTTTCTAATTTGTAATATGACAGTATTGAAAAAAAAAACACACCAGTTATTAAATGTTGATATTTTAAACCATATTGAACATACCTATAAATAAATTACTTTTTCCCGGGAATTCCCGGGATTCCCGGGAATGAAATTTTTCATTCCCGTTTTCCCGGGAAATGAAAGAAGTACGGGAAACCCCAAACCCTAATTATACATAAAAATCACGAATGCGTCTATAAATTTCGCGATTTCGTTATTTGCAAAGTAAATTTGTATTATTTGGTAGCGTTGTTTACGCGTAAATCTATTCATAAAGCCGGGCAACCGGTTTTTTTTTCAAAATCAACGTTTTCGAAAAACCCAACATTACAGAAAAACCGGGTTTTGATCACTCTAGACAACAGGATGAGAAAATGAAAAACAAAAACGCCAATTAACTTCATTTCGCCCATAGTTTCAGACGTATATCATCCGATTTTAGTGTAAAATGGACTGTCGGACAGTGTAATAATAATCGAATTTTTTAATATTTTTTTTTTTTTGGGTAGGAAAAAAATGAGAAAATTTTTTATAAATTCTATAATGTTAGCTATTAAAAAATAAAACAAAATATTTTTCATTTTCTTCTATTTTTATAGTTTTTTTATCGCGACAGAATTGAGGCATTTTGAGTCATAAAATCAACACAAAATATTTATGTATAAATTTCAAAAATACTAAAATTCCGACTTTCGTCGAAGGCTCGACATAATAATTGTATTTTAAATAATTTTTTTGTCAAAAAAAAATAAATCTTAACGAAGAAACGATGTTCTAGTTGATTATATTCTATAATGTTAGCTATTAAAAAATAAAACATTTTTTTATAGTTTTTTTATCGTGACCGAAGAAATAGGAAACAAATATTTGTTTTCTTAATTTTCTGAAACTGCTTTACAACTTTTATAGCCGACATAATTTCCTATAATTTGTTATCAGACTTATATTTTTAAAATTAGAGTATAAATATTAAATGTAACTTCGTTGCAAATTTAAAATGATTCTTACAAATGTTACTATTATTTAGAAACTCGTAATAAATCAGAAACTATTATGCATTAGGTTAGGTCGCGAAAATAAAGCTTGGATTGTTAAATGATGATTTGCAAAATGTTTCGTTCCTAGAGCATGCCGTCTGTGAGCCAAACGCTTCTGAAAACACCAATAAAAATCATGCTTTTCCCGTGTAATTTTTTTGGTATTTTATTTTTCGCTTGTTTTCATTGTAGTCCCTTAAAACACTTTAAATATAAATTTTGATGCTTGTCTTAGAGTAACTTGTTGGATGAATTACTGGACGTTAATAGTATTTTTTGTGATTTTTCATAGTGACAACTGAAAACTTTTTTGTATTTGGTGGTAGTATTTTTTAAAAATAAATACTAAATAAAAATAAAAATAAATACCTATCTAATGATGCATAAATGTTGAACTTCGGAATGAAATTAACGCCGCTCCTGTAATAAATTATTTCACAAAAATTGAGTCAGTGTCGTCATTTTCGGCCGATATCATTTGTGCATCTTACTTCTATTTATTTTTATTAACACCTTTTACAAAATGTTTCCAAAAAATATATGTTTTTAGCTGTCATTTTTAAAAACCACAAAAAACAATATAAACGTCCAATAATACGAGTATCGAGTCATTGTAAGACAAGTATAAAAATTCCAATTGCTTCCGAGGGTAAAAAAAATACTAGGGAAAACGTGATTTTTAGAGGTGTTTTCATTAGCGTTTAGACTGCTTGACCCAGCGACGAAATATTTTTTGGATCATCATCGTGACCCATCATATTGTACATGAGTGTTACTTCTAATGACAACCATAAAAACTAACATGATTTTGTTCGAAAAATCAAAGTCACAAATAAAACGAGAAAAAACAACACTCTCCTCGGGATACACTAACGATTTTTTTTCCAAAAATCTCACTGACTACAATGACTAGAAATGTCAAAAAAAGTGTTACCGTTCAAGCATGTAATTCATTACATCCAATCCAAGACACTGTGCGACTGTGGTGATGTTCAAATGCGAGTGCTACTGAAGCTGTAGCTGTTGCTTGGCTCACAATGGCACGCTGCTGTGTTCCTTGCCACTGCTGTGACGGAGTTTCTGTTTCCCACTCTGTGTGTTTAATTAAAACCAGCTTTTTTCGTTTTTCATGTGAAACGTGTTGCAAATGCTTAAATCAGCAAATAAATTTTTGGAGAACTTCATGTTCTTCGACTGCTCTAATGGGGGGGGGGTTGTCCTGGAGGGGGGCAGGGGTGACTCCATACAAAACTCGTATGAGTTGCTTGACAGTCGTAATAACACAACACGCCAGATACACCCGAAGAGCAGAAGAGCAACAGCACATAATGGCGTGGCATGTAATGTAACGAGCGCAACGCAACGCATCGCAATGTTAATGTTATTAAATTTGGCCCATTTGTTTCGTCAGATGTGCGAGTGTTGTTTTTTTTCATCCTGTCTGCGGCTGATGAGGAAAATTTAAATTTTCATTCGCAGCACCAGCATTATGCTGAGTAAGAATCTTCTTCATGCCAGGTTTTCGCAGACGTCAGCCAAATTCTAAGGCAGTGGGAGGTGGGAGGACAAGATGGTGGTTGGTATCGCTCGAATATTCAAGAGGTGAACTAAATTAACACTTTATTTTAAAGCTCTCAAGCAAGAAGTCTGATTAAATTTTCATGTAGTGTTTGGCAAATTTGCATTTCTTTTCGACAAACTTTCAGGTGTGGTTTCGGCGAGAAAAGGATGATGCGGAGGGGGATTGTCAGTTTAAGTGCAAAACAGAGAAGATAGAATTTATCAGTCGCGACACATGCTTGCACAGAGACATTATCGATTGTAAATGTCAGGGCCAAGAAAGTTGAGTCTGTTGACTGACACTATTTGAATACTTTAGGCAGCCCTCTCTCTCTCTCTTAAACGCCATGTTCAACGTCTGAAATCTTGAATTTATAATTTTTTGTGATATTCCAAAAAGCACTATTTTGATTTATTCATTATTAATGAACATATTAGGTTATTCCGTAAAATACAAAAATGTTTATATGGCACTAGGACGGGAGGAAAGATGCTTTAGTTATCCTATTTCACTCTTATTTAAGCCGTGTTTAAAAATATTTCTAGATTTAAGGCTTAAACAAGACCATATTTTGTACTTTTGCACCAAGTCCAATGTATGTTACAAGCAACATACAAGCACAATAAACTTGCAAAAAATCAACCGTATCAGTTGGATACATCGCTAGAAAATTACAAAGCAAAAACATAATGCATACAAATCATTTTAACCATATCTCCCGCGAAAATGAAAATTTTGAGAAATATCTAATTTAAACTTTCTGTTTACCGTGCTCTATCAAAATACTCATTTTTCTGTGGAAAATATCGAAATTCAAAAAAAAAACATGGACTAAGTTTAACCAAAGTATTTTTTGTATAAGTTGGCGGTTATTTTGATACTTAAACGCGAAGAGCTTCATTCACAACATTAGTGACCCCCACCTAAATTTTGAGACAATTTTTTTCGTAGAACATTTCAATCCTCAAAAATCCTTTTTGAAAGGACTTTTTTGATTTTCTAGAATAAGTGGGTCACATTTAACCGTAAAGAGAGGAGCTAGAGGGTTAAAATCTTCCTCAAAAATGATTCTCATAGACATCCACAATATAGTTCTGAAAGTAGGAATTCTCTTAGACATTTTTCGCGTAGTATAATGCTCCCTTCGACCAAAAATGAAAACTTTGACCAGCTACAAAGAGAAATTCAGACCAGCTGGACTATGAGTTTATTCTGCAAAAATGATCTACTCAATACGCCCTTTCAGAATTATAGGGTCGATATTCTGTTCCATTCAAAAAGTCTTAATTTGTTTGACAGTGTAAATAGAAGTACACTATATATAGCTTAACTTTTTGTGTTCTTTTTTTTTACAAAATGTTAGCAATTATTAAAAACAAATATTTATTCATTTTTTTCTATTTCTCATGTAAAAAAAAAAACTTTTTTACTCAATTTTTGTTGACTCCGAACTAAGTCGACACACTGAAAATATCACTTTGCCAATTCAGGTACAGTGAAGACGGGACATACCGTACAACAACAACCTTTGCATTGTTGCGAGCGATGCGAGCACATGTATAACATTGAATTGGCAAAGTGTGATTTTTAGTGTGTCGACTTAGTTCGGTGGAATATTTTGTTTATCAGCGCTTCTCATTAGTCGTATGTGATCGCTGGTACTAATATAAACCCTGATTTAAGTCAAAGACATATATTCGTTGCGAAAGTTCTGACGAGATGGGGTAGCGCCCATCGAAACTGCGCAGTCAACTTTTAGCTGCAACAATAAAGGTCTCACATTGCCTTTTTGCTAATTTTGGGTTCTGCTGAAGACTTCGGCACAACCTTTGGTCTTGAACGAAAATTGGTATTTTCTTCCAATAACAACAAATTTTCGGCATCTAAGTGACATGATGGATGTGATTCAGGATTTTCGGAAGATGTTTTAGATGTCTCATCCAAGACTCCTTTTGGGGATTGATGTCTATAAGATTTTTGTCACTGCAAATCCATCTTCCAGCAAAGATTTTTTCCATATTAAATTTTAAATATTTTATATTGTTTTGCCAATCTTTTCTAAAATATATTGCTGTATGAATTTCATTTTCTTTTTTTTTCACGCCCTTACGGCCAAATCCATGAAAGAAAAACATTTCTCATAAATCTGCAAGTTTCCGCAAGATATTACAGCAGAATACAATGAACCATAGTTCGGGCAATTTTTTGTAGTTAATCGCTTGCGGATACACTGTTCTTTCCAAAATGCCTTTTATAAATACTGCATTTTTCTACATCATAATTGTAATAAGATTTGTCTACCCCAATACAAAAAAAAATTCATGTAAATAAGTGTAAAAGATTCTAGAAATTCTCTAATTTTCACAAAATTCAATTTATTTTAGAATTAATTCTCGAAACGCAAAGCCCACAGTACAAAAGTAATAATTTTATTTTATTCACGGTCAAAGCTGATAATATTAATTTTTTCTTCTTGTGACACGCGAACGAAATGGAGGGATTTAATTTTACCGTTTTAAGAATTTTAGGGTTTTTATGCTGCTAATAATCATTTTCATTATGCTAACAATAATTTCTGTTTATTCTGATACGCGACAGTAATTATTTCCCTAAAAAATAGGACAATTTTGGGATTTATTTTTCTCATTTTATGAATTGTGGGATATTTATAATAACAAATTTTTCTTCTTCTGGATAAGCGAACGAAATGAAGGACTTTTCCAAAAAAAAAATCTATTTTTGGGATTTATTTTCCCCGTTTTAAGAATTGTGGAAATTGTATATGAAAAATTCACTGGTATAGCTGCAATACTAATGGTTTCTTCTTCTTATAAGCGAACGAAATGAAAGAATTGTCGTAATTTTTCTAATAAAAATGATATTTGGGATTTGGTTTCTCCTATTATATGAATTGTGGGATTTTTATAAGAAGAATCACAAAAGTTTTATTTTATCAAATATAAAATGATTACAAATACAAGAATTGGTTCTAAAATTTTTTATTTTAACTTTTTTAAAAATCCCACAATTCATACAACGGTGAAAATAAATCCCAAAAAAGTAGATTTTAAAGAAAAAAGTGGTTTGCATTTCTTGAAGAAAAAATTACAAAATGGTGTTGCATATTATCCAACAAAAAAAAAAGTGTGGAAAAAATATTCTAAAATTTGGGATTTTTTTACTAAAATGGGGAAAATAAATGCCAAAAATTTGATTTTTTTAGAAGAAATGGTCTGTATTTCTTCAAATAATTCTAGGTTGTTGTGTTCCATGCCTTTATTTATTGAAGGGATGTGGCAACACTTTCTGCGTACTAAGCTAATAAATGTACTAAATATTTGCTTTGTGATTTGCGAATTTTTAAATATATTTTTATTGGTGTTGAGAGAACCTACATGGGAAGACCAAAGTAATTTAAATGGGACAGCATAAATATGTTTTGTTTACGAAAAAATAAAGACATGTGTACCTGTTGAAACAAGGGAAACAATTCAAACGAAATAATACTACTTTGTGAGTATTAGTCTTATAAAGGGTGATTTTTTAGCTATTATTTTTTTGGCAATACTGGTTTAAACAGCTGACGCACGTTTCGTGTTTTGTTTCACTGTCAAACATCTTCAGTTTGGTCTATAATTGAACCATGAGACGATTCACAAACGAACAACGCTTGCAAATTATTGAATTTTTTATCAAAATGCGTGCTCTGTTAAGAAAGTTTAATCGACCCACTGAAGCGGCTATTCGGGCTATTGTGACTAAATTTCGCACCAAATTTACATTGTCGTACATTAAACCACCAACACGCTTACGTAGAGTGCGAACTGAAGAATATATATAGAAACCGTGGAAATGCCAAAAATGGACTAAGCGGATGGACCACTTGAGGCGCAGTCAAGGTCAACATTTGGACCGTATTATCGATTCAAATAAAGATTTCATGTATTTTTCTGAATTTTATGTGTTTTTTTTTAATCTTTCCCTTTATTTTCCCCACGTTGAGATTTTGGATATTTTGTTGAAAAATAATACCAAGCATAGTTAGACATTTTTTCTACATTAAACCAAAATTTCGTAATGATATCCCAATTCCTGCAGATTTTACGCAATGGAAAAGTGTGCAGCCCTTAAAAAATAATATTTTGGGATTTATTTCCCCGTTTTAGGAACTGTGGGTATTTTAAGTAAAGACATAACTGCATAATAATAATTTTTATTCCTCTAATATCAGAACGAAATGATTAAGCGGACGTAATTTTTATAAATAAAATAATGTTTTTGGGATTTATTTTCCTCGTTTTATGAATAGTTGGTTTTTTATATAGGGAATCCAAGAACATAAATAAATTTGTATTCTTTGTGATATGTGAACGAAATGAGGTGCGGAAATGATATTTTTGTGATTTTTTTCTCCGTTTCAGGAAATTTGGGATTTTTATATGAAGAATCTATGGATGTAGTTGCTAATAATATATTGTTATTTGTTAAAAAATAGTTGTATCTTCAAGATTTATTTTCATTATTTTAGGAATTGTGGTATTATTTGTGGAATAAAACGATTACAAATTCTTGAATTGTTTTTAAACAGATTTTTTGCTAGCTCATTAAAACATCCCTCTATTCCTAAAGCGGGGAAAATAAATCCCAAAAAAATGATTTTTTAAGATTTTTTTGCATTTCTCCTACAAAATGCTCAAAATCCCAACGTCGGGAAAATGTGTGGGGGAGATTTAAACAACTTTCGCCACGCCTTTTTTTCGCAGTGATGAGCTGAATTAAGTACAAATTCTTGAACTGTTTTCAAAAAAAAAATTCTCACATGTCATATTTTTAAATATCTCACAATTCGTAAAGCGGGGAAAATAAATCCCAAAAATTAATTTAAAAATGGTCTCACATTCCCTCCGCCTTTATTTAACGCATGGATGTGATAATTCTTTTTAAGTAAGAAGTCAGCTGTGTGGTTAAAAAATATACTAAACATTTTCTAATAGGTGCTTTAAGATTCGAGAATTTTTGAAATTATATTATTTGTATTGAAAAATTGACAAACTAAAAAAATTATTCTTCTTTTTAATCTTGTCGCTAATTTGGAAAGAACGAAAAAATGAGACATTTTTGGAAGTATATAACTTCTGTTTGAATTATCATAATTGCACCTTTCAACTTGTATAACTAAATTTTCAATAAATGTAATTCATGCAATTAAAAAAAGTAATTAAAGGTTTCCTATAAATTTTGAATTAAATCCAATTCCGATTAATAACTGCACATGATTCAATGTTAACACGAATACTTCGGGCTTTTCCGCTATAATTCAAATATTGCGAGCTCCTGTCATTATTCACAGAATTAATTCACAATACAAGCGAATACAAAACCAATTTAAACGAAATCGATTTACAAAACACCTCCCGTGCGGCCACAGGTTGTAGCTTTAGTCAATAAATATGGTTTTCGTAGAAATGTCTAATTTAAAAATGCATAACTGCATGTTTTCCATCAAAAAAAGGGTTTCACTGCAGCAACCTATGTTCGTGATAACATCTACCATATGTGTATGTACACCTGTAATTATCAGTTGTTGTTCATAATGGAATTCTGCCACCACCACATGAGCGTTGCTCCAAATGTAATTTTCAAAAATAAATTTGAAAATCTTGTTTCGTTTAGTTGAACAACCAAATTCCAAACTACATATTAAAATGCAACAAGCTGCATGTGCTGTGTTATGTTATGTTACTTTACGTTACGTTATTTCTATTAATTCCTAACAGACATAGCAGAGAAAAGGGTTATTCACAAAGAGCTAATTAATTTTTAGTTTGAGAGATAGAAATTATATTTTGAATGAACACATTTAGTAAGGAGTAAACGCCGATAGTAATTCACTGAGTTATTGAAGCTTTAATTAATAATAAATTTTTGCAAAAATACAAATTTTGATCATTGAGGTCCAGTAAAAGTGCTTAAAATTCATCAAAAAGATAAAAATTATGAAAAATTACTAGATTTTCCATGTTTTTTTAAAAAATAGCCGAATTCCCAAAGTGGGGAAAATTTGTTCCAAAATTGGGGATTTTTATTAAAACGGTCGGAATGTTTTTTTCGCCATTTATATCTGTTTTGATGAATTTTATGTATTTTTATTCGACTTCAATTCGTAAAATAATGAGAAATGTCAACTGGAATGAGCAAAACTTGTATTTTTCTTGAAGAAATGAAGGTAATTTTTTCTTAAAAATAATATTTTAATAAAAATAATTTTTTCTTAATAATAATATACAACAACTTGATAGAATTTGATCTTGAAAATGCAGACCATTTTTCCATAAAAAAAAAAAACAATTTTTTGGGATTTATTTTCCCCATTTTAGGAATTATGGGATTTTAAATGAGTAATATATTTTTTTTTTGAAACAGATCAATAATTTATAATCATTTTAATTTTGAAAACGGGGAAAATAAATCCTAAATTCCTTTCACATGTTGGAAGAATAAAAAGTATTTTAGCAGCAGTATCCGTGAATCCTCATATAAAAATCCCACATTTCCTAAAACGGGGAAATTAATACTCAAAAATATCATTTCCGTTCCTACATTTCTTTCACATATTAGTAGAATAGAAATACTATAAGCAGCTATGCCCATGAATTCCATTGAATTGAAACCTAATACACACCGAATTCCGTGTTTCTAGCTGCTGTCGTTTGATAGGTACCATTTTTATACTTTTTTGTTCCAGTTTACCCCCCACGAATAAGAATAACTTTATGGTACACGTTCTTCTTAAAGACGAATGCAGACCTATTGAAAAAACATGAAAAAAACATACTATAAAATATTAAGGTTTTTATGGGGTTCTTTTGTCCAACTTTTTGTTTGTGGGAAGCGATTTTGTTTCTTTCAGCAATTTCCGTTTGCCACAAACATGTCGCAGGGTTTGTGATAAACATAAATCGTTTGGGAAAAACGAATTCGGCTAACATTTTCGATTGTGGGAAACGATGTTGTATCTTTGCGTGTTCCTTTCAACACTTTTCGTTTGAAACAAACATGTCTCAGGGTTTTTGATAAACAGAAATCGTTTGGAACTAACGAATTTCGTTTGTGGGTAACGATTTTGATTCTTTCAAAAATGTTCGTTTGTCACAGACGTGTCACTGGGTTTGTGCTGAACATAATTCGTTTGCGGCAAACGAATCCCGCAAACCAATTTATTTTTCTAACTTTTCGTTTGTGGGATTTTGGATTTTGTTTCCTTGTGTTTTCCTTCCACAATTTTCTTTTAATGCTACAATAATAACCCTTTTACGATTATATATGCTACTACTCCTGCTGCCACTCTCTCTGAATGTGAAGTTGTAGTCGTTGTGGCTGCTGTTGTTATTTGTGGCACGGCGGCATGGCATGCGTGTTGCTTGCATTATAACACATTTTGTTAAATATACACCCTGCAACTCGGCAAACTGCAATCTGCCACATGCCAATCTAAGGGTTTGGGATACGGGCGTACACCGTACCTTCATACCGTCAGTCGTCTGTGTGCGAAATGTTGCCAAAAGTTTTACGATTGACTGGCTGAATGTGACTGCCTGCCCGGTTGGCTGAGTGTGTGCGTGAGAATTCCAAAAAAATAATCACATCCAGCGGCAGCGGAGTGGCAAGAACACACTGCGCTGGGAGTAGCTAACTAAATAAAATTTTTGTTAAAATTAGTACTTTCGCTGAAGTACACCTTAATGTACAACAACATGTGCGCAGAACGCAAACACGCACGCACAGTGTGCAGACATTCAAATTTGCATATGTGGGGGGTAGGAAAGGCAAATGATTTTAGTTTAACTCCACAAAAAAAATTCTCTCAAAAAATGGTATGATAATTTTGGGGTTAAAACTTTTGCAGGATTTTAAATTATTGGAATTGAATTTCAATATTGAATAGAGTTTAAAAAATATTGCATGGGACCTTCAAACTTTAAAGCATGTTTGGTGTATGAGGCTTGCATTCTCAAGGGAGCGTGAAGTAGTGCCTTAAGGCACTGGTCGATTCGAACCATACTATTCCACTGTTTTATGTCCTTTAAATTAAAAAAAATAATTCAGAGTGTGTGTGAAACAGGTATTATGATCTCAACACAAAATAAATATTTTCCGCATGAGTGGCCTCTTCCGAACCGAGCAACCTTAACCATACATTTTATTTTACCTTCCTTTGAAATCGTCCTTGTTTTTCGTGATTGTGGGCTTCGAGGGTATATCACCTAAAGTAGAAAATAATTGCTACACCATTCACACATGAACATTTTACTAACATCACCGCCCCTTGCCACTCCAGCGTATAACGATGCGAGTCGCAACATAATCGACGGTTACATATGACAATCTAAGGACTCTCTATGCATGCTGTGAATGAACTAGAACTGGAGGTGGTGGTTAGAGGTGGATGTGTAGGAGGAGGAGGAGGACGCAGGATAATGTCGTAAACACGTTTCTTTGGTTAAATGTAAAGTAACATACAAATGACAGCGTTACGATGTTACTTCAGTGTTTACGAGAAGAGTCACCGCACGCAACATTCGCTTTCTCACGTTACAAATTCCAGCTTCATTTGCACTCTGCCACTGGATTTGGGAGGAGTGAAGCTGTTCGTTGCGTGTGCAAGAGGGTTATCAAAAAAGAACAGTGGTGTTATTGTTCTTTTTTGTATTTTTTTCGCCATGAATACCAAACAAAAAAATGGAATTACTTCCACAGGAAGCCCATTTTAGTCGCATTCCAAAACCTCAATTTCCATATTTTCCCACATTCAAGGATGTTTTTTTAAACAACTCTTAAACATTTTCACAAGTGAGTGGGAACAAATATTTCGTATTGGGTCACAGAGGTAAGGTGTCTACTTTGTACACAGAAGGTTTCGGATTCGAATCAACGCTTGGGAAAAACCTTCATTTATAAAAATATTGAAAAACAAAAAAATCAATATTTTTATACCCTCCACCTCCAGGATGGGGTATACTAACTTTATCATTCCGTTTGTAACACCTTGAAATAAAGACCTGAAACCCTATAAAATATATATATTCTTGATCGTCATAAAATTTTAAGACGATCTAGCCATGTCCGTCTGTCCGTTTGTTGAAAGCACGGTAGCATCTAAACGAAAGGAGCTAGGACGTCCAAATTTAACATAATGGGAACAATTTTTCCCTCACAAGGACTAAAAATACCCATAATATTCTCTAATATTTTAGAGTATTTAAATTGTTCAATATGTCTGATTGTACAACAAAAACGTCCACCATGAAGTGATTTTTATTCGTAGGAAGTGGGACAATAAGGGATAAAAATGGTACCTTTCAAACGGCCACAGCTAGAAACACGAAATTTCATGTATTTCATGTATAAAAGTATTTCGTAATTTCGTACTTTGAAGGGTTCAAATGGGAATAGAGGGATAAAAATGGTACAAACCAAACGGTGTATACATTCCTCTGATTGCGTAGACACATAAAATAAACACATATTTCGAAATTCGTACTTTTTGGTGTTAAAATGGAAAAAAGGGAGAAAAATAGTACCAACCAAATGACAGCAGCTAAAGTCATGAAATTCGGAATATACATTCCCCTGACTGCGTAGACACGAAAAATAAAAGGTTTCTTCCAAATTCGTACATTCAAGGGATACAATTGGAACAGAGGGATAAAAATGGTACCCGCTAAACGGCTACATCTAGAATGATGAAATTCAGTGTGTACATCCCTCTAATTGCGTAGACACAGAAAATAAACTAATTGTTAGTCTGCACAGTTTTGCCAAAAAAAATGGGCGGTATTGGAAAAGTGGGCGTGGCACCTCCAATACGAATTTAAAACCCATTTTCGAATATTGTCAGTTCTATCACACCTAGAGTGTTGAAATTTTGTGCAAGTGCATCTAGCATAAACCTGCGTAGTTGTGCCAAAAATGGGCTGGATTGGACAAATGGGCGTGGCACCTCCCATAGGAAGTTAAAACCTGTTACTGAATATTGCCAGTTCTATGACACCTAGAGTGCTGAAATTTTGTGTAAGTGCATCTAGCACCAATGTGTACAGCTATGCAAAAAAGGGGCGGTATTGGAGAAGTGGGTGTGGCACCTCCAATACGAAGTTAAAACCCATTTTCTAATATATTTAGTTCTATGACAGATACAATACTGAAATTTTGTGTGAGTGTATCTAGCATAAACCTGCGTAGTTGTGCCAAAAAAGGGCGGTATTGGGAAAGTGGGCGTGGTACCTCACATACGAAGTTAAAACATGTTATCGAATATGGTCAGTTCTATGACACCTAGAGTGCTGAAATTTTGTGTGAGTTGATCCAGTGTAAATAGTTGTGCAAATATGGCCGAAAAGTGGGCGTGACCTTCCCATATAAAATTACAACCGGATTTAGAGTATATTCAACACCGAGATGGGCGGAATGTGGCCGTGATCTTTCCCATAAGAAATTAAAACCTGTTTTTGAGTATATTCGACACCGACATTTCTACATTGTTGTGTGAGTTAATTCAGTTGTAACCTGCTTAGACAATATACAAATGGGCGGGATTTGAAAGTCGGCGCATTTTTGATTTCAATTTTGTAAAATTACACGTTTTCTGTGGATTTTCTTAGCACAATAGTAAAGAAAGGTTACAAAAAGAGAAATATTCATTCGTCAACAGCCGCCTTAAATTAAGCAAGCGGAAATTATATTATTTTTTTAGTTTTTGTGTTGTTTGATAAGTGAACAATTTGATTGAATTTCTATGTGTTTTAACTGAAATGTAATGTAATTTCTTCGTACGAATGAGGTTTTTTGTTTAGGTAATGGAAAGGGAAGAATCACACTTAACAAAAAAATCAATTTGATTTTTGACATTTCTTCCATTATTCGCCGTAAACTAACTTTCTCCAGGGAACATATCCATTTCCTTAGTATCTCAGGGAAGTATCTTGATTATAATTGGCACATATATTACCGATCAGGAGAAAAACCAATATGAAAGCAGATTTTAATTTTACCGTTTGTTTTTTTTGCTTTCTATGATAAATTGATTTTGAATAGCCAGTTTGCTCCATTTGGGTACACCAAATATAAAACCACAATTTTTTCGATTTTTGATTTGAATGCTCCACAGATATTAAAATAACGATTTATCTGACTTCATTTATAGTAAGAAGAATAGTAATTTCATAGAATAGTAAATTCATAGAAAAATTGAGGTTAACACCGTGATAATATAGTCAGTTCTGTTATAACTTCTGATATTATGCTCATTTAAGGGAAGGTTCTTTATTTTGATAAGATATTAAGATTTTTGTCAACTTCTAATGCATTTCGAATTTGATGTTACAATTTTTAAATAAAATCAAGTACATAATAAACGTTCAATATATAGTTGAACTACCCGTAAACTGCCGTGTCTTGTCTATATAACTCTAATTAATTATATTTTATTTAAGTGGACAATTGTTCGATTAATCGGTTAATCGAATAACTCTCGACTTCATTATTCGATTAATTGGAATTTTTAGTTTTCAAATAAACGAAAAATCGAATAACATAAAAGTCCGAATAATTGGATACCCTAATAACAATATTAAATTATTGGAACATTGGCTAATATTAACGAATATTGAACTACTTGCCAAAAAATAAAAGAAAATGGTTCCTTCCAAATAGGGGTATTCGAATGACAGAAAGAGCCGGCAAATCAGCCGAAAGCCGCCGCCGCCGCCGATAATTATGGTTTGGCTTGTAACTCTGCCGTGGAACAGTACTATTTGGATCATATACACATGAAACTAGATATCGTATGTATAAAAAATGTGTAATCAATTTTTTGGTGATATTTTCTCCTTTTTGCAGGAATACAGATGTTTTAATAATTTATTCACTTATTTTTGCGAGTCATACAAGTTATCTTGTTATTATTTGTCAAATGAAAGTGAAGAATGTTAAAAGTACTTACTCATGCTTTTATCGGTATTAGTTTAGCATTAACAACCATTTCAAGTTTAACTTCTTATTTATTTAGTTTATTCATGTTTTATCTTTTAAGGGTGGAACATTGATGCTAAACTAATACCGATAGAATCATAAAATTAAAAATATTTTTAACAGATGTTCTTCTCTTTCATTTGATACTAATATCACCTTTGTATGTCTCGCAAAAATTATTAGAACGTCGATATCTGAGTTAAAGTCCGGTAAAAAGGGTAAGAGATTACCAAATGAAAAACTGAGTACACAGTTTTTCTTCATACATATATGGTCTTGCTTCGGTCCAATAAAAAATTTTAAAATTGTCTCATGTTGTAATATGCATATCATTTGAATTAGTTATAATTTTGAATCAAATGAAATTAATCAAAATTGTTATCTGTCTGTAGTCTGCACTATACGACTTTATCCCGGTCGCGTAATTCTTAAAATGACAAAGAGAAACCTAGGATTTCGTTCAAAATTCATAACCCTTTTGGGCAGGCGAGGCAAAGGACCTTCAAATATCAAATTTGTGAATTTAATTTACTCTGCTCTTTGCCATACAGCTGCACAGTCACATAGACAGACAGTGTGACTGGGTAAATAATTTATAGGCAAATTGTCATGTCGTAACATATATACATACATACATATATCTTTTGGGGCAATGAAGTTTTTATTTGATTTTTTTATATCTGTACGTATGTATGTAACCCAAGTCAAACAAACCTACAAAACTGCGAATTGGTTAAATTTCAAGTGAAGTGAAAAAGGACATTTAATCATTGCCATCGTATGGATGACCTTGATTTGGTTCCACTGTTCATCATTCACATACATATGTATGTATGCATGTAAATACAAATATATGGCAAAAACGTGCTGGTTGGCATTTTCCATTTCATGCCATTTTGCGCAACTGAAAAAAATCCTCGGTCAAAAGTCATATGACTGGATGGTGTTGGATTCAGCCGGATGTGCAAAAGGTGGACTGGGCTTTGCCATTCGTATAGTTTATTTGACTATAGATTGTTATGTTCTGTGAATATTTGCAATAAAATTTGTGTCCAACAAATAAACATTGCCAGGAGTGAATGAGCTTTTATGGGCCGGGGCTTGTTATCGATGCTCCCTTTTGTGTTTGAGTGTTTGTGTTTTATTACAACAAAACTATTGTACTGTGGATATTCGAACTATCTATGATGAGCTAATTCTAAGGGCTTGCCATTTGAATACATATTTAATCGATATCTGTGGCATATGTGGGTATTTTCCATAAATGACTATGACGTGAGTGATGATCAAAACAAGTCCTAAGTAATCACGGATTGCGTGGCTAATATAATCCCTATCGTCCTGACAAAACTACAACGTACATTTATAAAGAAAAATTCCATAATTTCTTATTAACTGAGAGTTTTCTCATTGGCCATCCAAGGACATTAGAATCACATACATAGGGTGCGACCATTTAAAATTTTGACTTCGAAAGTTAGAATATCATTTTTATTTTTATTTTTATTTTTTTTTATTTTTATTTTTATTTTTATTTTTATTTTTATTTTTATTTTTATTTTTATTTTTATTTTTATTTTTATTTTTATTTTTATTTTTATTTTTATTTTTATTTTTATTTTTATTTTTATTTTTATTTTTATTTTTATTTTTATTTTTATTTTTATTTTTATTTTTATTTTTATTTTTATTTTTATTTTTATTTTTATTTTTATTTTTATTTTTATTTTTATTTTTATTTTTATTTTTATTTTTATTTTTATTTTTATTTTTATTTTTATTTTTATTTTTATTTTTATTTTTATTTTTATTTTTATTTTTATTTTTATTTTTATTTTTATTTTTATTTTTATTTTTATTTTTATTTTTATTTTTATTTTTATTTTTATTTTTATTTTTATTTTTATTTTTATTTTTATTTTTATTTTTATTTTTATTTTTATTTTTATTTTTATTTTTATTTTTATTTTTATTTTTATTTTTATTTTTATTTTTATTTTTATTTTTATTTTTATTTTTATTTTTATTTTTATTTTTATTTTTATTTTTATTTTTATTTTTATTTTTATTTTTATTTTTATTTTTATTTTTATTTTTATTTTTATTTTTATTTTTATTTTTATTTTTATTTTTATTTTTATTTTTATTTTTATTTTTATTTTTATTTTTATTTTTATTTTTATTTTTATTTTTATTTTTATTTTTATTTTTATTTTTATTTTTATTTTTATTTTTATTTTTATTTTTATTTTTATTTTTATTTTTATTTTTATTTTTATTTTTATTTTTATTTTTATTTTTATTTTTATTTTTATTTTTATTTTTATTTTTATTTTTATTTTTATTTTTATTTTTATTTTTATTTTTATTTTTATTTTTATTTTTATTTTTATTTTTATTTTTATTTTTATTTTTATTTTTATTTTTATTTTTATTTTTATTTTTATTTTTATTTTTATTTTTATTTTTATTTTTATTTTTATTTTTATTTTTATTTTTATTTTTATTTTTATTTTTATTTTTATTTTTATTTTTATTTTTATTTTTATTTTTATTTTTATTTTTATTTTTATTTTTATTTTTATTTTTATTTTTATTTTTATTTTTATTTTTATTTTTATTTTTATTTTTATTTTTATTTTTATTTTTATTTTTATTTTTATTTTTATTTTTATTTTTATTTTTATTTTTATTTTTATTTTTATTTTTATTTTTATTTTTATTTTTATTTTTATTTTTATTTTTATTTTTATTTTTATTTTTATTTTTATTTTTATGTTTGACATTTGCAAAATGAGACGTTATACGCTCGAACAAAATTTGGAAATACTAAAAACTTACTTCCAAAGTAGTGAGTCTTCACGTAAGAAATTTTCGAGAAGAGATCAGCCTTCATGAAGCTAATTTTCATCTCGGTGGCTATGTCAATATGCAGAATTGCCGCATATGGGATTCACACACATGACTTCAATAGAAGCCAATCCATCCACCACGAATAAGTGTTTGGTGTGGATTTTGGGCTGTACGGAAAAATTGGGTTAATCGGATGTGGTACTTCCGAGCCAGTCGTGGTAGTCATATGAATGATATTGTGTTCGATTATTAAATGACAAAGTTCAACCTATCCAATAAAACCAGAACTTTGAAAAATAATCAAATTTTTATAGACGATCCTAATTTAAAATGTTACATGGCCCACCCTATACTAATTGATATCGTATATAAATTTTTTTGTGGAATTATGTCTTCTTTTAAAAAACTCATTTTGGGTAGTATATTTTCATTCCAAATATGGACCACTGACTCCACAGAAAAATGAAACATCTGTGCTGGCAATGACAACGCTCGACAAGATTGTAAAATACCACAGTCATATTGTGCCCATCCCTGCAAAGACCACACATTTGCAGACAATCATTTCCTACTTCTTTCACACTTTTCTTCTTTGTGAACTTCCCCCCATGGGTAGTTAGTTCATTTCTCCCTATTGTCATTGTCTTATACATATGCATGCACACACACACACACATCCTATCGTAAAATGGATGACATTGTTCCGGGTTCCATGCATTTAAATGCATAATCCCGACCGTCTCCTCTGGCGAAAGAACAAAGTTCATATGTTGGCCGCAAAAACAATGCCATTGTTCTGGCGTTTCATGGTTAATTTATAATGAATTGTGTGCATGTGTGTGTGCATTGTTTTTTCATGTTCATATATCCATGACTGTGGTTAATTAAATACAAATTAGTTTAATTGCTATTGTAATAATAATAATGCCGCCGATATTATCCGTGCTGAGAGTAGCAAGTAGCAGAGGTTACTGCGAAAGTGCCGGCCGCATAGTGCAACGCATCGTGTTGCAATGGGTGATAATTTGTGAAAACTTATTGTAGAATTAAGAAAGTTAGTGGATATAATTTTTATATTTAAAAATCCACTTAGAGTGTTCATTATTTAGTGTCGCCACCATTTGTGGTCTCAATATTTTCCATAATAAAGTTGTTACTTATGAAAGGATGAATTAGTTTAAATGACTTTTGTCGAAGGTCTATGAGTCATTCCATGTCAAGCGTTACGATTTTTGATCTCGATAGCTGCGATTATTTTATAAGTTTGTATATATATTTTTTTCATAAAAATGTTGTGTAGATATTTTTGAAAACAAAAATAATTTGTTTTTAACGACTAATTTAATAGTGGAAAAAAATATATTTTTTTCAAAAAGTTGCGTTCATTCAATGTCTTTGTTTTTAAGACAATTTCTATTACTTGATTAGAACTGGGATATTGTCCTGGCTCAAGACCATTTTGCTTCTATATTTGATAGAATTCAAATTTATTTACAAATGGCATGGTGACATTTATTACTTGGCTGCAGACTACCACGATCAAGATTTCGACCATGTCTTTTCAAGTGGCTTCGCAGCGACATCAAACCCGGCCTCTATAAGGAGATGATTCTCACAAACGAACGAGAAGCACAACTCACTTGCTGAATTTGCGTTTAAAAAATCGCACCAAGTAATAAAGTACACATGCCATCTTACAAGCATCTCATTGAGTTGCATATGTATGTGTATATTCAGGTATAGTTATACCCAGCAATACTTCTGCCGTACCAACGCTCATTTGTCTTAGTTTTTTCGTTTGTATTGCTGGGTAACTATACCTGCATATACACATACTTACATATGCAACTCAATGAGATGCTTGTAAAATACAAACGAAAAAATAATAATTTCTATTACTTTTAAAATATTTAAGGGGGATGTTAGAGTCGCGTTATATATTTTATATTTTTACAATTGTATTTCTTTTTTTTTTTTTGAAATGATTAGATTAATTATTTTTTTGAAACTTTATAGTAGAAGGACTCTTTTTTAGTGACTGTGATAGTCTGGAAATGGCGAAACGATGGCTTGTATTTTTTGCAAAATCAACAAAAATTTCAGGTAAATATCATCAGAATGGTAATTTTTTCAGTACTTTATTAGCGCAAAGTTTATTAAAAAAGATTTTTAAAAATCTGTAACACAAATTACACTATGTACAAAGCAAAATTTAGAGTACAAGCCGAAAAAAAAATTATGTGCATTGAGACATGCTGATTCATAAAATCAGCAACAAAATTATGGATACTTTTATCAAAAAAATTGTTTACTAAATTTAAAATTATTGTCGTTGGTACCTTTAATATTTGTACTCTCATTTTGGATATGGTTCAATTAAATGTTGTTATGATGTCTACAAATGTTGTGAATTACACTTTCACATAGAAACATTGGTTTAGAAATTTGGGAAAACATTAAAAAAAATCATAAAAAATAGAAAAATGGAGGAAAAAAGTATTTTGTTTTATTTTTTAATAACTAACATTCCAAAGCGAAAAACTGTTTATATGAAAAAAAATGTGAGTAAATGTAGAAAATATTGTACTCTTTGTTTTTTTTTTAATTTTTGTTTAAATTGCGCGAAAAGTCATATTACAAATTATATACATGAATATATTGTTCTAGTTTGTGACGAAAAAGAAAAATCTATGAATTTGAATAAAACTTATTCTAGAAGTAAGGTAATTTTAAAAAATTGTATCATTTATTTCGAAGTTTTTGCTTGCATTATCCATATATTTACTTTAAATTGGCCTTGTATTATTCGTAAAGATGTCAGCTATTATAAACTAAAATAAAAACTTGTTATCTTTTCGAAAAGGGACTTGTTGCTCTACTTAAGCGTAATTAAAAAAATCTTTTGCGTCTACAAAGAATATCATAACCTCTACATTTCTTCATAGATTTTTTACATTGTTTTTATTTGCGTTAGAATGTTTGCTATTAAAAAATAAAATGAAATATTTTTTTCCGACTTTTTAATGATTTTTGCCCTGCCAGTAAAAATAGATTATTACTTAAGACTGTTCCTGAACCTCTATTTGTATGTGAATGTGATTGAAACATTTGTAGCCATTATGATTAACTTTAACTTAACATAAAGGGTGATTTTTTTAAAAGCTATAGGAAAGTTTTTAAAAACAAAACACATAAAATTGAGAAAAATGCATGAAATCTTTATTTGAATCGATAGTACGGTCCATATAATTTAATGTTTGAAGATCATTTCATGCAAATGATCCTTGACTGCGCCTCAAATGGTCCATCCGCTTAGTCCAATTTTGGCATTTCCACGTTTTTGAGTAATAGAGGCCCAGTTGCCAAAAAGATAAAAAATCACCCTTTATATATCTCCCATACAAATTTCACTCTCGATTTGACTTTTCCGCTCTAGAGGCCACATATATATTAAACATTTAAAAATTGTTCCCGACATCACTTTTTTCCCCGAAATTAATTGTAATGTGGTAGAAAGTGGAGGAGCTTGACTCCGCCCGTCATTAGCATTTCCTTACTAGTTTTTATTTATTAAAAGTCTTATTTTTTTAATTTATCATATGTTCTTTCTAAAATTGTATAATTTTTTTATAAAAAGTGTTTCTTATTGCTTCATAATTATAATAAGATTTGCAGTCCCCAGTGAAAGCGTCGCTTGCAATGGAAGACTTATAGGGGTGAGGGCTATATAAAAAACTAAATCGATTTGACAATTTTTACAGATCGGTGGCAAAATATGACTATATTTTATTCGCTAATTTATAAAGTGTTATTTAACAAAAAAATAAAAAAAATATTTTTTTTAAATCGTGATTTAGAAAATCTTTTGCGTCTACAAAGAGTGTCATAACATCTACAATTATCCAAACAATAGGTCCCTTTTAGTGATTAAATAAAATTATACCGCTCGAAGCTAACTGAATGAGAGAGCCTCCCCCGCTTGATCCATCGGTGATGTTTGTGGGATTATTTGCATTTTTCTTATTCCAAATTTCATATTGAATTGGTGATTGGAAAACTTTGTTTGATTATAGGGTGGGGCCATTTAAAATTTGAACTATCGATTGCTTGGACTTTGAAAGGTAGAAAAACATTCATTTTAATTTTCAGGTTTATGTTTGACATTTGAAAAATGGCACGTTATAAACTCGAACAAAATTGGTAATATTGAAAACCCTCATGAAGCTCATTTTCATCTCGGTGGCTATGTTAATAAGCAAAATTGCCGGTATATGGGGTCCGAAGAACCCACACGCGACTATTGAGAAGCCAATGCATCCACAACGAGTCACTGTTTGGTGTGGATTTTACTGCCGAGTCTGTCGTGAATGATATTGTGTTTCATTATTAAATGACAAAGTTCTATACCTTTCCAATAAAACGAGAAATTTGAAAAAATAATCAGTATTTTTTATTTAAAATCTTAAATGACCCACATAGCATTAACCGTTCTGTATTAGCTCTAAACAATAGGACCCTATAAGTGTGTACAAAAATTATACCGCTCGAAGCTAAGTGATTAAGAGAAGTCTTCCCTCTTTGTTCCTTCATTGATGTATGTAGAATTTTTTGCAGTTTTCTGATTTCAAATTTCATATTGAATTGGCGATTTGTAAACTTTATTAGTCTGGATAGGCCTCAAGCCAGTCTCTCTCTCCTCTGTCACATTTTCAAATGAAAATTTTCCTTTCCTATGATAAGTTGACAATGTCACTCCAGAAAGAAAAACGTGAGTGAATTACAAAATTAAACCCCCGAAAAATCAGTGATAAACTATCACATTCAATGGCAACAGAAATCCATGATCCATGACGCCGGGACACAATGTCATGTCAGCCATGACGATGATGGGCTAGGCCATTTTTTTCGTATTTTTTTTCATTTTTTTGCTGACCACTACACAAACCGTCCGTATCTTTTTCCAATAAATTGTCCTCCGCATATTTATTTAATATTATGTGGGCGACAAACAGACCACGAAACCAATAAAACAACCGACTGAACATCATACGCCAGCCAACAAAATGAAATCAAACGAAATGAAATGAATAAAACAGCAACAACAAAATAATCAACGGCGCCTACTGTCAGTCAATCAAAATGTGAACAGAGAATCAAAGAATCAGAGAATCACATGACAACCATTAAAATCATATGTCAATCTAGTTGGCTAGCTGGCCACAAATGCAATCGTTCCCATAGAAAATCTTGTGTCGGAACGCTTTGTGGCCGTTTATCTCCCACTCCTAACACCCCCCCTCGGGGGAGAGATGGTTCAGGCTATGGCCGTGGACCATTGTGGTGGTGGTTGGTAGTGGTGTCGCTGCCAACAACGTGGTCGGAATTTGTTGAACATAATTGGCTTTGGTGTAATGATGTTGTTTTTGGCATTGTCACTGTCATTGTCATGGGCATATTTGCATTAAATTAGGATGTGAAACAAAAATATGATGGATTATTTTTATTTGATTGGGTTCAGTGGAAATACTAAAACCACTGAGCAAACACAAAAATCTCCCCATTATCACGCCGTTCCCGAGTCCCGCAGCAAAAGTTGCACAGTGAGGAAGAAGCAGAGAAAATGTTCCATATTAGGGGTGGAATGGAGCTTCAAGTTCCTAGCCAAATAGTATTTTTTATTATTTAAATTTCCAAGCCCAGATAAAAGACAATTAATTTTCCAATCCTAAAGTACTGATTTCAAAAGTAAATTGTTAATTTATCCACACATCTCTTAAAAATAAAGTTTTTTCTCTTGATCCTTGATCGATATTAAAATTTTTGGGATTTAATTTCCCCGTTTTAGGAATTAAAAAATGTTTATATTAATTATATCAAAAGTGTTTAACAACGATTACAACTTCTTGAATTGTTTTCGAATAAAATTTTCTGATACCTCATATAAAAATCCCACAATTCCCAAAACGGGGTAAATAAATCCCAAAAAATGCGATTTTTTTTAGAAAAATGGCATCTATTTATTTACTGTCATCGTGTTTAAAAAATTATAAATTTAAATCTTGGTCACGGCTACGTCTGAGGTGGTCAAATTTTGGGCAACTCGTTCGAGCAAAGCGACTGGAGAGCTCATTCAATGAAAATAACACACAAATTTAAGTCGCCTGGCTTCAATTCTTGCACAAATTGAATTTTGTTCGTTTTAAGGCCGAAATTCTTACGACAAGCCAAGCAGCTGAGAACGACGACGAATCGATTCGCCACGTTCTTATTTCTCTACTATATATCTCAAGCAATGATTGAAAGCGTCAGACATTCGAAAGATAAAAAGGTAAACGCAGAAGGACGTAAATTTTTTGAATTTTGTAATAACAATGGACTTATTGTTCTAAACGGATTAACAAATAGTGACAGAGAAGGCTGTATCGCAGGAAGCCCTTTGTTATATTCAAGATTTTGAGGTTAATCAACAGATCTGGTCAGATCATATGCCTATTGTTCTCACGCTCAAAGTTACAACCCCACCTAATGGTAATACAGAAAACCAACATTTACCAAAGCTGTTCTGGATAGAGTCTATTAAAGATATATAACGATAAAAACTAACTCACGACTTGGAAGAAAAGTAACCTGGAGTTAAATGACCTGGCAGAAATCATATCTATATAGCTTCTGTTAAGAAGAATGAACAGTTTAAAAAGAAGAATGTATCACCAAACAAATGGTATAATGTGCGATGTAACGATGCAAGGAAAAATCATTTTACTGACTTCATAAGTACAACAGAACTCGAAATCCTGTACATAAAATGAAATATCTTAGTGCAAACAAGAACTATAAGTATGTATGTCGGGAAAGCAAAATAAATTACTGCAAAGATTTGGAAAACAAAGTTAACAGTATAGAATCCAGCAAGGAATGGTGGAACTTCGTCAAAGAAATGAAAACTAAACGATATACAAAATCACACCAAATACTTTTAGGCAATATTTCCAGGTACTATTAAATCCACAAGAAACAGCGAAGGATGTATACTCTGCTCCAAACCTAATTGAAATTGATGAATTTGATAGACTTATAACACCTGAAGAAATAAGGAAGATGTTAAACAAGGTGAGACCAAACAAAGCTCCTGGAACTGATGGAATACCCTATGAATTTTATATAAATGTCACTACTGAGTTTATCACTGAACTAACAAACAGCTTCAATCAAATATACAACAATAGTAAGGCTGAGAATTGTTTCGAAGTGAGTATAGTTGTCCCCATCTTCAAAAAAGGGGATAAGAACCAACCAGGAAATTATAGAGGTACCTCATTCATGAATTCCACTGCTAAAATCAGGATGGGTATCTTAAATGAAAGGGTCGAACGAAATAATATATTAACAGAGTATCAAGCTGGCTTTCGTAAAAATTACACCACGTCTGATAACATATATAACCTCACTTCAATCATAAAACTTAAACACCAAGAAAAGAAGAAGATATATGCGTTCTTCGTTGATCTTAGAGCCGCATTTGACAAGGTACCAAGAAAGCTGTTAATGTACAAACTACGTAGTATTGGAATTTCTACCAAACTTGTGAACTTTATTGAAAAACTTTATGAAAATACAAAGTCAATTGTATGGGCAGGAAATGCATTTTCAGACGAATTCAGCACGAACTCAGGCGTCAAACAAGGTTGTTTCCTTTAATGTTCGCACTATAACTAAATGATCTACACGATTGCTTGGGAGGAGGACTATACCTGGGCGAACTAAACATTAGACTCCTTCTATATGCAAACGATATTGTAATAGTATCAGATGAATGGCTGGAATCATACTGTGGCACCTGGGCTATGGAAGTAAATTTGAACAAATCGGCCATAATGGTATTTAGACGTGGTGGAAAACTGGCAAGAAAAGAGATGTGGACATACCATGGAAACGAGATTGTCATTGGAAATGAGTACTGTTACCTAGGAGTCTTGCTAACACCAAAACTGAGCTTTAGAAAACATTTAGAAACCAGAAACAATGCAGAAAAAATAGTATTATGGCGACATGGAATGAGTACTTAAGTAAAACTCATTTATCTCTGGACGCAAAGTGGAGACTTTTTCAAGCTGTTTGCAGATCTATTCAAAGCTATGCTGCACAAGTATGGGGTGGATCACTTTTCGAAGAAGTTGATAAATTGCAGTTATATATTGTATCAAAAAAATTTTAAGCTGCCAGACTACACACCCACATACTTCATAATGTTAGAGACTGGTATTGACAGTAGTCATCTATACACGCCTAACTTACATCTAAGATATATACACAAAACCTTTTTGAATATAAAACAAATAGGCTACCAAACAAATTGTCTTGGAAAGTATTGGAAAAGAAGGTGTACTGGGCTAAAGACCTAAATGAACTAAGCAGAACATATGGGTTAGAGTGGACTAAAACAAATCTGAACAAAAATGATTGGACTAATAAGGCTATCGGACTACTGGAGCATATAAAACTCAACAACATGCAAAATATGTGGATAAAGTCACTACAAAGTAACACAAGGATATACAAGTCACTCGATCACAACATTGGCAAAACACATTTCAAAGAATCCTATGGAAGTAACAAAACATCATTAATATTTAAAGCTGGATGTGGTCTTATAATTTTAAACAACAACAATTTTTATCAAAATGATACAAATTACATCTATTCCCTGTGTATTCTGAATGAGGAGGAAGATATGAAACATTTCATGGGAAAATGTCCCATCCTAAAATAATATAGGCTACGATATTTTGGTAAACCCGTTCTATTTGAGTGGGAAATAATAAATGCCTTAAATGGCGTAGAGGCCGAAAATTGGTGTAATTTATTTAACTATATTATAATTGACTTATCATATAGAAAACTATATAAAGAAAATATATATATATATAAAGAAAATAATATATATATAAAGAAAATATTCAAATCAAATCTCCGAAAGACGACATAATGTCATTGTCGTAAGTTCTTACATTTCAATGTTACAAGAATTATTTCATAAAAAAAACAATTATTGTAAACTTTTGATATATTGAAATAAAGAGCATCTATTTATCTTTCTATCGGTCTTATTTCTCACAGAACACTGTTTTTCGTAATACAGCTGAACAATTTGGAGACGCTGTTGTGCTGTGACCCTTTCCATGATGACTTGCCAAACGATACTGAACAAAACTGACAAAGGATATTGAAAATCAAACTCACGATGAATCACCCGATATATTGTAAAGTCCGCTATTTAAACAAAAATTTCAAAAAGCATGACTTATTTTATTCCCTGGCGTCACTATGAGAGTCAAAACTTCTACAGATATTCTCTTCATTAGAATTATTCGACCAATATTGGTAAAAATTGAATCCAATGCCATTTCTTGAGGCAAAAAGTCAATGTTTGAAGAAAACACAAGTAAGAACGGCGCTAAGTTCGGCTGGGCCGAACTTTATATACCCTACACCATGGATTGCATACCACAGAGGTTGTCGGTTATCGTAGAAGTGCAGTAATATTACAGGAAAATATAAATTTTGTAATATAGCCAAACAAAAACAAATACAAATATTGAAAAAATAATTTTATAAATAATTATAATATTTTAATTATTTCAAACCATTATTTATTTCAAATCAAAAACAAAATATTCTTATATTTATATTTTCAAAAAGCTTAAATACCATATATATTGGTTGATAGTGGGTGCTACAGTACCTTGTATTTCCATTCTATTTTAATTCCAAAAGTACAAATTTTCCAAAAAAATCATTATCAGACGTACATAGTGCAAAATAACCTAACTTCAACTTGATTCAACCAATTTTTGCCGTAAAAGAAAAATTACGAATTTGGAAAAGAACTTTTTATTTTGCGTGTCTATGCAGTCAGAGGAATGATACACCGAATTCCATGATTCCAACTGCACCGCGCCCATTTGGTTGGTACCATTTTTACTCTCTTGACGTTTCTACACAATTAGAATTTCATCATTCTAGCCGTAGTCGTTTAGTTGGTACTATTTTTATCCCTCTGTACCATTGTATCCCTTGAAAGTGTCTACGCAGTCAGAGGAATGTATACTCCGAATTGCATGACTCAAGCTGCGGTCATTTGATTGGTACTATTGTTATCCCCATTTTTTCATTTTAACCCCAAAAAGTACGAATTTTGAAAAATCCGTGTGTTTTACTTGTCTATGCAATCAGAGGAATGTATACACCGAATTTCATTATTCTAGGTACAGCCGTTTGGTTGGTACCACTTTTATCCCCCCGTACCCATTGTATCCCTTGAAAGTACGAATTTGGAAAAAACCTTTTATTTTTCATGTCTACGTAGTCAAAGGAATGTATACTACGAATTTCATGACTCTAGCTGCGGTCATTTGGTTGGTACTATTTTTATCCCCTTTTTCTATTTTGACCCCAAAAAGTACGAATTTCGAAAAATCAGTTATTTTCCGTGTTTACACAGTCAGAGGAATGAATACTCCTAATTTCATGACTCTAGCCGCGGTCATTTGATTGGTACTATTTTTCTCCCCTTTTTTCATTTTAACCACAAAAATTGCGAATTTTAAAAAATCTGTGTGTTGTACTTGTCTATGCTATCAGAGGAATGAATACACCGAATTTCATTATTCTAGGTACAGCCGTTTGGTTGGTACCATTTTTATCCCTCTATTCCCATTTTAACCCTTAAAAGTACGAATTTGGAAAAAGTACTTTTATATTATGTATCTACTCAATTAGAGGTATGTACACACCGAATTTCGTGTTTCTAGCTGTTGTCGTTTAATATGTACCATTTTTATCCCTTTTTTGCCCCTTTTCACCCCCTACAAATAAGAATGACTTTATGGTGCTTTATGCTTAAATACGCTAAAATATTAGGGATTATTATGGGTATTTTTAGTCCTTGTGAGGGAAAAATTTTTCCCTTTGGGCCGATTTCGCCCCATTTCAATTCCAACCGATCTACGACTATAAGACGCATTTATGGAAAATGTTTAACTTTCTAGCTCCTTTCGATGCTAGCGTGCTTTCAACAGACGGACAGACGGACGGACATGGCTAGATCGTCTTAGAATTTTATGACGATCAAGAATATATATACTTTATAGGGTCTCAGATCGATATTTCAAGGTGTTACAAACGGAATGACAAAGTTAGTATACCCCCATCCTAGAGGTGGAGGGTATAAAAAAGTACTAATGGGATAAATTGGAGCGACATTTGTATGCACCGATTTTCTCCAAAGTCAGTCAAGGTATCTTTAAATCGATTCTGCTGTAGATGATCAAATATGAAGTCATAATGGCACCGATATAGGAGTTATAAAGGATTTAATTTTACCTAGGGTAGAGACATTTGTGTGGGAGGTACCTCTATAAAGGGCGTGTCTAAAGCATAACTAATTTTTTAGGTTTAATGCGATTATAAAAAATTTTCAGATATCAAATTGCAACTGATTGTGAAGACCCGTATTGAAATTATACCGGATTTATTTTAATCAAGGCTTATGTCACTTTGTGTGGGAGTTACTAGAAGGGGTATGGCAATATCGCCCTTATTTCAAGTTTATCAAACATCCATAAAAGCATTGTCCAACGTCAAATTTCAAATTATTCCGACCATCCGTATCTAAGTTATAACAGCTTTAATTTTAGGTAGGTTGTGGGTTGTGTAGTAGTGTGAGGTGCCAAAAGGGGCGTGGCAAAACCGGTCATATCTTACACGCTCGAAGTGCTTAGAAAAGTTTTATCATATGCCGAAATATAGCTAATTCCGACTATCCTTGTGGAAGTTTCATTGGTTTTTATTTAACACAGGAATATGAACCATTTGTGTGGGAGGTACCAGAAGGGGAAGGTGGCAACTTCGCCCATCTTCGAACATAAAGTAAGTGTGGGAAAAAGTTACAATGTGCAAAGTTTGAATTGATTCCTTACCTCCTCTCGAGAGTTATCATGTGCACAAGCCAGACGGACGGACGGACATTGCTCAAACATCTGAAAATGTTGTGAAACGGATTTGGTCCAAACATACTTAGACTTTTAAGTCACTCCTTCAATGAGTTACACTTTTTTTCTGTCCCAAATGATATATACCCACCTACTCTGCAGAGTGACGGTTTAAATAAAACTTTAGTTCTCGGACACAACATTTTTATTTTTTTTTGTCCCATAGTGATATTACAGAAATTGAAATTTTAACAAAAAAAATCCATAAAAAATAGTGTTGATTTTATGGATTTTTATTCACACAAAAAATAAAATTCTAGATCCCGGAGACATAATGTTCTTACCGTATTATTCTCGTCTAAAAACACTGTACAGTATTTGCTTTTATTGGATCAAAACAAACAAAGAATTTTGTATGATTTTATTTGATAATCAACATCAATCATAATATTTATGAAACGAATAATAAATATTAAGTCACATACATAATTGACAACAACGTTAATCGCAGCAACATTATTATTTTCTTCCACAATTTAAATGCACGACAAATTGTTGACACGGATTGTACAAATGTGTTATTCTTTTTTGAGAATGTGTACTTTTAATGTTTTAATGCAATAAGTTTTTTTTTGGGGGGATGGGGGAATAGTTGT
The DNA here is from genome assembly GCA_947397865.1 of Polietes domitor. Classification (NCBI taxonomy): domain Eukaryota; kingdom Metazoa; phylum Arthropoda; class Insecta; order Diptera; family Muscidae; genus Polietes; species Polietes domitor. The sequence goes on from OX377620.1 coordinate 17,782,624, forward strand.
GACTGCTAGCACTCTGAGTTTATACAAGTGTTCTTATGGCATAATGAAGTCATAGAGACAAATACATGTCAAACCAGCTGGATTTTAGAAGTCACAAAAATATTAAAGAATTAAAAGAAAAGAATTTTGAAGAGTCGCTGCGAAGCCACTTGAAAAGACTTTTGACATGGTCGAAATCATGATCGTGGTAGTCTGCAGCAAGTAATAAATGTCACGATGCCATTTGTAAATAAATTTGCATTCTATTAAATATAGATGCAAAGTTGTCTTGAGCCAGGACAATATCCCAGTTCAAATCAAATTTTAAAAAATATTAAGAATTATAAAATATATAAAGTGATTCGAATTTTTTGAAAATCTAAATTCTAACTCCAACCACATATAGGCCATGTAGCATTTTAAATTTGAACAACCCAATACATTGACTTTGAAAGGTTGAATAACATTTTTTTATTTTTATGTTCACGTTTATGTTTGACATTTGCAAAATGGGACGCTATACGGTTGATCAAAATTGGGAAATACAGGGTTTTCAAAGAAGAGGTGTTCTTTTGGTATTCAAAGAAAAATGTCAATTTTTGAGATAAATGATCGGATGTTTATTTCATAATAAAGAGGAAGGTATAACGTTAATAATGAAAAACAACATCAGCCAAACGGCCACCACGCTTACAGGACCATATCCTTTTCATGAAATTTTCCATAACCAAATCGCAAAGTGGCTGCCCTATGTCCTCGATAGCCTCACGAATTCTCTCTTTGAGGTCTTGAATCGACGTTGGGTTGTTGGCGTAGACCTTATCTTTCACGTGGCCCCAAGAGAAGAAGTTGCAAGGTGTTAAATCACAAGATCTCGGTAGCCAATTGTGATCACCTCTTCGAGAGATAACACGGTCCGGAAACTTTTCCCATAAAAGAGCAATGGTTTCGTTGCTTGTGTGGCACGTAGCGCCGTCTTATCGAAAGTAAACGTTGTCCACATCAATACCATCCAACTCCGACCATAAAAACTCATTAATCGTCTCTCGATAGCGCATCCCATTCACCGTAACTGTAGATCCATCCTCATTCTCGAAAATATGGTCCAATGACCCCGCCGGACCATAAACCGCACCAAACAGTCACACGATGAGGATGGAGATGCTTCTCAACAATAACTATGGATGGAATTCCGGATCATTTTCATTCATGAATTTTAATAATTTCAATGCGTTGTTGAAGCGTGTATCGTTCCATTTTTAGTAATGGCGTCGTTTCTACTTGCCAAATGTCAAAGAATAAAAGCTTCAAAAGTGACAGCTACAGAAATACCGGGTGATTCAAAATAACACCTCTTGTTGGCAAACCCTGTATTAAAAAACTTACTTCCAAAGTAGTGAGTCTTTAACACAAACTGTAAGAAATTTACGTGGGAAATTTTCGAGTAGAGATCGACGCTATGTCAATAAGCAAAATTGCCGCAGATGGGGTTCAGAGAACCCACACGTGACTATTGAGAAGCCAATGCATCCACAACGAGTCACTGTTTGGTGTGGATTTTGGGATGTACTGTAAAATTGGGTTGATCGGATGAGGTACTGCCGAGCTAGTTGTTGTAATCGTATGAATGAACTTTTCCAATAAAACCAGATTCTAATTTATAGTTTTAAATGACCCACCTTTTGTATAGAAAAAGTGGTTCAGGAAATTGATAAAACAAATTTCCCAAAGAGACCTAAGAAGATCAAGAAATGGCAAGAGCGAAGTTAGTTTCACTAATAGACGACCACATTGACAAAGCTGAACTGCGCAGGAGAGACAATACTCAACACTGTGGGACAGGCAAGAAAGTTTTGGGATGAAAATGTCGACGTACTTATGCTAAATGCCGATAAAGGGGGTAAAACAGTGGCAATGTACAGGGACGAATACCAATCAAAAATGAGAAGAATTGTAGGGGACATATGGTCATACCGACGACTAAAGAGAGATCCGACATTTATTTTGCAAAATAAAAACAACAGATTAGTAGACAAACTATTCAATATAAAGATCAGACGGAAAAAATAAATTGACAAATCGTACAGCCACAGCTCCTAGAATATACGGTCTTCCGAAGATCCATAAGGAAGACACCTCCATATGTTCATCAATTAATACACCTTCATACGGACTTTACAAATACATAGTAGACGTGCTCTATTGAGGCCTTACGATGGCCTCAATATACAATGTTAAGGACGCAAGCAAATTCAAAACTAGGATCAACAATACAACCATCGGGGTAGACGAAATATTAATATCTTTTGACGTGGTATCAACTTACTTTCTCAAGCATACCAGCAATACAGACGATTGGAAGAAAATTGACTTTAATAGAAAAATTCACACGGGTACCAAAAGACACATTTATGGAGATTTTGACGTTGTGCATTAAGGAATCCAGATACTTCAAGTATGAAGACAAGATGTATGAGCAACATAAAGGTGGTGAGCCCGCCTCAACAAACATCGGCGATATTAAAATGGAAGAACTACCTGACACAACAATTGAACAAATTATATTGAAACCCAAAATATTTACTGAGTACGTTGGTGATATATTCGCAATTACAAAGAAGACCGTAGTAAAGAGCACCATCAACGTACTTAATGGATATAATAGACAAATACAATTTACTATGGAAGCTGGAAAGGACAACAAACTACCATATTTGGATTCAGTAGTTTGCAGACAAGGGAATTTACTCAAATTTGACTGGTATCAAAATCCTTAAACCTTCAAAAACCTATCTTCCGGCAGACTAATCAACTTTTATTCGAAGCGCCCAAGAAGGACTATTATAAAGAGTGATTTTTTTGAGGTTAGGATTTTCATGCATTAGTATTTGACAGATCACGTGGGATTTCAGACATGGTGTCAAAGAGAAAGATGCTCAGTATGCTTTGACATTTCATCATGAATCGTCTTACAAACGAACAACGCTTGCAAATTATTGAATTTTATTATCAAAATGCGTGCTCTGTTAAGAAAGTTCATTGCGCGCTTCCATTTTATGGTCAGTTTAATCGACCCACTGAAGCGGCTATTCGGGCTATTGTGACTAAATTTCGCACCAAATTTACATTGTTGGACATTAAACCACCAACACGCTTACGTAGAGTGCGAACTGAAGAAAATATCGCAGCTGTATCGGCCAGTGTTAATGATGACCACCAATTTTCGATTCGTCGCCGTTCGCACCAATTGGGTCTCTGTTACTCAAAAACGTGGAAATGCCAAAATTGGACTAAGCGGATGGACCACCTAAGACGCAGCCGCGGTCAACATTTAAATGAAATTATCTTCAAATCTCGACGTAAATAAATCTCCAGGCCCGGATGGCATTTCAGCACTTGTCCTATGTAAGTGCTCTTCGACGCTTGCCCGTCCCCTTCGCAATCTTTTCAACCTTGCATACCGTGCAGGAGTTTTCCCAGCGTGTTGGAAGATTGCGAACATCCAGCCCATCCCTAAAAAAGGTGAGGCTAATAACCCTGCTAACTATCGACCGATCGCGATTTGCTCAGCGCTCTCGAAGGTTATGGAGAGTATGGTTAACCACCATCTTGTGAGGTATTTAGAAACTAATGACTTACTTAATGATCGACAGTATGGCTTCCGTAGGAATCGATCTACGGGAGACCTGATGACACTGCTATCCGAAAAGTGGAATCGATCTATTCACAAGCTTGGTGAGAGTAAGGTCGTTGCTCTAGATATCTCCAAGGCCTTTGATAGAGTTTGGCACGGCGCACTCATATCAAAGCTTATCGCTTTTGGTGTTGGTAGTGACTTCTCTCGATTTATATCGAGCTTTCTCAGAGATCGCACTATACGTGTTGTTGTAGATGGGTTCTCATCCGACGAGCATAGGTTAACCGCAGGAGTACCACAGGGCTCTGTCCTTTCCCCCTCCCTTTTTCTTATTTTCATCGACGACCTCTTGGATCGGACTGTGAATCCAATATACTCATTCGCGGATGACAGCAACCTCTGTCATTCATACTCATTCGATCATAGACCAAGTCGTCAAGAAATTGAGGATAAAAGGCGATTGATGGATGAGTCACTTAGCCAGGATTTGATGGCCATTTCTGAATGGGGTCGTGAGAATAGAGTAGATTTTAATGCACGTAAGACCCAGTGCTCCTTGTTGTCTCACAAACGTTTCACTGATCCAACGGTGTCGTCGATTTTAATGAACGGTGTGGATATTGAGCAATCAGATGCTCTCGATGTTCTCGGCATGAAAATACAACGTGATGTTCGATGGACAAAGCATGTATTTGACGTGTCGAAAGATGCCTTCAAATGTTTAGGCTTTTTAAAAAGATGTAAGAAATATTTTACACCCTCTGATCTTCTCAATATCTACACTACCTACATCAGACCAAAGATGGAATACAACTCCCATATATGGTCGGGAGCTCCAGCTTCATCACTGGAGCTACTTGACCGTGTCCAGAGGAGGGCGATGGTGTTGATAGGTGATGGTAGGATATCCAATTCTATTGTCTCCCTTGAACACCGTCGTAATGTTGGTTGTGTGTCATTGTTCTATCGATACTTTCATGGTGTTTGTTCTTCGGAAATTCGTGATCTTATACCGCCCGTGAGAACGTTCGGTAGAGATACGCGACTTTCCAGGAACGCTCACCCATTTGTTGTCGATTGGACAACCGACCGCACTACACATTACAGAATAAATTCGTTCTTCGCCCGTACTATCCGTATGTGGAATCGACTTCCGGCAAATATCTTTCCCTCCAATTACGACATTCAGAGATTCAAAACAGATGTCAACAGACACTACTCCCTCTTTCCTCCTTCCAATACCTTATCTTCCTTCTACCAACGCAATGCACTGCATTTATAGGGGACATCCCCTGAGTGTTGGTTCAGTGAAAAAAAAAAAAAAAAAAAAAACCCTGTATTAAAAAACTTACTTCCAAAGTAGTGAGTCTTTAACACAAACTGTAAGAAATTTACGTGGGAAATTTTCGAGTAGAGATCGACGCTATGTCAATAAGCAAAATTGCCGCAGATGGGGTTCAGAGAACCCACACGTGACTATTGAGAAGCCAATGCATCCACAACGAGTCACTGTTTGGTGTGGATTTTGGGATGTACTGTAAAATTGGGTTGATCGGATGAGGTACTGCCGAGCTAGTTGTTGTAATCGTATGAATGAACCTTTCCAATAAAACCAGATTCTAATTTATAGTTTTAAATGACCCACCTTTTGTATAGAAAAAGTGGTTCAGGAAATTGATAAAACAAATTTCCCAAAGAGACCTAAGAAGATCAAGAAATGGCAAGAGCGAAGTTAGTTTCACTAATAGACGACCACATTGACAAAGCTGAACTGCGCAGGAGAGACAATACTCAACACTGTGGGACAGGCAAGAAAGTTTTGGGATGAAAATGTCGACGTACTTATGCTAAATGCCGATAAAGGGGGTAAAACAGTGGCAATGTACAGGGACGAATACCAATCAAAAATGAGAAGAATTGTAGGGGACATATGGTCATACCGACGACTAAAGAGAGATCCGACATTTATTTTGCAAAATAAAAACAACAGATTAGTAGACAAACTATTCAATATAAAGATCAGACGGAAAAAATAAATTGACAAATCGTACAGCCACAGCTCCTAGAATATACGGTCTTCCGAAGATCCATAAGGAAGACACCTCCATATGTTCATCAATTAATACACCTTCATACGGACTTTACAAATACATAGTAGACGTGCTCTATTGAGGCCTTACGATGGCCTCAATATACAATGTTAAGGACGCAAGCAAATTCAAAACTAGGATCAACAATACAACCATCGGGGTAGACGAAATATTAATATCTTTTGACGTGGTATCAACTTACTTTCTCAAGCATACCAGCAATACAGACGATTGGAAGAAAATTGACTTTAATAGAAAAATTCACACGGGTACCAAAAGACACATTTATGGAGATTTTGACGTTGTGCATTAAGGAATCCAGATACTTCAAGTATGAAGACAAGATGTATGAGCAACATAAAGGTGGTGAGCCCGCCTCAACAAACATCGGCGATATTAAAATGGAAGAACTACCTGACACAACAATTGAACAAATTATATTGAAACCCAAAATATTTACTGAGTACGTTGGTGATATATTCGCAATTACAAAGAAGACCGTAGTAAAGAGCACCATCAACGTACTTAATGGATATAATAGACAAATACAATTTACTATGGAAGCTGGAAAGGACAACAAACTACCATATTTGGATTCAGTAGTTTGCAGACAAGGGAATTTACTCAAATTTGACTGGTATCAAAATCCTTAAACCTTCAAAAACCTATCTTCCGGCAGACTAATCAACTTTTATTCGAAGCGCCCAAGAAGGACTATTATAAAGAGTGATTTTTTTGAGGTTAGGATTTTCATGCATTAGTATTTGACAGATCACGTGGGATTTCAGACATGGTGTCAAAGAGAAAGATGCTCAGTATGCTTTGACATTTCATCATGAATCGTCTTACAAACGAACAACGCTTGCAAATTATTGAATTTTATTATCAAAATGCGTGCTCTGTTAAGAAAGTTCATTGCGCGCTTCCATTTTATGGTCAGTTTAATCGACCCACTGAAGCGGCTATTCGGGCTATTGTGACTAAATTTCGCACCAAATTTACATTGTTGGACATTAAACCACCAACACGCTTACGTAGAGTGCGAACTGAAGAAAATATCGCAGCTGTATCGGCCAGTGTTAATGATGACCACCAATTTTCGATTCGTCGCCGTTCGCACCAATTGGGTCTCTGTTACTCAAAAACGTGGAAATGCCAAAATTGGACTAAGCGGATGGACCACCTAAGACGCAGCCGCGGTCAACATTTAAATGAAATTATCTTCAAAAAGTAAATGTCATGGACCAATCTAACGTTTCAAATAAAGAACCGATGAGATTTTGCAAATTTTATGCGTTTTTTTTAAAAAAAAGTTATCAAGCTCTTAAAAAATCACCCTTTAGATACAGCGACTAACTTCATCGGAAGAGTTTTAGACATCAGCGACAAAGACTTTCATAAAAATAATATTTAGAAAATTAATCATATTTTAGTGGCAAACGATTTTAGCAAAAAAGTAAATAATTTAATAAAATTTGTTCAAGAAAAACAACCGAAACAAGAGGAAAAAGTGGAAAAAACATATAAATCTATAACATATGTCCCAGGATTTATAGAAAGATTCAAAAACTCTGACTTATATGACAAAGACAAATACCAGTTAGCACAGAAAACACACAATACCATAAACAAACTATTTAGCAAGACAAAATCAAAAATAAAAAAGAAGACAAATCTGACGTGGTATATACAATTAGATATAACGGTGACCATTCCAACTTATGCTATAAAGTATATGTTGGCACTACAAAGACAAAATTAAAGACTAGACTATCTGTGCAGTGACTGCCAACAAACATAACAGAAGATACACTTTAGGAATGCTACAAATAAAGAGTGATTTTTTTGAGGTTAGGATTTTCATGCATTAGTATTTGACAGATCACGTGGGATTTCAGACATGGTGTCAAAGAGAAAGATGCTCAGTATGCTTTGACATTTCATCATGAATAGACTTACTAACGAGCAACGCTTGCAAATCATTGAATTTTATTACCAAAATCAGTGTTCGGTTCGAAATGTGTTTCGCGCTTTACGTCCGATTTATGGTCTACATAATCGACCAAGTGAGCAAACAATTAATGCGATTGTGACCAAGTTTCGCACTCAGTTTACTTTATTGGACATTAAACCAACCACACGAATGCGTACAGTGCGTACAGAAGAGAATATTGCGTCTGTTTCTGAGAGTGTTGTTGATTTTACGCAAAGATCTTGGTGTAAAACCGTATAAAATACAGCTCGTGCAAGAACTGAAGCCAAACGATCTGCCACAACGTCGAATTTTCAGTGAATGGGCCCTAGAAAAGTTGGCAGAAAATCCGCTTTTTTATCGACAAATTTTGTTCCGCGATGAGGCTCATTTCTGGTTGAATGGCTACGTAAATAAACAAAATTGCCGCATTTGGAGTGAAGAGCAACCAGAAGCCGTTCAAGAACTGCCCATGCATCCCGAAAAATGCACTGTTTGGTGTGGTTTGTACGCTGGTGGAATCATTGGACCGTATTTTTTCAAAGATGCTGTTGGACGCAACGTTACGGTTAATGGCGATCGCTATCGTTCGATGCTAACAAACTTTTTGTTGCCAAAAATGGAAGAACTGAACTTGGTTGACATGTGGTTTCAACAAGATGGCGCTACATGCCACACAGCTCGCGATTCTATGGTCATTTTGAGGGAAAACTTCGGAGAACAATTCATCTCAAGAAATGGACCGGTAAGTTGGCCACCAAGATCATGCGATTTGACGCCTTTAGACTATTTTTTGTGGGGCTACGTCAAGTCTAAAGTCTACAGAAATAAGCCAGCAACTATTCCAGCTTTGGAAGACAACATTTCCGAAGAAATTCGGGCTATTCCGGCCGAAATGCTCGAAAAAGTTGCCCAAAATTGGACTTTCCGAATGGACCACCTAAGACGCAGCCGCGGTCAACATTTAAATGAAATTATCTTCAAAAAGTAAATGTCATGGACCAATCTAACGTTTCAAATAAAGAACCGATGAGATTTTGCAAATTTAATGCGTTTTTTTTTTTTAAAAAGTTATCAAGCTCTTAAAAAATCACCCTTTAGTACAAGTTCCAACAGAGAAGAGCTTAAATTGTAAGACGGACACAGACGGTTGCTCACACATATATAGGCAACTTGTAAACAAAAATAGAAAGAGAAAATACACATATCGAAGTACAATTATTGTAATAGTCGATTGTTAGTAAATTTTATGTATATTAATTGTGATATTTTTGTAATTTTGTTTAGTGTAAGACCCCTGAAGATGATCGACAAAGTCAAATCTAAATATTGGACAAAATTTTAAATAAAAAGAAAACAACAAAACCAATACAATCCAGGTTTTATCATTTTATGGCCTCAAGTTGGAAAATATCACAAACAATTTATAAAAAATTATTTTTTTTTTCGAAAATAATCATATTTTACTATCTGAAAAAAAAACCTATAAAAATAGGACATACAATTGAAAAATAATATTCTGTTTTATTTTTAAGTAGTTAAAATTATAACGAAGAAAATAATGTCTGTTATGTAAATGATCTCTTTATAAATGTAGGATTTATGACCCTTTTTGTAGAAGCAAAACAATATTTTTAGAAAAATCATAATTTTCTAAAATTGTGCTAAAGGGCATTTGAAAAATAAATAGCAGAATATTTAGTTTTATTTTATAAGAACTGGTATCTTGACGAAGAAATCAAGGTCTATTTGAAAAAAAAATCTATAAATAAATGTACATGTGATGACCCTATTGTAGAAGTAAGGAATTTTCAAATAAATCGTCACTATTTTACGAAGACGATAAAAACTTATACATTTATCTGTAGATTTTCTTCAACTAGGTCTCGTTTTCTGCACAAAGATCCCAGGTATTATAAGGTAAAGCCAACCAATTCAATTATTTAATTTGATTTAACCAAAAATTTAGGAAATCCTGATCTACAAAGAGGGCCAAAACTTCTACATTTCTCTGTAGATTTTCTTCAAATATGCCTTGTTTTCTCCATTAAGACTATACTATATACCTCTAGTGTATAAAAACAAAATAAATATAAAATAAAACCACAAATGTAGAAAATCCTGATTTCTTTTTAATTGAAATCTTTGCCATGTACACACTGTTTTGTTCACTATTAAAAATATAACAAAATATTTTTTTTTTTCATTTTTTTATGTTTGATAATTTTTTCGTATCAGCAAGAAAAAAGATGTTTTTCTAAAAAAAATCTAATTTTTTTGGAGACTCTTCCTAAACCATAGTTTCTAAGTGAAAGTGATGGTCACAACATTTGTAGCCATCAGAATTAGCTTTAATTAGGCATATGATAAAGTGTCGATAGACTTAGACTTCCAAAATGGGAGTACAAACATCAGAGGTACCTTCGGCGAAAATTGGAATTTTAGTATTTTTTTAAATTATTCATAAAAAATATTTAATACTAGCAATACCCGCTGCTTCGCACGCGAAAAATTCAGTTATTTGTTAATTTTATCCGTCTTTGTTTTTGGATAGTATTTATTTAATTTTCTTTTGGTGGATATAGATAAATCTAAAATAGTAACTTGGAAACCTCATATTAGCTAGCACTCACACACAGTCAAAGGAATGTGCTTGTCGATATGTACTATTTTAGCTGAACTACTCCGTATGTATAATTTTCTACCAAGTTTTGAACAAAATATTACAACCATTTATATCTTCGATCTCATGTTTCTAGATTCAGCCAACCAGTCTTTCCCAAAAAGTACACATTTTGAAATATCACTATAGGTAAAATGTGTTTTTGCTTCCCCTAAAAATATGTACTTTATTTGGTAACACATTTATTCATTGTCGTCCCGTATCCCCCCTTTTAAGTACAAATTTTGAAATATCCATTTATATTCTGCGCTTACGTAACTAAATGATTGTACAGCATTTTTATCCCTTTTCGTCCCGCGCACCCCTTAAAAGTACAAATTTCGAAAAATCAAACTACTGCGCTTCTATATGGTCAGAGAAATTTACACACTAAATTTCACGATTCTAGCTGCAATACTAAAGTTGGTACCATTTTTATCCCTCTCGCATCTTAAAAGTACAAATTTCGAGAAATCCATTTATGTTGCAAGTCCACGTTGCCAGAGAAATTTAAACACAAAATTTCACGACTATAGCTGAAATATTTTATTTAGTACTATTTTTATCCCGCTCATTGTTTATAAGTACAAATTGCAAAAAATCCAATTTTACTTCGTTTCTATATGGTCAGAGGAACTTACATACCAAATTTCACGTTTCTAACTGTAATACTTTAGTTGGTACCATTTTTATCCCTTTTTGTCCCGCTCGTCCCTTAAAAGTACAAATTTCGAAAAATCCAATTTTACTTCATTTCTATATGGTCAGAGGAATTTACATACCAAATTTCACGATTCTAGCTGTAATACTTTAGTTGGTACCATTTTTATCCCTTTTTGTCCCGCTCGCCCCTTAAAAGTACAAATTTCGAACAATCCAATTTTACTTCGTTTCTATATCGTCAGAGGAATTTACATACCAAATTTCACGATTCTAGCTGTAATACTTTAGTTGGTACCATTTTTATCCCTTTTTGTCCCGCTCGCCCCTTAAAAGTAAAAATTTCGAAAAATCCAATTTTACTTTGTTTCTATATGGTGAGAGGAATTCACATACCAAATTTCACGTTTCTACCTGTAATACATTAGTTGGTACCATTTTTATGCCTTTTTCTCCCGCTCGTCCCTTAAAAGTACATATTTCAAAAAATCCAATTTTACTTCGTTTGTATATGGTCAGAGGAATTTATATACCAAATTTCACGTTTCTCGCTGTAATACTTTAGTTGGTACCATTTTTATCCCTTTTTGTCCCTCTCTTCCCTTAAAAGTTCAAATTTCGAAAAAATCCAATTTTACTTCGTTTCTATATGGTCAGAGGAATTTACATACTAAATTTCACGATTCTAGCTGTAATACTTTAGTTGGTACCATTTTTATCCCTCTCTTCCCTTAAAAGTACAAATTTCGAAAAATCCAATTTTACTTCGCTTTTATATGGTCAGAGGAATTTACATACCAAATTTCACGATTCTAGGTGTTATACTTTAGTAGGTACCATTTTTACCCCTTTTTGTCTCGCACGCCCCTGAAAGCACAAATTTCGAAAAATCCAATTTTACTGCGCTTCTGTATGGTCAGAGGAATTTACATACCAAATTCCACGTTTCTAGCTGTAATACTTTAGTTGGTACCATTTTTATCCCTTTTTGTCCCGCTCGCCCCTTAAAAGTACAAATTTCGAAAAATCCAATTTTACTTCGATTCTATATGGTCAGAGGAAATTGCATACCATATTTCACGATTCTAGCTGTAATACTTTAGTTGGTACCATTTTTATCCCTTTTTGTCCCGCTCGCCGCTTAAAAGTACAAATTTCGAAAAATCAAATTCTACTTCGATTCTATATGGTCAGAGGAAATTGCATACCATATTTCACGATTCTAGCTGTAATACTTTAGTTGGTACCATTTTTATCCCTTGTTGTCCCGCTCGTCCCTTAAAAGTACAAATTTCGAAAAATCCAATTTTACTTCGATTCTATATGGTCAGAGGAATTTACATACCAAATTTCACGTTTCTAGCTGTAATACTTTAGTTGGTACCATTTTTATCCCTTTTTGTCCCGCTCGCCCCTTTAAAGTACAAATTTCGAAAAATCCAATTTTACTTCGATTCTATATGGTCAGAGGAATTTGCATACCATATTTCACGATTCTAGCTGTAATACTTTAGTTGGTACCATTTTTATCCCTTTTTGTCCCGCTCGCCGCTTAAAAGTACAAATTTCGAAAAATCAAATTCTACTTCGATTCTATATGGTCAGAGGAATTTACATACCAAATCTCACGTTTCTAGCTGTAATACTTTAGTTGGTACCATTTTTATCCCGCTCGTCCCTTAAAGCACAAATTTCGAAAAATCCACTTTTACTTCGTTTCTATATGGTCAGAGGAATTTACATACCAAATTTCACGTTTCTAGCTGTAATACTTTAGTTGGTACCATTTTTATCCCTTTTTGTCCCGCTCGTCCCCTAAAAGTTCAAATTTCGAAAAAATCAAATTTTACTTCGTTTCTATATGGTCAGAGGAATTTACATACCAAATTTCACGATTCTAGCTGTAATACTTTAGTTGGTACCATTTTTATCCCTTTTTTCCCGTTCTCCCCTTAAAAGTACAAATTTCGAAAAATCCAATTTTACTTCGTTTCTATATGGTCAGAGGAATTTACATACTAAATTTCACGATTCTAGCTGTAATACTTTAGTTGGTACCATTTTTATCCCTTTTTGTCCCTCTCTTCCCTTAAAAGTACAAATTTCGAAAAATCCAATTTTACTTCGCTTTTATATGGTCAGAGGAATTTACATACCAAATTTCACGATTCTCGCTGTAATACTTTAGTAGGTACCATTTTTACCCCTTTTTGTCTCGCACGCCCCTGAAAGCACAAATTTCGAAAAATCCAATTTTACTGCGCTTCTATATGGTCAGAGGAATTTACATACCAAATTCCACGTTTCTAGCTGTAATACTTTAGTTGGTACCATTTTTATCCCTTTTTGTCCCGCTCGCCCCTTAAAAGTACAAATTTCGAAAAATCCAATTTTACTTCGATTCTATATGGTCAGAGGAATTTGCATACCATATTTCACGACTCTAGCTGTAATACTTTAGTTGGTACCATTTTTATCCCTTTTTGTCCCGCTCGCCGCTTAAAAGTACAAATTTCAAAAAATCAAATTCTACTTCGATTCTATATGGTCAGAGGAATTTACATACCAAATCTCACGTTTCTAGCTGTAATACTTTAGTTGGTACCATTTTTATCCCTTTTTGTCCCGCTCGTCCCTTAAAAGTACAAATTTCGAAAAATCCAATTTTACTTCGATTCTATATGGTCAGAGGAATTTACATACCAAATTTCACGTTTCTAGCTGTAATACTTTAGTTGGTACCATTTTTATCCCTTTTTGTCCCGCTCGCCCCTTTAAAGTACAAATTTCGAAAAATCCAATTTTACTTCGATTCTATATGGTCAGAGGAATTTGCATACCATATTTCACGATTCTAGCTGTAATACTTTATTTGGTACCATTTTTATCCCATTTTGTCCCGCTCGCCGCTTAAAAGTACAAATTTCGAAAAATCAAATTCTACTTCGATTCTATATGGTCAGAGGAATTTACATACCAAATCTCACGTTTCTAGCTGTAATACTTTAGTTGGTACCATTTTTATCCCGCTCGTCCCTTAAAGCACAAATTTCGAAAAATCCACTTTTACTTCGTTTCTATATGGTCAGAGGAATTTACATACCAAATTTCACGTTTCTAGCTGTAATACTTTAGTTGGTACCATTTTTATCCCTTTTTGTCCCGCTCGTCCCTTAAAAGTACAAATTTCGAAAAATCCAATTTTACTTCGTTTCTATATGGTCAGAGGAATTTACATACCAAATTCTACGTTTCTAGCTGTAATACTTTAGTTGGTACTATTTTTATCCCTTTTTGTCCCGCTCGTCCCTTAAAGCACAAATTTCGAAAAATCCAATTTTACTTCGTTTCGATATGGTCAGAGGAATTTACATACCAAATTTCACGTTTCTAGCTGTAATACTTTAGTTGGTACCATTTTTATCCCTTTTTGTCCCGCTCGTCCCTTAAAAGTACAAATTTCGAAAAATCCAATTTTACTTCGTTTCTATATGGTCAGAGGAATTTACATACCAAATCTCACGTTTCTAGCTGTAATACTTTAGTTGGTACCATTTTTATCCCGCTCGTCCCTTAAAGCACAAATTTCGAAAAATCCACTTTTACTTCGTTTCTATATGGTCAGAGGAATTTACATACCAAATTTCACGTTTCTAGCTGTAATACTTTAGTTGGTACCATTTTTATCCCTTTTTGTCCCGCTCGTCCCTTAAAAGTACAAATTTCGAAAAATCCAATTTTACTTCGTTTCTATATGGTCAGAGGAATTTACATACCAAATTCTACGTTTCTAGCTGTAATACTTTAGTTGGTACTATTTTTATCCCTTTTTGTCCCGCTCGTCCCTTAAAGCACAAATTTCGAAAAATCCAATTTTACTTCGTTTCGATATGGTCAGAGGAATTTACATACCAAAATTCACGTTTCTAGCTGTAATACTTTAGTTGGTACCATTTTTTTCCCTTTTTGTCCCGCTCGGCCCTTAAAAGTACAAATTTCGAAAAATCCCCATTTGTAGCTCGTCTGCATGGTCATTGCAAGGAACTCACCGAATTTCATGTTTATAGCTACTGCCGTTTAGTCAGGACGAAGGTTCGATGTTTATCCCTTTTTGGGCCATTTTATCCCTTAAAAGTACGAATTTCGTAAAATCCTTTCTTAGTCGACGTCTACGTCATATTTGAGAACTACCCTGAAAATTTCATGACCCTGGCTTCAGCCGTTTGGTCTGGGGGCTGGTCAATGATAAGTCAGTCAGTCAGTCAGTCAGTCAGTCAGTCAGTCAGTCAGTCAGTCAGTCAGTCAGTCAGTCAGTCAGTCAGTCAGTCAGTCAGTCAGTCAGTCAGTCAGTCAGTCAGTCAGTCAGTCAGTCAGTCAGTCAGTCAGTCAGTCAGTCAGTCAGTCAGTCAGTCAGTCAGTCAGTCAGTCAGTCAGTCAGTCAGTCAGTCAGTCAGTCAGTCAGTCAGTCAGTCAGTCAGTCAGTCAGTCAGTCAGTCAGTCAGTCAGTCAGTCAGTCAGTCAGTCAGTCAGTCAGTCAGTCAGTCAGTCAGTAACGCAACTCTTTTATATATATAGATTGTTTCAGAATTTAGAAAGCAAATGTACATTAGAAAATGTTATACATATCCCTGAGGGAAGATTTTTGTTGAGCAATGCAAGAGCATGGTAACACCAAACACTCTATACAGAAGCGCCACTGACAGGATATGAAATGCGCTCTCCTTCTTTCCACCATCAAACAAAATATTTCCTTCGTAAGAGGAAAACAATTCTAATCGAAATTCATAGCTGAAATTCGAAAGTGTCGTGTAAAAAAAATTATTTTTCCATTTGGCTGGCTAGTGTTATGGTTGTAAGGATTTTTTTTAAATCTGAAAATATTAACGACATCTTGTCCACTCAAAAATTAACTAATTTATACTATTTTTCTTGGATGCTTTGATTCACTTTTATTCGAACAACATTTACAGCTTAAAATTTTCACGCTACATTGGGCTGTTCAATAGCAGGACACGAAGTTGCCGAATTGTTCCACATTTAAGCTGCAAATCCGAATATAAGTCTTAAGATTTAACTCTTAATGGACGCAATGGACGCAAAGTTTGTTTTATCGGGCCTATCGGTCTTCTGGTTGGCCTTCTTGTTGTCCTGGCTGGCCTTCTGGTTGGTCGCCTGGTGGGTCGTCTGGTGGGCCGTCTGGTGGGGCGTCTGGTTGGTCGCCTAGTGGGGCGTCTGGTGGGGCGTCTGGTGGGTCGCCTGGTGGGGCGCCTAGTGGTTCTTGGTCTCCTTGTAGTGGCCGTAACCTCATCCGTGACTGCATCAGTGACCTCATCCGTGACTGCATCAGTGACCTCATCCGTGACTTCATCAGTGACCTCATCCGTGACTTCATCCGTAACCTCATCCGTTACCTCATCGGTAACTTCATCCGTTACCGCTTCCGTAACCTCTTCCGTGACCGCTTCGGTTTCAGCTTCTGTCACCGCTTCGGTCGCTGCTTCTGTATCTGTGTCTTGCGCATAGACCGGTGCCAAGCATGCCAATGCACACAGCAAAACTAAAATTGCCCAGATATTGAGTTTCATGATGTTCAGTCACCACCAACCTCGCTGTACTGCTTAAACCTTCCGACGTATCCCAGTATTTATATATAATGCCACGCGGTTCAAGGTATTGACTTTGACTCGATAACCAATAACCGTAATATTAGCACGAGTCTTTTATTTCCATTCATAGCAAACTCAGTTCTTTGTTTTGTGTTGATCAAAAAAATGTTCACGTAGTTAGTTAGGGTCGCTCCGAATCCTATACACCCTGCCTCATGGGTGCAGTATTAACAGCAGATTCCTTCTTGAGGCTTATTGGACTTCAAAGATGTCACAATTCTTTTAAGGAATTTTTTTTCACAAATTTTCGAAAGAGACAAAAAGTTAATTCGAAAATTTTGAAGATATTCCAAATTTGGTTTTGACGGGCCTCTACTAAAATGTCTGAGATAATATAAGTGCATATCTCATGTGGGACATTTCCATAGCCATCATCAACGAAGCTCGGGGATAAAAGAACCAAAACGTTATCTAAAAATAGAATAGAGACCCTAATATTTAGAGGCCTTTTTTTGAAAATTTCTCCCTCTAAATAGATAAACGATGGAATACATAATGGAAAAAGAGGGATAGAAATGGTACGACCATTTTTTGAAATCATGAAATTCGGTATTTACATTCCTCTGACTGCGTACTCCCGTAAAATAAATTCATTTTTAGAAATTCGTACTTTTAGGGGTAAAATAGGACCAAAAGGGATAAAAATGGTATCAACCAAACAGTTTATATTAATAAAATTCGCTTTTTTCATCCCTCGAATTGCATAGACTTTTAACATAAATAATTTTTCAAAGATTCGTACTTCTAAGGGGGTGAAATGGGAAAATGGGGATAAATATAGTACGACCTTTGTTAAATCATGAAATTCGGTGTGACTGCGACTATCGTAAAATAACAGATTTTTTGAAATTAGTACTTTTAGGGGAAACGGACCGAAAGGGGATCAAAATGGTACAAATCAAACAACAACAGCGAGAAACATGAAATTCGCTTTGTACATCCCTATAATTGCATAGACTTGTAAAATAAATGGATATTTGTAGTTTTAGGGTAAAATAGGACCCGACGGGATAAAAATGGTACCAACCAAAAAGCTGATATTAATAAAATTCGCTTTTTACATCCCTCGAATGGCATAGACTTTTAACATAAATAATTTTTCAAAAATTCGTACTTCTAAGGGGGAGAACTGGGAAAATGGGGATACATATAGTACGACCATTTTTTAAATCATGAAATTCGGTGGGTATATTCCTCAGACTGCGACTATAGTAAAATAACTGATTTTTGAAATTAGCACTTTTAGGGGAAACGGAACGAAAGGGGATCAAAATGGTACCAATCAAACAACAACAGCGAGAAACATGAAATTCGCTTTGTACATCCCTATAATTACATGGACTTGTAAAATAAATAGATATTTGTACTTTTAGGGGTAAAATAGGACCAAAAGGGATAAAACTGGTATCAACCAAAAAGCTAATATTAATAAAATTCGATTTTTAAATCCCTCGAATTGCATAGATTAAATAATTTTTCAAAAATTCGTACTTCTAAGGTGGTGAAATGGGAAAATGGGGATAAATATAGTACGACCTTTTTTAAATCATGAAATTCGGTGCGTATGTTCCTCAGACTGCGACTATCGTAAAATAACTGATTTTTGAAATTAGTACTTTTAGGGGAAACGGACCGAAAGGTGATCAAAATGGTACCAATCAAACAACAACAGCGAGAAACATGAAATTCGCTTTGTACATCCCTAAAATTGCGTAGCCCCGTTGCACCCCCTACGAATAAAAATCAATTTGTGGTGCACGGTTTTGTTAAAGTGGGAATGCGCACACCAAATATCAAGTAAGTACAAGCAGACATATTGAAAAAAGTGCTTAAATACTCTAAAATATTAGGGAATATTATGGGTATTCTTAGTCCTTGTGAGGGAAAAATTTTTCCCTGTGGGCCGATTTCGGCCACTTTCAATTCCAACGGATCTACGACTATAAGACGCATTTATGGAAATTTTCAACGTTCTAGCTCCTTTCGTTTAGATGCTAGCGTGCTTTCAACAGGCGGACAGACGACCGGACATGGCAAGATCGTCTCAGAATTTTATGACGTTTTGTTACAAACGGAATGACAAAGTTAGTATACCCTCATCCTGGAGTTGGAGGGTATATAAAAAATTAAACGAAATTGCTGGAATTCGAATGTATCGCTCAATATATCATTCAAATCAACACAAAAACTAAGAAATAAATATTCTTTAAAATTTAGATGTATTTTTTTTTAATCTGCAACAATTAATAAAGTTAATTAATTATATTTCCTTTTGACTGACTAGTGTTATGATTGTAAGGATTTTTTGGTGGGTCACATTAATTCGATTTGAACGATAACGAAATAAATTCGAAAATAATCCTAGACCGTTAGTGTTACATATTGGAGATATTGGCCACTCAAATATAAACTAATTTATACTATTTTTTGTTGGATGCAATAATTCACTTTTATTCGAAAAACATTTACAGTTAAAATTTTCACAATACGTTTGGTACATAGATAACACTACGTTTAGTAAGTAGGGAAGTTACCGAACTGTTCCATATTTAAGCTGCAAATCCGAATATAAGTCTTAAGATTTAACTCTTAATGGACGCAATGGACGCAAAGTTTGTTTTATCGGGCCTATTGGTCTTCTGGTTGGCCTTCTTGTCGTCCTGGCTGGTCTTCTGGTGGGCCTTCTGGTGGGACGTCTGGTGGGTCGCCTGGTGGGGCGTCTGGTGGGTCGCCTGGTGGGGCGTCTGGTGGGTCGCCTGGTGGGGCGTCCAGTGGTTGTTGGTATCCTTGTGGTATCCGTGCCCTCATCAGTGACCTCATCAGTTTCAGCTTCCGTTACCTCTTCAGCTTCCGTTTCAGTTTCAGCTTCCGTTACCTCTTCAGCTTCCGTTTCAGTTTCAGCTTCCGTTACCTCTTCAGCTTCCGTTTCAGGTTCAGCTTTCGTTACCGCTTCCGTGACCGCTTCGGTGTCACATCCTGTCACCGCTTCGGTCGTTTCTTCTGTCTCCGCACAGACCGGCGCAAAGCATGCCAATGCACACAGCAAAACTAAAATTGCCCAGATATTGAGTTTCATGATGTTCAGTCACCACCAATCTCGCTGTACTACTTAAACCTTCCGACGCTTCCCAGTATTTATATATAATGGCACGAGTTTCAAGGTATTGACTTTGACTCGATAACCAATAATCGTAATATTAGCACGAGTCTTTTATTTCCATGCATAGCAAACTCAGTTCTTTGTTTTGTGTTGATCAAAAAAATGTGCACGTAGTTAGTTAGGGTCGCTCCGAATCCTATACACCCTGCCTCATTGAACAGTATAAACAGAAGATTCCTGTTTGAGGCTTATTGTACTTAAAAGACACCACAATTCTTTTAAGGAAATTTTTTCACAAATTTTCGAAAGAGACAAAAAACTAATTCGAAAATTTTGAAGATATTCCAAATTTGGATTTGAAGGGCCTTTACTAAAATGCCTGAGATAGTATAAGTGCATATCCCATAGCCATCATCAACGAAGCTCGGGGATAAAAGAACCAAAACGTTATCTAAAAATAGAATAGAGACCCTAATAATTAATTTTTTTTTTGAAAATTTCTCCCTCTAAATACATAAATGAAGGAATACATAATGGAAAAAGAGGGATAAAAATGGTACGACCATTTTTTTTTAAATCATGAAATTCGGTGGGTACATTCCTCTGCCTGCGTACTCCCGTAAAATAAATTCATTTTAATAAATTCGTACTTTTAGCGGTAAAATAGGACCAAACGGGACAAAAATGGTACCAACCAAAAGGTTAATATTAATAAAATTCGCTTTGTACATCCCTCCAGTTGCATAGACTTTTAACATAAATGATTTTTCAAAGATTCGTACTTCTAAGGGGGTGAAATGGGAAAATGGGGATAAATATAGTACGACCATTCTTTTGAAATCATGAAATTCGGTCTGTATATTCCTCAGACTGCGAATATCTTAAAATAAATGAATTTTTCGAAATTAGCACCTTTTAGGGGGAACGGATCAAAAGGGGATAAATATGTACATCCCTCTAATTGCATAGACTTTGAGTTTCGTACTTTTAAGGGGTGAAATTGGAACAGGAGACAAACATAGTACAACCATATAGCTTATGTTAAAATCATAAAAATAAAGCACTATCGTAAAATAAATGATTTTTTACAAATTAGTACCTTTGAGGAGAATGGGCCTAAATGGGGATACAAATGGTACCAATCAAACAACAACAGCTAGAAATATGAAATTCGCTTTGTAAAGAGTGATTTTTTTGAGGTTAGGATTTTCATGCATTAGTATTTGACAGATCACGTGGGATTTCAGACATGGTGTCAAAGAGAAAGATGCTCAGTATGCTTTGACATTTCATCATGAATCGTCTTACAAACGAACAACGCTTGCAAATTATTGAATTTTATTATCAAAATGCGTGCTCTGTTAAGAAAGTTCATTGCGCGCTTCCATTTTATGGTCAGTTTAATCGACCCACTGAAGCGGCTATTCGGGCTATTGTGACTAAATTTCGCACCAAATTTACATTGTTGGACATTAAACCACCAACACGCTTACGTAGAGTGCGAACTGTAGAAAATATCGCAGCTGTATCGGCCAGTGTTAATGATGACCACCAATTTTCGATTCGTCGCCGTTCGCACCAATTGGGTCTCTGTTACTCAAAAACGTGGAAATGCCAAAATTGGACTAAGCGGATGGACCACCTAAGACGCAGCCGCGGTCAACATTTAAATGAAATTATCTTCAAAAAGTAAATGTCATGGACCAATCTAACGTTTCAAATAAAGAACCGATGAGATTTTGCAAATTTTATGCGTTTTTTTTAAAAAAAAGTTATCAAGCTCTTAAAAAATCACCCTTTACATCCCTCTAATTGCCTAGACTTGTAAAATAAATGCAAATTTAAGATTCGTACCTTTAGGGGGTAAAACGGCAAAAGGGGGTTAAAAATAGTACAACCATACAGCTGAAGTTAAAATCACAAAATTTGGTATGTACATTCCTTCAACTGCGTAATATCGTAAAATAAATGAATTTTTCAATATTCGTTTTATTCCTTTTAAGGGGTAGAATGGGAAAATGCATATAAAAGTAGTAAAACTAAAATCAGGAAATTGACATCTGATGCGACTATAGTAAAATAAATATTTTTTTCAAAATTCATACTTTTAGAGGGAACGGACTGAAAGGGGATAAAAATGGCACCAATCAAACGACAACAGGTAGAAATGTGAAATTTGCATTGTACATCCCTCTAATTGCGTAGACGCGTGAAATAAGTACACATTTCATAATTCGCACTTTTAACCGAGTGAAATGAAAAAGGGATAAAATTGGTACCAAGCAAACGGCAATAGTAAGAATAATGAAATTCGGCGTGTCGCTCCTTTGAATATATATATAAATAAAATAAACTTTGTATTTTTAATGATGATTTGCAAAACATTTTTTTCAAAACGACAACTAAAAACACTTGGTAACGTTTTGTAAAAAGTGCTAAATAGAAGGAACCAATACCTTTCGAACGAGCCATCATTCCAGAGGTATGGATAACTGCTCTTTATTTTTATTTTATTTTCCCGTTGTGTGCTGTGCTCCAAAAAATAATGTAAAGAACTCTGTACAGTGATATCATTTTTCTTGTAGGTATTGTCGAGTAGAACAGGAATCTATATCGTTCATTCCATATCAAACCGAACGATTTTCGCAAGAAAAATACGACCACCACTTAGATTTTTCGCAGATTAAAAATTAAAAAAAATATTTTACGCGTATTTAAAAAACCCGACTTTTTTTTCAAAAGATGGGACCATTCGAAAATTAGAAAAATCAAGAAAAACGTGCCGAGGTATGAACATTGTAAATGGTGTAGTGAGAAAACGCGTGGACACAATTCAAAGAATCATGGCTTATTTTAAAGGTAATTACAAGAACTTTTCGCCGATGTTCTTGGTTATTGTCTGCTACTGACAAACATTTTGTGTATTTCTGATTTTCTCATTTTTTTTCTATTTTTCACTATGAAAACACCAATCTAAAAATTCAAAAAAAAAATAAATATAGGCATAATCCCTGATCGATTCTAAACAAACCCTGGAAATTTCAGCTTGGAGAAATAACGGGTTGTATTTTTAAAAAACATTTACTAAATGTAGTCGCCCGAAAAAAATATTTTCTGAACGATTGTTCATAAAATAACATACACACACACGTAGTTTATGTATGCTTAGCTAAAAATAGACTGTGTTGAAATTGGAAATGAATTAATTCAAAAAAGACTGCTACTGTGCAACTTAAAAGAAGTCCGTGTATTATTCAAAAAAAAAAAAAAAAAACACCCAGAGGCGAAAATATAATATAATTCTCTAAGTTCGCGGAATTGCGACCGAAATACTGTATTCTACCGGGAGCTACAGGAACTCATTCCGTTTGCGTGTGCTGTATACACCAAAACGCAAAACTTATGATTGACGGGTCATCTCTTTCAAGACTAACATCTAATAACCTCCAAATTGTAACTTATAACGACTTTCTCTCAAAAATAATTTGCAACCCCCCAACACATGATTGTTATCTTCGGCGATGTGAATTGTGCCCTGGATGCGACGACTTATATGTGCGACGACGTATGTATATTGAAATATTTATTATTTTTTTATTTTTTTGTTACTTTATGAACAATCGTTCAGAAAATACTTTTTTCGGGCGACTACATTTAGTAAATGTTTTTTTTAAACTCCTCCAAACTGAAAATTTCAGGGTTTGTTTGTTTATTATATTGTACAATAATTTAGCTCATATCGCTATTAATTAGGAATGTCGAATATAGCAGTTGGATGACAAAATATTTTTAAAAGTTGCGGTCGGACATACACTCAAAATTCACTTTTTCGGATTTTGCCTGTCAATATGACAGACATTGTAAACAATGCTATAGAAAACGCCAGTAACAATATTGTATTAAAAAAATCAAGATATTCGCCTAAAAAGGACATAGAACTGACAACTTAAACATTTTATTTAATGATCTACTGACTATTAAACTTAAATCTGTTGACGTTCTCCGTCGCGTCCACATTTTCCAATAGAGTATGAAATATCTGATGATGCCATTGCTTGCATATGTAAAGGTTGATTTTTTAAAAGCTATAGGAAAGTTTTTCAAAAAAAAAACACATAAATTTCAGAAAAATACATGAAATCTTTATTTGAATCGATAGTACGTCCATATAATTTAATGTTTGAAGATTATTTCATGCAAATGTTGACATCGACTGCGCCTCAAATGGCGATAAAAATGTTACTAATGTAAATCCCTCTAATTGCGTTGACACGTAAAATAGAGAGATTTTCGTAATTTAATGGGATACAATTGGAACAGAGGGATAAAAATGGTTCCAACCAAACCGCTGAAGTTGAGATCATGAAATTCGGTGTATACATTCTGACTGTGATGTTACGAAACAAAAAGGATGTTTTTGAAATTAGTACTTTTAGCCGGAAAATAGGGCGTCTGGAGATAAAAATAGTACCACACGAAACGGCTGCAGCTACAATAATAAAATTCGATGTGTACATTTATTTGACTGTGCAGACGCGAAAATAAAGAGATATTTCGATATTCGTACCTTCAGGATCTAATTGGGATTAATGTTGGCACCAATCAAGCGGCTAAAGCTGGAATCATGATATGCAGTATTTGCACACACGTCTGACTGCCTTGACGCGGAAAATAATTTTTCAAATTTTGTGCTTTTCGGCTCAAAATGGAAAGAAGAGTGAAACTTGTACCAAGCAAACGATTTCCCTTATATGGCAGTGTACTTCCATGTAATGTCGACAGTCTCTAATATGCCGTGAAATACACTCCGTGGCGGAGGGTATATAAGATTCGGTGCCGACGAACTTACGACGACTTGTTCCTTTTTCAAATGAAGTTTTTGCTTTTATTGATTTAACCATATGTGCATTTGGCACATACTTCTGGCAGATGGATCGGTGAGCGTTAATAACACAGTACACACATTAAATGCGCCTTGGCGAAAATTGGAATTTTAGTAAAAAAAAATACTAGTTTTTTTTAATGCGCACAAAAAAATATGTTTGAAGAAAATATCTATATTCTATATATATATCTTCGAAGACCACTAAGAAAAAAGTTAAAATTTTATGAGGGAGAACTAAACAATTATTTTTTTGAATTTTAGTCGGAATTTGAAAGAAAAAACATACATAAAAATATGAATCAAATTTCTACTTAAATTCTAATTTTAGTCCATGGTATCCTTAATATTTTTACTCTCATTTTGAAAATATAAGTTCAATCTGGGCCGTGTTGTATTTTTAATTAAAAGCAATTTCACAAAAAAAAAACAATGGTCAGGGCCCAGCCTCCAATATATTGAGATTTTTCGAAAAATTTACTTTTGTTGGTACGAAAAAAAAAACAATAAAAAATTGAAATAGCTAACGTTCTAGCTAAGAAAATGATGTCTATATTCTATCTGATGTCTAAAACTCAAACTAAGAAAATGATGTCGTTAAAACGTAAAACCCATATTTTCTTAAGATTTCAGGAGAAAGACAAAACGTATGGACAAAAATGTATGGTGAAGGGGGTCAATATTTCCTATCTACAGCTTTCATTTCTTCGGCGCCTTATAGTGCAATTTGACTTCGAATATTTTCACATCACACCGCCTGAATTATAAGTTTTGACTTTTTTCTGGCATTTCAGCTGAGTTTTGAGTTGTAGTGTAATCAGAGACTGATAGTAGAATTGCGTGACAAATATTTTTGTAGAACATTTTGACGCTGTTTTATGAGAGTTTCAAGGCACCAAGAAGACCACTACGTTGAGCAGCTATAGGATTAAAATATTCCACAAAAATTTCCCTCGTAGTGTTTTAAATAATATTATTACATTGATTACATTGTATACTTGAAATGTAAATTCTTAAGAATGTGCAAAAGGCATAATATTCACATCCCTCTAAAATGACTTCAAAAGACACCTATAACGAGGAGCTAGTGGGTTCAAATGTTCAATAAAAATGTTTCTCGTGGTGTTTTAAGTAATATTGCTGAACGTATCCAGTACATAAAGTGTAAGGATCACAAGGTTTCCTATGCCGATTCATTGCAAGAATGTGCAGAAGGGAGAAATATGAACCGTCTTCTAAAATGAACTCAAAAGACCCTGTACATCAAGTATAAGGATCACAAGGTTGCCTATGCCGATTCATTGTGAAAACGTGGAAAAAGGGATTAATATTGGCCCTCCTTTTAAATGTCCTCAAAAGACCACTATATGCAGGTCCTAGAGGGTTAAAATGTTCCCCAAAATTGTTCCTCGTAATGTTTTAAGTAATATTGCCGATTACATTGTATACCTAAAATGTAAGGACCATCTAAAATTACCTCAAAAGCTAGTGTTTTAATTAATATTTCTGAAAGCTTTCTATACTTAAATTTTAAGGATCACAAGGTTTTTCTACGTCAATTCATCGCAAGAATATGCAAAAGGTAGAAGTATGGTCCCTCCTCTAAAATGGCCTCAAAAGGCCCCTACATAGAGTAGCTAGAGGGTTAAAATGTTCAACAACAATGTTCCTTGTAGTGTTCTAAGTAATATTGCTGAATGCTTCCTATACTTAAATTGTAAGGATCACAAGGTTTTTCTATGTCAATTCATCGCAAGAATGTGCAAAATGGAGAAATATGGACCCCCTTCTAAAATGACCTCAAAAGACCCTTACGTTGAGGAGCTAGAGGGTTAAAATAATCAACAAAAATGTTTCTCGTGGTGTTCTAAGTAATACTGCTGAAAGCATCCTGTACATAAAATATAAGGATCACGAGGTTTCCTATGTGGATTCATTATAAGAATGTGCAAAATGGACCCCCTTCCCAAATGGCCAAAAAATACCCCTATATTGAAGAGCTAGAGGGTTAAAATGTTCCACAAAAATGTTCCTCGTGGTGTTTTAAGTAACATTGCTGATTACATTGTATACTTAAAATGAAAAGATCATAAGGTTTCCCATGCCGATTTATCGTAAGAATGTGCCAATGGGCGAAATATAGACTACCTTCCAAAATGACCTCAAAAGATCCCTATATTGAGTAGCTAGAGGGTTAAAATGTTCAACAAAAAATTCAACTAATAAAATGTAGGTCTATATGTACAGAATTTTTTTTTTCTATTTCATAGTGATATTTAAGGATTTGTTATCAATATTTATTCAAGGAATTTTAATCAAAAATATCTATAAACTGTTTTTAGTGCTGATTTTATAGATTTTTATGCACACAAGTATAAAATTCTAGTTTCATTTTTATGGATAGTGTTGTAACATATTATTCTCGAAAATTTTGTATTTGATGATGAAACGAATATTAAATAACAAGGGTCACATCCAAAATTGACAACAAAGTTAAACGCAGCCACGTTATTTTTCCCCGAAAATTAAATGCTCGATAAATTGTTGACACGCAGAAATCGTTGTGGATTCGTTGTGTTATTCTTTTCAAGATAATTTTGCATTTCTCAGAAGTCTGCCAATGTTTTAATGCTACAGCTATAGGTGAGGGAGAGGAGTGGCTGTTATCACACTGTTTGTACAAGTGTTCTTATGGTAAAAAGAAGTTACGGAGACAAATGCAAGACACATCAGCTAATAAAATAGCTAAATTTTAGTAGTCATCAAAAATATTATGATTTTTGAAAATGCGACCATTCTACTTTATAAAATGTAATCGATTTAAATTCGAATTTCATTAATAAAATTTTAAAGATGTAATTTTGTAGATACGAGCAGGTTTTTAAAATCGAATAAATTCGAAAATACTCCCACACCGTTAGCGTTACATATTGAAGATACTTTAGACTATTTTTTCTTGTATACATTGATTAACTTTTATTCGAAAAACATTTAGAGCTTAAAATGTTCACATTATATTTGGCGAAGATCACACTACATTTGACTGATCAATAGTAAGATGGGAAGTACTGTTTCTGATTGAAGCTGCAATTTTTAATTTAAGTCTTAATTTTTTACTGGACGCAAAGTTCGTTTAAACGTTCTTGTAGTCCTTCTAGTTGTCCTAATGGGACTTCCGGTTGGTGGGTCGTTTTGTGGGTCGTCTGGTGGGTCGTCTTGTGGGTCGTCTGGTTGGGCGACTGGTGGTTCGGCTGGTGGGGCGACTTGTGGTTCGTCTGGTTGGGCGACTGGTGGTTCGGCTGGTGGGGCGACTTGTCGGTCGTCTGGTCGGGCGACCGGTGGGGCGATTGGCAGGGTAACTGGCGGGGCGACTGGCAGGGTAACTTGTGGGGCTACTGGCGGGGCGACTGGCAGGATAACCGGCAGGGTAACTGGCGGGGCTACTGGCGGGGCGACTGGCAGGGTAACCGGCGGGGCGACTGGCAGGATAACCGGCAGGGTAACTGGCGGTGCTACTGGCGGGACGACTTGGGGGGCGGCTTGTGGGTCGTCTGGTGGGTCGTCTGGTGGGTCGTCTGGTGGGTTGTCTGGTGGGTCGAATGGTGGATCTTATGGTTGGTTGTCTAGTAGGGCGCCTGGTGGGGCGACGAGTAGGACGTCTGGTGGGACGTCTCGTGGGTCGCCTGGTGGGTCGCCTGGTGGGTCGTGTCGTGGGTCGCCTGGTGGGTCGTCTAGTGGGCCTTTTTCTTGGTCCCCTTGTAGTTGAAATCTCATTTGGGTCTTCCTCGACCGGTTCCGATTCCTCAACCGGTTCAGTTTCCTCAACCGGTTCCGATTCCTCAACCGGTTCCGATTCCTCGACCGGTTCCGATTCCTCAACCGGTTCCGATTCCTCAACCGGTTCCGATTCCTCGACCGGTTCCGATTCCTCAACCGGTTCAGCTTCCTCGACCGGTTTCGAATCCTCAACCGGTTCAGTTTCCTCAACCGGTTCCGTTTCCTCAACCTGTTCAGTTTCCTCGACCGGTTCAGTTTCTTCAACCGGTTCCATTTCCTCCACCGCTTCCGATTCCTCGACCGGTTCCGTTTCCTCGACCGGTTCGGTTTCCTCAATCGGTTTCATTTCCTCAACCGGTTCCGCTTCTGTATCGTCGTAGTATGCGGCATATGATGGTTCCGCATCTGTATCAGAGAATGCGGCGTAGTCTGCGGCGTAGACTGGTGCCAAGCATGCTAACACACTCAGCAAAACTAAAATTGCCCAGATATTGAGTTTCATGATGTTCAATCGCCACCAATCTCGCTGTACTGCTTAAACCTTCAAACTCATCCCAGTATTTATATATGTTAGGGGGGGGCGGTTTGCAAGGTGTTGACTTTGACTCGATAACCAATAAACGTGACGTTAGCACAAGTCTTTTATTTCCATACATAGCAAATTCAGTTCTTTGTTTTGTGTAGATCAAAAAAAAACTATGCAGGTACTTAGACACGGTCGCGCCAAATCTTATGCACCCTCCATCATTGAGCTACTTCCACAGTATTACCGGGGGCTTATGAGATTCCTTTTTGCGACTTATTGGCATATTTAATTCTAGCCATCGGCAAAACTTGAGAAAGGAAATCTTTTCGTAAAAGACAAACAAATCATTCGTAAATTTTGAAGATATTCTGTGTTTATGTTTTTTAACATATTTTTACGTATTTGTTCATTTACATATTTCCGGCAAATAAACTCCGATTGTTATAAAATTTAGCATGAGGATAAGGGAAATTTACTCACCTTTCTATCTGCGTACCTACTTTTCAGAATTGCGTTTTGGAACTAAAAAATCTGATATTTTGCACTAAATGTATCCTATCTTCCAAGGGTGCAATTTCGTGCAGGCAAAAGTTACCCTGCAAAAGCGGGAACCCTTCAACCTTTCCAAATATGTATATATTTCGTTAAATGATTCTGAAGGAAAAAGTTGTGTTGGTCCAAAGCCAGACATTTGTTCAAAAAGAATATATTTTTAAATATTTATTACAAACAAACTATATTTGGCGCAAATATAGTCATAATAAAGCTAAGAAACCACAATTTCTAATAAAAAAGATATGAGTGCAAAATCTTTTAACATGTGGGAGAAACAGTTCGACAAAGTCACAAATAGAAATTACTTTTTTTTCAATTTTCAAAACGTGAAAATCTGTAATACAAAAAAAATAAAATTTTTTCTTCGCACTATGAACAAATATGTTAAAAAACATAAACACAAAAAAATAAAAAATTTAATTTTCTTTAAAATCGAAAAATACAAAAACTAGTCAACTTTGGGCCGATTTCTAAAATATATCCGATTTTTAATGTTAATATGTCAAAATAATCCTTGGGTCCTAGTCTAATTTTGATTTTTTACAGAACTCAAAAATGTCTACTACTTAGAACAAAAGGGTGTGAAGATACATTCGTAAGTTAAATACGTCCCACACCCAAGACACAAACCAATTTAGCTGAAAAACCTATGTATCTCCGATCTCAAACGGAATTTGGACCAAAATCTTTTTTTTTGGAAAATATTATCCTTACCAAGGGCTAAATAATTGCCATTGGAATACCCGATTCATGTATTCTAGTTTTCGAGATATCGACTCTTCAATGTCACAACAATACATGGGCTAAAATGACCTATTTTGTAAAGTTTTTGGACTTTTGACTGATTCTATGCATTCAACTAATTGGAACGGAAAATATTGTTAAAAAATAATTACATAATTCATTTTATTTTTATTATTTTTAGTGTTTTTATTTAAAAAAAAAATTTAAATACGTTCCACAAGCTATATTGGTTTGTGTCTTGGGTGTGGGACGTATTTAACTTACGAATTTATCTTCACACCCTTTTAGAACAAAAGCTATTGAATTTTGGCCGACGGATTTTGATTCTGAACCACTGTGCGTTGGCCATTTCGGGCGTCAACGAAGCTCGGGGATAAAAGGACAAAAATACCATACAAAAATAGAGTAGAGATTGATTATTCGTCTAGAGGGTTATACTTTTCCGTATATGTAGGTGCCTTATGGGATTGAAGATGGGCGAAATCGACCCAAAGGGAAATTTGTTTCGCTAACAAGGACAGAAAATACCCCCGAATATTTAGAGTATAGTGTGAATGTGAATCAAAACCAAAAAAGTACGTAACACGAACTCCATCATAGAACTTATGGAGCGTCTTTCTGACACTATTATCTGTTAATTAAAAATTATTTAAAAAAATCTAAGAGTTTATTTATTATAAAAAAATTAGAAAAAAGAAGAAAAAATAAAGAAAAAAATTAGAATTAGAAAAATATGAAAAAATATTTAAAAAAATATTTTTTGAGATTTGACAATTTTGTATTAAATTGGCAGCAATTTGCTTGAAATTCGCCAACAAAAATGTATTTCTATGTAATCCCAGAAAAAAGTTACGAACTTTTTAAAATTATCGTATGACAAAATTCCAGATTTTCGAGCCACCTTAGTGTCTAAAAAACTTTTATATTTTTTGAGAATCATGAAATGCAGTTCTATTTCCCTTATTCAGAAATACAAATTTGCAAACTTTTATTAAAATCGTAGAAGCGGAGGAAAATGTTTGTTCAGCTTCACAGGGAATTAGTCTATATTTGTGAGTTTTCACTGGGCGAGGCAAATCTCATTATAGTAATGAAGCAGAAAACTACACTCTCTATGGAAAAGTTATACCTTTTTGAAAAGAGCAGAACAAGACCTTTAATAATATATAATATACAATTAATATAGAATCACTTTGAGTGCTTCATTGTAACTAAAACTAAAATTTTCATACAGGATGTATATTTTTGAGGAAAACAAATTCATATTGAAAATTGAGTAAACTCTACAAACATGGAGATTTAGTAACAAAATTTTGGTATTATGTAGAAAAGATGTCTGCGAAAATAATGGCTTACAAGTTTTTGCATTTTTGTTCCAACAAATACCCAAAATTTCCAAAGTGGGGGAAATATGTTTCAAAATATTTGCCAAAATGTGAGGTTTTTTTACTGAAATGGTCGCAATTTCTTTATTTACAGAAGGTAATTATATATTTTTTGAAAATCGGGAAATGCAGTTCTATTTCTCTTATTCAAAAGTACAAATTTGCAAACTTTCATTAAATCGCAAAAAAAATCTTTCTAACTATATTTGTGAGTTTTTATTGGTCGCGGCAAATCTTATTATAATTATGAAGCAGAAAAATACACATTTCATAAAAAAATTATACCATTTTGAAAAGAGCAGAACAAGAGCTTTAATAATATATAACATACAATTAATAGAGAATCACTTTGAGTGTTTCATTGTATATAAAACATAAAAACTCATAAATGAAGTATTTCTTTTAAGAAATACAAATTCATATTGAAAATTGCCTAAAATGTACAACAATTGAGATATAGTAACGAAATTTTGATATTATTTGGAAACAATGTCTACGAAAATAATGGCTTACAAGTTTTTGTATTTTTGTTCCAACAAATACCCAAAATTTCCAAAGTGGGGAAAATATGTTTAAAAATATTTTCCAAAATATGGAATTTTTTACTGAAATGGTCGCTATTTCTCAATTTACCGAAGGAATGTGGTAATTTTTGCTGAGCAAAGAGTACACATTTGAGAACAAATATACCAAAACTTTCTCCCAAAATAATTTTTAGCATTTCTGTCCCAAAAAAAATTCCCAAAGTGGGGAATATATATTCCAAAATATAGATTTTTTTATTAAAATGATCGCCATTTCTTTATTTAGAGCAGGCGTGAGGTAATACTTTGTATGTAAGAAGTCAATATATGAGGAGAGTTATGGCTGGAGAGTTATGGCTGCTTTGCAATTAGAGAATTTTTGAAAATGTAAATTTTTTGTTTGAAAAAAAAAAATATTTTGAAATAATGTTTGCGAAAATAATAATACCCAAATTCCCAAAGTGGGAATATATATATATTTATATAAGCCACGAGTGTCGTAATACTTTCTGAGTAAGAAGTCAACATATGTGGGTAAAAATATATACTAGATATTGATCAGTAATCTGCGATTTAAAATTTTTGAAAATGAAATATTTTTGTAGTGTTTTTTTTTTTATTTTTAGGTAGCATTTTTGTGGAACAAAATATCCAAATCTCCAAAGTGGGGAAAATATGTTCCAAAATAAGGGATTTTTTACCATAAGGGTGTAGTAATAATTTCTACGTAAAAAGGCAACATATGAAACTTTAAAAACATATTATATAGGTTGGGCCATATAAAATTTTAAATTAGAACTACCGATTACTTTGACTTTGAAAGATAGAATAACATTCATTTTCAGGTTTATGTTTGATATTTGCCAAATGGGAAGCTATATGTTCAAACAAAATTGGGAAATATTAAAAACTTACTTCCAAAGTAGTGAGTCCCTAACGCAAACTGTAAGAAATTTACGTGGAAATTTTCGTGTTTTCAGATTGATTGTTAAATAAGCAAAATTGCCGCATATGGGGTCAGAGAACCTAGTCATGACTAATGAGTCAATGCATCCACAACGAGTCACTGTTTGGTATGGATTTTGGGCTGGCGGCATCATTGGACCATGTACTATAAAATTGGATTAATCGGATGAGATACTGCCGAACCAGTCGTGTTAGTCATATGAATGATATTGACATTAAAAAAAACAATACTCTTTTATATCCGATTCTAATTTAAAAATTTAAATGGCCCGCCCTATTTGGTTTTTTGTCATTTGAGAATTTTTGAAAATATTTTTTTGTTTGATTTGAACGGGGATATTGTCCTGGCTCAAGACCATTTTGCATCTATATTTAATAGAATGCAAATTTATTTACAAACGGCATGGTGGCATTTATTACTTGGCTGCAGACTACCACGATCATGATTTCGACCATGTCAAAAGTCTTTTCAAGTGGCTTCGCAGCGACTTTTCAATATCAAACCTGGTCTCTATAAGGAGATGATTCTCACAAACGAACGAGAAGCACAACTCACTTGCCGAATTTGCGTTTAAAAAAATCGCATCAAGTAATAAAGTACACATGTCATCTTACAAGCATCTCATTGAGATGCATATGTAAGTATGTGTATATTCAGGTATAGTTACCCAGCAATACTTCTGCCGTGCCATTTTGTATAGAAAAATTGACTATTCTGGGAAGGGTGGATTAAACAGGACACCAAACGTGTCTAAATTATGTCTTCTTCACAAAATTTTCACGTGCGGAAGAAATAACAAAATTTACGGGAGAAATAATGTTGTCGACGTTATGAAAAAAATATATAAAAATGTTTTTTTTTTTTTAAGTTTCGTCTTTACAATTGTATAACTTCTAATTGAAGCAACATATTTGCAGCAATCTTTCCATTAGTTTATTTAGAATTTTCTAAGCAATCAAACAGCATAAATA
This sequence comes from Polietes domitor, assembly GCA_947397865.1. NCBI lineage: Eukaryota > Metazoa > Arthropoda > Insecta > Diptera > Muscidae > Polietes > Polietes domitor. The sequence continues at coordinate 17,816,721 of OX377620.1, forward strand.
ATTCAAATTCGAGCTAATGAAACTGTGGGTAAAAAATAATATATGAGTCTGGGCCTTGTGAAAGTTTACGTATGGAGGTCATTTTAGAGGCGTCCAATGTTTACCCCGTTTGCACATTTATATGTTATATCTACAGCTTTCATTTCTTCGGCGACTTATAGTGAAATTTGACGTAGAATATTTTTTCTCCTTACACCGCCCCTAATTCTCAGTATTATAGGATAATTTAGCACCAATTGGGAAAAAAGTACGAAATTAACTCAAACCCTGGATTTTTGGTTTTGTCTTTTTCTACCACTTAAGTTGAGTTTTGAGCTACGGTGTATTCAGAGACTTATAGTAGAATTATATGGCAGATATTTTTGTGGAACATATTGATTCGTTAAACAGTTGTTTTAGGGGTGATTTTTACCCTTTTGCACAAAAAGTACCAAAAAATCTTTATATTAAGTATCTGGAGGGTTAAAAAGTTCAACAAAAATCAGTCTCGTATTGGTTAAAGTAATATTACTGAATACATTGTATGCATAAAATTTAAAGATCGTAAGGTTTCATATGCCAATTCATCATAAGAATGTACAAAAGGTCGGAAATATGGACCCCTTCTAAAATTACCTCAAAAGACCCCTACGTTGAGGAGCTAGAGGGTTAAAATGTTCCACAAAAATGTTCCTTGTAGTTTTTTATGTAATACTGCTGAACGCATACTGTACATAAAATATAAGGATCACAAGGTTTTCTATGTCAATTCCTCGCAAGAATATGCAAAAGGGGGAAATATGGTCCCTCCTCTGAAATTACCTCAAAAGACCTCTTCGTTGATGAGCTAGAGGGTTAAAATGTTCAACAAAAATATTTCTCATAGTGATTTAAGTAATATTGCTAAACACATCCTGTTCATAAAATATAAGGGATCACAAGGTTTCCTATTCATTATAAGATTCATTATAAGAATGTGCGAAAGGCGTGAAATATTAACCCCTTTCTAAAAAGACCTCAAAAGACCCCTACGTTGAGGAGCTAGAGAGTTAAAATGTCCAACAAAACTGTCCCTCGTGGTGATTTAGATAATATGCTGATTACATTGTATACATAAAATGTAAATATCACAATGTTTCCTATGCCGATTCATCATAAGAATGTGCAAAATAGAGAAATATAGACTCCCTTCTAAAATAACCTCAAAATACCCCTATATTGAGAAGCTAGAGGGTTAAAATGTTCAACAAAAATATTCCTCGTGGTGTTCTAAGTAATATATCCTGTACATAAAATATAAGAATCACAAGGTTTTTTATGTCGATTCATCGTAAGAATATGCAAAAGTGAGAAATGTGGTTCCTTCTCTAAAAGTACCTCAAAAGACTCCTATATTGAGGAGCTAGAGGGTTAGAATTTTCAATAAAAATGTACTTCGTGGTATTTTAAGTAATATTTTTGAACACATCCTGTTCATAAACCATAAGGGTCACAGGGTCTCCTATGCCAATTCATCATAAGAATGTGCAAAAGTGAAAAATATTAAACCCCCTTCAAAATTACCCCAAAAGACCCATATATTGAGAAGATAGAGGGTTAAAATGTTCTGCAAAAATGTTCCATGATTTAACTAATATTGGTGATTACATTGTATACATAAAATGTAAAGATCACAACGTTTTCTATGTCAATTCATTGTAAGAATGTAAAAAAGGAAGAAATAGGGTCCCTCCTCTAAAATTACCTCAAAAGACCCCTATATTGAGGAGCTAGAGAGTTAAAATGTTCCACAAAAACTTTCCTTGTGGTGTTTGAAGTAATATTGCTGAACGCACGCTGTACCTAAATTATAAGGATCACGAGGTTTCCAATGCCAATTCATCGCAAGAATGAGCAAAAGGGAGAACAATTGACACCCTTCTAAAATGATCTCAAAAGACCCCTACGTCTAGAAGCTAGAGGGTTAAAATGTTCCACAAAAATGTTCTACGTGGTGATTTAAGTAATATTGCTTATTACATTGTATACATAAAATGTAAAAATCGCAAGGTTTTCTATGTTGATTCATTGTAAGAATTTAAAAAATGGAGAAATATGGACCCCCTTCTAAAATGACCTCAAAATACCCCTACGTTGAGGAGTTAGTGGGTTAAAATGTTCTATAAAAGTGTTTCTCGTAGTATATTAAGTAATATTGCTGATTAGAACCTGGCGTTAAAATGTAAGGATCACAAGTTTTCCTATTATACGCATATTCTTTTTCTATCATAGACCTTGCTACTTTCGAAAAAGTTTCATTTTGTTCCACAGTGCAATGAGATCACAACCTTGAAAAATACCAAACTAACAGCGACAAGAAATATGAAAATTTTTTCTTGCAACCAACTATCTCTCTAATTAAGCTTTATAAGTGTTTTAAAAATCTTTAAATTCTGTTTTTGAGAGGCATTTCAAAATTTGTCCTGGCCGAGTTGCCCAACTTTGGAGAGTCACCCAGCCTCTAGAGATCGTAAATTTGGCAAAATATGTGGCTAACATCTGTGTTTTAAGCTTGTAAAATTTCATCTATATATCTCTTTTGGTTAAAAAGATTTTTTAATTTTATTTTTTTTTCTTAAAAAAATTTTGAGTCAAAATTTTACTTCCTATTGTTATGGATATATCGATTTTGTGTGTGACGCATTAAATGTTTCTGTGGGAATTTCCAAAAAAATATCAATAAACAGAGACCTTTTTTTTAGCAGATTCGTTACTTCACTTTTATTCGAAAACAGAAAAAAAACTCCAAAAAATTCACACTACATTTGATGTTGTCTGAAAACGGAGAGTCGGCTGATCAACGAATGAGACGAGCAGTTACAGCTTATAGTCTTACTCCCTTCATTGGACGCAATTTTTGTCCTTGTTGCCTTATCGGTCCTATTGGTCTTCTAGTCGTCCTGAACCTTCTAGGTGTCGTCCTGAATCTTCTTCTAGTGGTCCGTCTTCCAGGCCTTCTAGTGGGCCTTCTTGTGGGCCTTCTTCTTGTGGTCCTTCTTCTTGTGGTCCTTCGTGAGGGCCTTCTTGTTGTCCTTCTTCTTGTGGTCCTTCTTACGGGCCGTCTTGTTGTCCTTTTGGTGGTCTTCTTGGTTGTGTCGTTAGCGCCAGCAGTTGTAGTCTCAACATCTGTTGGTGCAGTGGTATCTTCGGCTACCGTGGTCTCGTCAGTGACCGCTTCAGTAGTATCTTCGGCTACCGTGGTCTCTTCAGTTACCGCCTCAGTAGTATCTTCGGCTACCGTGGTCTCTTCAGTTACCGCTTCAGTGGTCGCCTCAGTAGTCGCTTCAGTGGTCGCCTCAGTAGTCGCTTCAGTGGTCGCTTCCGTGGTCGCTTCAGTGGTCGCTTCCGTGGTCGCTTCCGTAGGGGCTTCCGTAGGGGCTTCTGTCACATCTTGAGCATAGATTGGTGCCAAGCATGCCAAAGCACACAGCAATACTAAAATCGCCCAGATATTGAGTTTCATGATGTTCTATCAGCACAAACCTCGCTGTACTGCCTATACCTTCAAACTCAACCCAGTATTTATATATAATGGGGTGTTGACTTTGACTCGACAATCTATAACCGATCACGGGTAATTTTAGCAAACTTCTTTTATTTCCAGGCATATTGCTTTATTCGATTTTTAGCCGTTCTTTTTCCTTTGTGCCGAACACACACAAAAAGAAGAATCAACATGTGGAGTGTTACGTTCAGAATTAGGTTTAACATAACCTAACCTAGCTTTAGCATACTCAATCGTAGGTTTCGACGAAATCCGATGAAATATTTGTATCTATGTATATATTTTTTCAAAAATTAATGAATAACAATATTTATTTGGATTTTTTCACCATTTTTTCGTTTGTCTTATTATAATTATAAGAATCCGGATATTTGGTTGAAAAGTCGCTGCGAAGCCACCCAAAGTAAGTCGTCACGGGACGGAAATCGTGATAGTGGTAGTGTGCAGTCAAGTAATAAATATCACCATGCCATTTGTTTATAAATTTGCGTTCTTTCGAAAAAAAAAAACATTTTTTTCTGGCGTGACAAAAATAAAATAAAATTAGAAAAAATGGAAAAATTAATTTGGTCAGAAATTCTCACAAAACTTCTTTTAAAGTTAACTGCAATCTTTGTGTTACCTATAAATCGAATTCGCTATACCTACTAGGGTTTCTTTTTTCCGGGAATATTTTATCATCCAGGCAAAAATAAAAATGTAGCTATTATTTTTGTCAGAATTTTGAAAATTGACAGAACGTCTATATATATTGCAAGTTAAGAAATAATTAAAAAAAAAATACAAACTGAAATATAGATATTGAATTTTTGAACAGTGGATCAGTACTACTGAATAATAATAAAATATTCGAAAAATTATGATTTTTTGCTAATAGAGATATTTGTTAAATAAATTGTGATGTTTCATTATTATAATAAAATTAATTAAATCCGCGGAACAAACTCTCCAATTTCGAGCACCCACATCTCGACTTTATGGATTCGATTTTCCCAAGAACATTCCTATTAAACTAAATTTAGTTGTGCATGCATTTAAAGCTCAGAAATATTTGAAATTTTCATTTCATAATAGAAGTTAATTTATTGGGATGTATCTCGGAAACCATGTATCGTGTTGAAATTTCGTTTAGTTCGCAGAAATCATGAACTCTTGAAGAGTTATTTTGCTTTTAAACAAGTAAGAAAATGCTAAAGTCTGGCGGGGACGACTATATGATACCCTGCACCACTCCCTGCGTATATACCTCGCTTTGATTACTAAATCAAGGTATTTCATGGGAACAATTTTATTTAGTTCATATTAATTATACAGTTACTATAAATTCATCTTTAGTCAAATTTAATGAATATGGTAAATATTAAAGTAATTGATCCAATTTTCCAGCAGATATTCCGAGTAAAATAAATGGAAAAATTGATCAAGATCCACTGATAAATACAGATTATATAGCGGTAATACAATGAATCGGACGGACATTTCAAGGGGACCTATAACAACACTTTGATGAAGATCCGATGTAAGATGTAGTTCCTAAAGCTGTAATAGAGCAGAATGGGGCCCCATGTTGGTTATTCCAAAGTATGGACATATGGGCATCTCCCAAACAAGTAAACAAACAAAGGCTAAAGACGGACGGAGCCGACTATATTATACACTCCACTTTCTATCTCATCACATTTCAATTCGGTAAAAAAAATGAAATCGGGAAGGATTTTTGAATCCTGTAAATGTTTGTGTTTGACAATAAATTTTACATCGGAAATGACTTTTGTATTTCACCTATTGGTGAAATATAATATGTAAAGTTTGGCCAAAATCGGTTAAACATTCGGGAGCAACATTTGTATTGAGGCTATATCTAAATCTGAACCGATCTTACCCACTTTCAGCATATGTGTTTCTATTTCAATTATAAATTGAGGTGACAATTTTAAAGAAAATTGGGTACAATATGTGATTTCTAGAGCGGCAAAAGTCAAATCGGGAACGTCGTTTGTATGTAGGCTATATCTAAATCTGAACCGATCTTACCCACTTTCTGCATAGGTGTTTTTGTTCGATTATAATTTAAAGAAAATCGGGTACAATATGAGGTTTCTAGAGCGGAAAATGTCACATCGGGAGCAACATTTGTATGGGGGCTATATCTAAATCTGAACCGGTAATTCCCACTTTCAGCATAGATGTTTCTAGGTCGATTATAAAATGGTGTGCCAATGTTAAAGAAAATCGGGTACAATATGTGATTTCTAGAGCGGCAAAAGTCAAATCGGGAGCGACATTTGTATGGGGGCTATATCTAAATCTGAACCGATCATACCCACTTTCAGCATATGTGTTTCTAGTTCAATTATAAAATGTGGTGCCAATTTTAAAGAAAATCGGGTACAATATGTGGTTTCTATAGCGGAAAAAGTGAAATCGGGAGCGACATTTGTATGCGACTATATCTAAATCTGAACCTATCTAGCCCGCTTTCGTAACAGGTGTTTCTAGTTAGATTATAAGATGTTGTGCCAAATTTAAAGAAAATCGGGTACAATATGTGATTTCTAGAGCGGAAAATATCAAATCGGGAGAGACAATTGTATAGGGTCTATATCTAAATCTGAACCGATATTACCCACTTTCAGCACATCTGTTACTAGTCAGATTATAAGGTGTTAAGCCAAACTTGAAGAAAATCGGGTACAATATGTGATTTCTAGAGCGGTAAAAGTCAAATCGGGAGCGACATTTGTATGGTGGCTGTATATAAATCTGAACCGATCTTACCCACTTTCAGCATAGATGTTTCTAGTTCAATTATACAATGTGGTGCCAATTTAAAAAAAACGGGAAACAGTGAAATCGGGAGCGACATTTGTATGGGGGGGGCTATACCTAAATCTGAACGGATTTCCTCCAAATTCAATACCAATCGACCTTGGCCAAAAAAGTAACTTCTGTCAAATTTCATGATAATCGGACAGCAATTGCGACCTGTAGAGTGCGAACAAGAATAGATGGACAGCAGACGGACAGACAGACATTGTTAAATCGATTCACCTGGTGATTCTAAGCCGATCCGTATACTTAAAGATGGGTCTAGCTCTATTATTTATTGGCGTTACAAACATTTGGCGGAAAACTAACTTATAATACCCTAGTCCACGAAGTGGTAGGGTAGGGTATAAAAAGTGTAATTGTGTTTTCGCTCTTCTTTTCAGACAGTGAAGTTTGAAGTTTGTATTGTTAATTTTCTACTGTAAGAAAATATATGTGCGAGGCCGACCGATGCCTCGGCATTTACAAATATTGTTAAACTAATGTCTTATTTATTCATTTTAGAAGGAATATTTTAGAATACCTTCTTAACCAAACATGAGGCAATACTTTCTTAGTTGTTCTCTGTTAATGTTTTTGAAAAAAAAAATATTAAAGCATACTTTAGGGATGTAAAGTTTTATGGCATACGGTCGCATATAAATATTGAGCCGATATATCAATCTTAAGTTATTTATTAAGTTATTTTATCATCGATAAAAAATAAAATAATTTTAATCAAAATTTTGAAAATCGTAAAAAACTAACAATTTTATATGGGCGTTGGACGTGGCACTCACAATTTTCGTTTAATTGTAGAATCAGTTGAAATCACTGGTAATGATTTGTATTTACATACATATATATTAAAGTATGAACTTTATGGAGTTTTTCTTTTTATGTTACATTGGAGGTAGGCGTGTTTGTTGGCGGATTTAAACAAAAATAGTTTTTGGTCTAATTTGGCGATATAACGGATGTGTGCGAATTATCAAGGTCCTTCTAATTTTTGCCGCAGTTTGTATGAAAATATTCCACTGTGCAGTGTGTCTACAAATATTTTTTATTGCTCGATAGTCCTTGGCTATATATCAAGGTAATTATTCAGAATGGCAAAGCACGAATTTCGAAATTCTATTATCTTTCAGGCTCACAACTAATGTTACAACTCTAGCTACAGCCGTTTTCTTGATACCATTTTCTTCTCTTTTGGCTCAGTTTATTCATAAAAATACGAATTTGGAGAAATACTTTTGTTTGGCGCGCCTACGAAGTCAGAGAAATTTATAAAGAGAATTACATAGTTCTAGCTGCTGTCGTTCGCATGGTATAGGGATGTCAAAAACCGCCCATCTTCGACAAACCGATTATCGGTTGGTTCGAAAATTTACAATTTTTAAAAAACCGGGTTTCGGTTTTTAAAATTTGAAAACCCGGTGAAACCGGTCAAACCTGTTTTTTTATTTATAAGCTAAAATGGAACATTTTATATTATTTTTATACTTATACATTAAACCATAACCAAATACTTATTTTCATATTTTAAATGAAAATTCGCTTTAATCGCCGATCTTGTTTAATTTAATTACCAAATTATTGTGAAATTTGTTAGATCTTTCTTTTGGACACCACAAGAAATGCTATGCTATCTTATTAAAAATTTCCACAAACAAGTATATAAATATGCATTCAGAATTCAATATGAGACATAAATAAGTTATATAAATGACATTTGCAAATTGATATATTCGACGATTAATTTTTTAATGGAAATATACAGGAGGTGTTCACAAATTCGCTTTTAATATTATTATTAAATACACATTTCGTAAATTTTCTACCTCCATCAATGCTCTCGAGTCTCTTCTTGTTTACTGCCAGAGTGATATTTTTTTTAATTTCGCGCTCATTTATATTTTCGATATTATTAGACGTGAATGTTGGATCGAATAAGACATGATTCCTTTAGGTATACACCAATAAAAAACAAGTAAGGAAAGGGCGGGGCCGACTATATGATACACTCCACTTTCTATCCGAATACAATTCAATTCGGTAAAAAGTGAAAACGAGAAGAATTTTTGTTTCTAAAACATATGTTTTGGTCATCATATGTTTCCTAAACATATGATGACCAATTTGTCAAATCGAAAAGAATTTTTTTATCGTGGATATATCCAAATATGAAATAAAGTGACTAACTTTCACAATAAGTGATTCCAGTTCAAATATAACGTGTTATGCTCACTTTCGGTGAAAATTCGTGGTTTCTGGGGAGGAAAAGTTCTACCCGTGAACGAAAGTTGTATGGGAGCTGTACATAAAGCTGAACCGATCTGACCCTTTTTTTACCATGGGTGTTTCTAGTTGAAATATAAGATATTTTGAAAGATTTGAAGAAGATCTATTAAAATATGTGAAATTTGTGTGGGAGCTATATATAAATCTGAACCGATCTGACCTGTTTTCAACAAATGTGTTCCTAGTTTAAATATAAGATGTTTTGCAAAATCTGAAGACAATCTGATACAATATGTGGTTTCTAGAGCGGAAAAAGTCAAATCGGGAGCGAAATTTGTATGGGAGCTATATGTAAATCTGAACCGATCTAACACATTTTTACCACAAGAGTTTTTAGTTGAAATATAAGATATTTTGCAAAATTTGAAGAGGATCTGTTGAAATATGTGGTTTATAGAGCATAAAAAGTCAAATCGGGAGCGAAATTTTAATGGGACCTATATATAAATCTGATCCGATCCTAGTTTAAATATAAGATGTTTTGCAAAATCTGAAGACAATCTGATACAATATGTGGTTTCTAGAGCGGAAAAAGTCAAATCGGAAGCGAAATTCGTATGGGGGCTATTCTAAATCTGAATCGGTTTTTTTTCAAATAGCGTTCGTCCTTGTACAGAAAAACTTCATTGTGCAAAGTTTCATCTGGTTTCGTCTACAATTGCGACCTGTATCGTGATTACAAGAATAGATGGACAGACAGGCGGACGGACAGACAGACGCTAAAACGATTCAAAAAGTGATTCTAAGTCGATCGGTATAATTAACAATGGGTCTATCTCCCTTCCTTTTGGGTGTTACAAACAAGTGCACAAAGACATAATACTCTCGTGGAGTGTATAATTAGCAATAGCAGTCAATGGCTTCGATGTTACATATCAATCTCCAAATGAAGATATTTGATATCCTATTCGTTTTTTCAACGCCACAAATCCATATTTTGGGAATATCTTAAACCTGCGGTATTAAGAGGTCAGTTCATGCAGCTAGTAAACAAATCTTTACTCTCACATTTTCTTGCGTATTTTTATTGTAGAATATATCCACGAAGTTCATATCGATGGCTTATATGCATAAGTGGCTGTGAACAATTTTCTCGAAAATGAGTTTTTGATGCCAAACTATTCTCAGATTTGGATGTCATCTGTCATATACATTTTTTTCTAAAGCCATTTTTCAAATTTTTCCGATTTGACTATCTACTCACACATTAATTTGTGATTGAAGAACATAAAAATTATATAGTTCAAAATGGAGCAGTATATAACCGAATGTTGCAATTCGCTACAACGATTTTGTTTAAAGCTTTTTTCTAGATTTAGGGCATATCGCCTTATCAAATTCCACCAATTCACGTTTAATAGAATTTTGGTTCCCAAGTTATCAGGCTAAAATAGGATAAATAGTGGCGGTAAAGTCAGAAATTGTGAAAAGTAATATACTTTTCAAAAACCCGCATAACTTTTTATCATATTGAGAATACCAAAATATTTTTATAGCATATGATTGCTGACTGCATACGGAATATTTGAGTCATAAAAGTTTCAGTATCTTGAACAAAAAAAGTTTAAATATAAGCAATTGCAACCGCGAATTTTGGATTTTTCAACAATTGCAGTGATTTTTGCGACTGGCTACATATATGCTACAAGCGACATTGGTTCTGAATGCACGAACAAAAATTCAGTCGGATCCGTTTTCTAGATCGCGAGAAAATAATAAAACAAAAATGTCATTAGTGAAAATAGTTTTAGCCATATTTCCCGCGAAAATGAAAACTTTCCAAATATACCCAATTTTTATTTTTTGTTTACCATGCCCTACCACAATATCCACTTTTTGTAAAAAAATTGGAAAAAGGGATAAAAATGGTAACTATCTGTCTGATGAAGCTGGAATCTTTAAATTCGCTGTGTACATCCCAGAAAATGCGTTTTCTACACAACATTTCCAATATTTCATAAAAAAAACTTTATCGAGTTTACAATAAGTCTTATTTATATATTTGAGCATTAATGGATATGTGCTTAATTCAACATTCATAATGCTCAATGCAAAAGTGGCTATGAACCATAAAACCACGAATAATAGGAAATTTCAAAAAAAAATCGTAGCAGTTAGTAATCCTCTTTAGATTAAACTGCAGCAGAATGATTCATAATTACTCTCAAAATTAAGGAGTAAATCAGTTGTTTCGCTCTCCTGAAATGTTGTGTTTTTATTCATAGCCACTTATAAACCACTTAAAAACCGGTTAACCGACATGAAAACACCGGTTTACCCGGTTTGTCGAAAATGATAATTTAAAAAAAAACCGGTGGACGGTGTCGGAGTTAACACCGATTAACCTGTTTTCGGTTTTGACTAGGGTTTGGGGTTTCCCGGACTTTTTTCATTTCCCGGGAAAACGGGAATGAAAATTTTCATTCCCGGGAATCCCGTGAATTCTCGGGAAAAAATAATTAATTTTAAGTATGTCCAATATGGTTTAAAATATCAACATTTAGTAACAGGTGTGATTTTTTAACCCACTAACGCCCACCGTACACGTCCGTGTATTGCAAGGTTTTCGTACTTTTTGATAATTTTCAATATGAATGCAATTCTTGTTTATTAATAGACAGCGGATTTTTATGCAAAATCATATTTTGAATGGATTGGTATAATTGACTGAGGACTCCATACAAATGATTTTCATGATAAAAAATTTTAAAATGTCGATATCAACAATTTTACGTTAGCATATTTTACATAGCGATATGCATATTTTGTGTACATGTTGATTAAAAATGGAATTTGCATAAAAATCCGCTGTCTAATTATTAAACTATATTGTAAAGAGTGATTTTTTTGAGGTTAGGATTTTCATGCATTAGTATTTGACAGATCACGTGGGATTTCAGACATGGTGTCAAAGAGAAAGATGCTCAGTATGCTTTGACATTTCATCATGAATATACTTACTAACGAGCAACGCTTGCAAATCATTGAATTTTATTATCAAAATGCGTGCTCTGTTAAGAAAGTTCAGAAAGAAAGAAATTGTGTTCAGCGACGAAGCTCATTTTTGGCTCAATGGGTACGTAAATAGGCAGAATTGTCGATTTTGGAGTGAATATCAGCCAGAAGCATTGCAAGAGCTACCAATGCATCCAGAAAAAGTCACAGTTTGGTGCGGTTTATGGGCTGGTGGCATCATTGGACCGTACTTCTTCAAAGATGATGCGAATCGTAACGTAACTGTGAATGGTGAGCGCTACCGTGAGATGATATCCAACTTTTTTTTGCCCAAAATGGAAGAACTGAACTTGGTTGACATGTGGTTTCAACAAGATGGCGCTACATGCCACACAGCTCGCGATTCTATGGCCATTTTGAGGGAAAACTTCGGAGAACAATTCATCTCAAGAAATGGACCGGTAAGTTGGCCACCAAGATCATGCGATTTGACGCCTTTAGACTATTTTTTGTGGGGCTACGTCAAGTCTAAAGTCTACAGAAATAAGCCAGCAACTATTCCAGCTTTGGAAGACAACATTTCCGAAGAAATTCGGGCTATTCCGGCCGAAATGCTCGAAAAAGTTGCCCAAAATTAGACTTTCCGAATGGACCACCTAAGACGCAGCCGCGGTCAACATTTAAATGAAATTATCTTCAAAAAGTAAATGTCATGGACCAATCTAACGTTTCAAATAAAGAACCGATGAGATTTTGCAAATTTTATGCGTTTTTTTTTAAAAAAAAGTTATCAAGCTCTTAAAAAATCACCCTTTACAAGTGATCGAGAAGAACAAAACAAAGTAATAATAATCTAAAACTAAATATTTTTTATTATTGCAGTTGTTATTGCGAAAATAATATAATAATATAAGAAATTAATGAATTAGTGTTAATGTGTTAAAATACTGACATATTACAAATTCAAAATGAATGTTTTTGGTAAAATATTTTAGAAATTATTTTTCATTTTACAAATATTTTACTCTAGACAAATAGTCAGAATTGAAGGATTCATTATATTGGACATTGTAATCACACGCGAACTGGCACGTACACTAGATTCAAAATAACAAGTAAAAACGGCGTTAAGTTCGGCCGGGCCGAACTTTATATACCCTCCACCATGGATTGCATTCCACAGAGGTTGTCGGTTTTCGTAGAAGTGCAGTAATATTACAGGAAAATATAAATTTTGTAATATAGCCAAACCAAAACAAATACAAATATTGAAAAGTTAATTTTATAAATAAATATAATATTTTAATTATTTCAAACCACGCTTATAAGGTAATGCTACCAATAAGTCAATTCAAAAAATAAATATTCTTATATTTATATTTTCAAAAATATTTTCAAAGCCATAAATATTGGTAGATAGTGGGTGCTACAGTTGGTTGTATTTCCATTCTATTTTAATTACAAAAGTATAAATTTTGAAAATCCATTATCAGACGTACATGTGCAAAATAACCTAACTTCATGATTCAACCAATTTTTGCCGTAAAAGAAAAAGTACGAATTCCATGATTCCAGCTGTGCCAATTTGGTTGGTACCATTTTTACCCCCTTGACATTTCTACGCAATTAGAATTTCATAATTCTAGCTGTAGTTGTTTAGTTGGTACTTTTTTATCCCCCTGTACAATTGTATCCATTGAAAGTACGAATTTCGAAAAATTCGTCTATTTTCCGTGTCTACGCAGTCAGAGGAATGTTTACTCCGAATTTCCTGACTCTAGCTGCGGTCATTTGATTGGTACTATTTGTATCCCCTTTTTTCTTTATAACCCCAAAAAGTACGAATTTCGAAAAATCTGTTTATTTTAAGTGTCTACGCAATCAGAGGAATGTATACACCGAATTTCATTATTCCAGGTGTAGCCGTTTGCTTGGTACCATTTTTATCCCTCCGTACCCATTGCATCCCATGAAAGTACGAATTTGGAAAAAAGCCTTTTATTTTTCATGTCTACGTAGTCAAAGGAATGTATACTCCGAATTTCATGACTCTAGCTGCGGTCATTTGGTTGGTACTATTTTTATCCCCTTTTTCTATTTTGACCCCAAAAAGTACTTTCGTAATTTCGAAAAATCAGTTTATTTTCCGTGTAAACACAGTCAGAGGAACGTATACTCCGAATTTCATGACTCTAGCTACGGTCATTTGATTGGTACTATTTTTATCCCCTTTTTTCAGTTTAACCCCAAAAAGTACGAATTAAAAAAAAAAACGTGTATTTTACTTGTCTATGCAATCAGAGGAATGCATACACCGAATTTCATTATTCTAGGTACAGCCGTTTGGTTGGTACTATTTTTATCCCTCTATTCCCATTTTATCCCTTAAAAGTACGAATTTGGAAAAAATTCTTTTATATTATGTATCTACTCAATTAGAGGAATGTACACACCGAATTTCGTGTTTCTAGCTGTTGTCGTTTAATATGTACCATTTTTATCCCTTTTTGGCCCCTTTTCACCCCCTACAAATAATAATCACTTTTTGGTCCACGTTTTTGCTGTGCGCATACCAAATATCAAGCAAATATAAACAGACATATTCAAAAAACATGCTTAAATACGCTAAAATATTAGGGATTATTATGGGTATTTTTAGTCCTTGTGAGGGAAAAATTTTTCCCTTTGGGCCGATTTCGCCCCATTTCAATCCCAACCGATCTACGACTATAAGACACATTTATGGAAAATTTGAACGTTCTAGCTCCTTTCGTTTAGATGCTAGCGTGCTTTCAACAGACGGACGGACGGACGGACGGACGGACGGACGGACATGGCTAGATCGTCTTAGAATTTTATGACGATCAAGAATATATATACTGTATAGGGTCTCAGGTCGATATTTCAAGGTGTTGCAAACGGAATGACAAAGTTAGTATACCCCCATCCTGGAGGTGGAGGGTATAAAAAAATGTTTAAAGAAACAAAGAACCCGTATGGCTGAGACTGTTATGGCTTCTTCAATATAGAAAATTCTTTCGTCTAGACTCTAGAGAGGAAAATATTTTACAGAAACAGGGCGAAAATATTCTAAATTGTGAATGCAATAATTACATTAAAAAATGTAAGTTTTAATTAAATAAATTCATAAAAAAATAAAAACATTGAAATGGTGCAGTCATTAGTTCATACAAAGGGTTATTTTAATATATCGCAGGCTATATTTCTATTCATATTAGATTTCTCTTGAAAAGTTCCAGGTGTCAATTTTATTTTTATTCCTATTTTTTAGATCATTTCATATGTAAAGTAAATTCGTCTTTGAGACGATTTTCACCTTTTATTTCGTCGATTTTTCTGGGAAAAGAAGAAATTTAAAGTTAAACGACATAGAACGAGGGGTTACGTATTGGCACTATGTCAGACATAGTATCAAATGGTCATTATTATTGTCAGTAATTTAAATATATGCATTTGAAAAATATCTACAATTTCCCATTTATATCGTAAAACTAAATTAGTGCTCAAAATAAACAAAAAAAATATTTTTAATATTTCCCGTATTCCGGGGAAATTTAAAATTTTTCCCGGGAATTCCCGAAAATTTTTGGACGGGAATTCCCGTTTAGGGAATTCCCGGACCCCAAACCCTAGTTTTGCCATCCCTAGCATGGTATCATTTTTATCCCCTTTCGCTCCCCTTTTCCTTAAAAGTACAAATTTCTTTTAGGTTTTTTTCGTGTGTGTGTTTTTTTTTTGTACAAATTTCCTGAAAAAATCATTTGCCAATGATGACACAATTACCAAAAAGTCTCATTATATTTCGAGTCTGCGCCATCAGAACGAAATATACACTGATTTTTATTATACGTCACCAATTTTATCCCCATTTACCCACTTTGACCCTAAAAGTACGAGTACCAAAAAATCGCATTATATTTCAAATCTGCGCAACCTGATTTTCATTATTCTAGCAGCCGTGGTTTGATTTGGTTTGGTACTAATTTTATCCCTTTCTCCCCATTTCCCCATAAAAGTATAAATTTCGAAAATTTCCCTGATATTCAAGTCATAGGAATGTACATACTGAATTTCGTTATCCTCGCTGCAGCCATTTGTTGGGTACCAATTTCATCCCTTTTCAAGATTTTACCCCTTAAAATTAGGAATTTCCAAAAATCACTTTATTTTATGAGCCCGTGCAATTAGAGGGATGGTATATCAGTTGATTAGCTGTTGTCGTTTCACTGGTACCATTTTTATCCCTTTTTTGTACAATTTCATCTCCTGAAAGTATGGATCACTTTATGGCGCGCGTTCACGCTATAAAAGGATTGGGGACTTGCCAAATATCAATTAAATACCCAGCGAAAATCATTATTCCAGCCATTTGATTGGTACCATTTTAATCCCTCTATTCCCATTTTACCCCTCAACGAATTTCATTATTCTAGCTACAGCCGTTTAGTTGGTACCAATTTTATACCTCTATCCCCATGTTACCCCCTTAAAAGTACGAAATTGGGTATTTCGTGTTCTAGCCGGTATCATTTGATAGGTACCATTTTTATCGCTTTTTGGCCAATTTCAACCCCTACAAATAAGAATCGCTAAGGCAGGCAGACATATAAAAAATGTTTAAAGACTCGAAATATAAGTGGTACTTCCTGTCTTTGTTAGGGAAAAAATTTTCCCTCAGGACCGGATTTCGCCCACTTTCAATCCAAACTGATCTACAACTATTAGACGCATTCTTGAAAATTTGGACGTCCTGGCTCCTTTCGTTTAGATGCTAGCGTGCTTTCAGCAAACGGCGGGCGGACATGGCTAGATCATCTTAGAATTTTATGACAATCGAGAATATACATACTTTATAGGGTCTCAGGTCGATAGTTCAAGGTGTTCCAAACGGAATGACAAACTTATTATAGCCCATACTTGAGGTGGAGGGTTTAAAAATAATATACGTATATTGGCGTTGTAAAGTTTAAGTTTGTGGTCATTTCCATGGGGGGGAGGTTGGTTGGTCAATATTTCGCATTTTTGCACAGTTTTATGATGAATCGGCGTAGGAAACCCTGTGATCCTTATATTTTAAGTATAGGATGTGTTCAGCAATATTACTTAGCACACTACGAGTAACACTTTTTTGGAACATTTTAACCCTCCAGCTCTTCACTACAAGTGTCTTATGAGGTCATTCAGCAATATTACTTAGAACACCACTAGCAACACCTTTGTGGAACATTTTAACCCTCTAGCTCTTCGCTATAGGTGTCTTATGAGCTCATTTTAGACAGGATCAATATCTCCCAGTTTTACACATTCTTATGATGAATCGGCACAGGAAACTTTGTGATCCTTACATTTTAAGTATAGGATGTGTTCAGCAATATTACTTAAATCACCACGAGGGACAGTTAGTTGTACATTTTAACCCTCTAGCTCCTCAACGTAGGGGTCTTTTGAGGTCTTTTTAGAGAGGGGTTAATATTTCACGCCTTTTGCACATTCTTATAATGAATCGGAATAGGAAACCTTGTGACCCCAGGTCGATATTTCAAGGTCTTGCAAACGGAAGATCGATCTTTTTCGACAATAAATTTGGAAATTTGGTAGATCACGATAAACAGAAATTACAAATCGGATAGTTTTGCAAAATTTTCATTTTCGCGGGAGATATGGCTAAAATTATTCGTATGCATGAAATTTTTATTCTGAAATTTTCTCGCTATCTATCCAACGGATCCACTGATTTTGTGCATTTATATTAACAACCAATGTTGCTTGTAGCATATCTGTAGTCAGTCGCGATGAAAGCTGCAATTGTTGCAAAAATACAAAATTCGCGGTTGGAATTGCATGTATTTCAACTTTCTCTATCTGGGTTTCTGAAACTATTCTGTCGCAAATATGCCCTATTTATTCAGCAATCATATGCCAAAAAAATATTTTGGTATTCTACATTGAGGGATACATAGTCATGAAATACATTGGCAAATTTTTTCGTTGTATAGTGTAAAATGTGGAGATTTTCAACGATTATTTTAAACGAATATAGTCCATCAATGGTTACTACATTTCCCTTAATTTTGGAAATTGTAGATAATTTCTTCCTTAAAAATAATGAAATATATCAGTGGAAATTGTTGGTAGAAAAAATGCACATTTAGTACTAATAATTAATTTAATTGATTTCTCTGATTCCCCCCGACACCAACTTATTGGCCAGAGTGTATGCACACGCGCGCAACAAATGCCATTCGTGGTATTCTCATGTTGACACTGTGTCTTTTGTTACCAAAAGTGGGGTTTTACCCAGAGCAAAAATAACTGCAAATGCCGTTAATGCGTCAATAAAATATCGAATGACGTCCAATATGGCTTAAATATTTGATTAGATATTCCTTAAGCGAAATACTGTTCAAACACAAGTGTTACCATCATAATATCGATTGTTGATGGGAGGTAGGCGAAAAACAAACTTCTTGTACTGACGCGTGGAATTGCGTCGTTTGGTGATCCATGTATGGAAAGACGAAGTACTGTGCGACCTATATATTTGAGAAGGGCCAAATTTTGGATGGGCTACCTTAGGATTATTACTTAAAACGACCACAAAGAGAGACAATAATTTTTCACAACCTTTTCTTAGAAAATCTTCTCAAGAGTTGTCTATCGCATTTCGTAAATGTAAAGGAAGGTCTGATAAGTTGTCTCCATTGTACCGAAGACAAATCAATGTTCGGAACATTTATCTCCAAAGTAAGCATTTACAAAACTTGATCAGATGGTATATTCTATTTTCAATGAAAAATTAAAATTTTAAAATGTATACGTAAATTATTGATTTAATTTTTTCCGATTCATAAACAATAATAATATAAAAAATAACAAATGCTATAATCATCATCTTTCCAATAAAATCAATTTAAATTTCTACCCTTACTTACATACACATTTTACGGAGACATCAATAAAAGTTCATTGAATATTTACCTGAAAAGACATAATAAAATAATGATATGATTACTTTGACAAATTTTTGAATTATATGTTTATTTAATAATGAAATAAATGAATGAAATATTGAAAAAATGTATAATATAATGACTTTTTTTATTTTTTTGTGTCACCAATCAGATTGACGATTTAACAACGAAAAGTGGTGCAGTACTCCACTTAATATTCGCAGCTAATCGAATCTGAGCTGTGAAGGTCCTCGATTCGCTGAAAACTTTAAACATTCACAAATTTCTTTTTCTACGTATGTGGAATATTTCGTATAGATCACGAGAGCCTAGTTCTAGTTCTTTATTTGATTTTGACACCAATAAGATTTTATTTCTAAAATTCATTGATTTTCGAATCGTGTCTTTTACATAGGCCACTCACTGAATTCCAGCATTTTCTATTGGAATGTAACAAGATTTCGAAAATATGCCAGTTAGATGTTTATCTCGTATTCATTCATTCTCAAGACTCATGATTTTCTCAATTTGTATACCCACCACCTCCAGGATGGGGGTATACTAAATTTGTCATTCCGTCTGTAACACCTTGAAATATCGACCTGACACCCCATAAAGTATATATATTCTTGATCGTCATAAAATTCTAAGACGATCTAGCCATGTCCGTCCGTATGTTCGACTGTTGAAAGCACGCTAGCATCCAAACGAATGGAGTTAGAACGTTCACATTTTCCATAAATGCGTCTTATAGTCGTAGATCGGTTTGGATTGAAACGGCCGAAATCGGCCCAAAGGAAAAACAAATTCCCTCACAAGGACTAAAAATACCCATAATAATCCCTAATATTTTAGCGTATTTAAGCATGTTTTTTGAATATGTCTATTTATATTTGCGGGCATTCCCCTTATAACAAAAACGTGCACCAAACGTGCAGGTGATTCTTATTTGTAGGGGGTGAAATGGCGCAAAAAAGGAATAAAAATGGTACATATTAAACGACAACAGCTAGAAACACGAAATTCGGTGTGTACATTCCTCTAATTGAGTAGATACATAACACTGTGCAACATTTTTGAAGTCATTTCAAAATAACCATATACGGACACCGCTACATGATAAAAGACCAAAAAAAAAAGACCCGTGTTTTTTTTTTCCCCCAAAGTCATGCACTTTTTTTTATGGGCCCCCAGAGATTTGAGGCCTCGGTGTAATTTTTGGAAAAAAGTGATCATATTCACAGGCTCATATCTTGCAAACCGTTCGGAATTTTGATTTACTCTCTGAGGCAAAGTTCTAGCTCTTGTCATAAAGAACAAAAATTGTGAACATATAAAATCATCTTCAAGGTCAAAATCGCAAAAAACTTAAAAAAAATTCGATTTTTTTAACCTTTTTTCCCCTGTTCAGGTCCATAGGTAGCAAACCGCTGAAAATTCAGGGAAACAATCAACTACAAAAATGTACCTAAGATCTCAATAAACAACTTTCTAGAACATATGAACTTCCTAGGAATTATTCTTAATACCGTTTAGGTAGCGCTTAGGTAGCCGCAAAATTGAAAAATTTCCGAGGCCTCAAATCTCTGGGGGCCCATAAAAAAGTGCATGACTTTGGGGAAAAAAAAACACGGGTTTTTTTTTTGGTCTTTTATCATGTAGCGGTGTCCGTATATGGTTATTTTGAAATGACTTCAAAAATATTGCACAGTGAAATACTGGAATAAACAATTTTTCACTTTTGCGGCTACCTAAGCGCTACCTAAACGGTGTTAAGAATAATTCCTAGGAAGTTCATATGTTCTAGAAAGTTGTTTATTGAAATCTTAAGTACATTTTTGTTGTTGATTGTTTCCTTGAATTTTTAACGGTTTGCTACCTATGGACCTGAACAGGGCAAAAAAGGAAAAAAATCTAATTTTTGGAAAATTTTTCACTTTTGCGGCTACCTAAGCGCTACCTAAACGGTGTTAAGAATAATTCCTAGGAAGTTCATATGTTCTGATTTTGACCTTGAAGATGAAGTTTTTTGATTTTATATGTTCACAATTTTTGTTCTTTATGACAAGAGCTAGAACTTTGCCTCAGAGAGTAAATCAAAATTCCGAACGGTTTGCAAGATATGAGCCTGAGAATATGATCACTTTTTTCCAAAAATTACACCGAGGCCTCAAATCTCTGGGGGCCCATAAAAAAAAGTGCATGACTTTGGGGGAAAAAAACACGGGTCTTTTTTTTTGGTCTTTTATCATGTAGCGGTGTCCGTATATGGTTATTTTTTTTCGTGTTGCACTGTGTAATATAAAAGTATTTTTCCCAAATTCGTACTTTTAAGGGGTAAAATGGGAATAGAGGGATAAAAATGGTACCAACCAAACGGCTGTACCTAGAATAATGACAAGTAAAATACACGGATTTTTCAAAATTCGTACGTTTTGGGGTTAAAATAGAAAAAGGGGATAAAAATAGAACCAATCAAATGACCGCAGCTAGAGTCATGAAATTCGGAGTATACATTCCTCTGACTGTGTAGACACGGAAAATAAACTGATTTTTCGAAATTCGTACTTTTTGGGGTACCAACCAAATGACAGCAGCTAGAGTTATGATATTGGGAGTATACATTCCTTTGACTACGTAGACATGAAAAATAAAAGGGTTTTTCCAAATTCGTACTTTCAAGGGATACAATGGGTACGGAGGGATAAAAATGGTACAAACCAAACTGCTGCACCAGGAATAATGAAATTAGGTGTAAACTGATTTTTCGAAATTCGTACTTTTTGGGGTTAAAATGAAAAAGAGATACAAATAGTACCAATCAAATGACCGCAGACGGAAGAACGTGGATCAAATATAAAGTCGTGAACAGGATTTGGTATAAACATATTTAGGGTCTTAACCCATTAAAGCCCAGAAAAATTTGATTTCCATTGATTCTTACTGCTTATTGTTCGATTGATCGAACATTTGGCTAAAATGGGTTAAGTTATTTATTCAATAAGTTGCATTTTTTTCTGTCTCAAATGATAAATACCCTCCATAAAAATTCAACCACGCCAAAAAATGTTTGATTTAGCATGATGGAATGTGTCCCAAAGTAAGAAGAAAGAAATATTTTTAATTTGACAATTTACAAAATTTATAATTTTATTTATGAAATTAAAATTACATTTTGTATAAAATCTGTGCAACATAAGGTCGAAATTATGGAAACTATGAAAAAATTAGTAAAATCCCAATTTTAGGGATATTCCCCACTTATTAGGAATTCGTGAATTTTTATTTATATCTAAATACAATGTGGACCAAAATTAAAGTTAAAATTAAACATAACAAGGTTATGACAACGGATTCTAATAGAGGGGATTAAAAGAGAATATACGTGGCGTTCGGCGTTTTGAAAGTGTACGTATGGAGGCCATTTTAGATGCTGTCTTAGATGCTTTGCTCATTCATATGATGAATCGGCATATGAAACCTTGTGACCCTTACATTTGAAGTATTGGATGTGTTCAGCAATATTACTTAGAACACAACGAGAAACAATTTTGTGGAACATTTGATTCCTATAGCTACTCAATGTAGGGGTCTCTTTGGTACCTTTTGTGAAAAAGGGTAAACACAGGGGTTTAATAGATCAAAATGATCTACAAAAATATTTGCCCTAAAATTCTACTACTCTCTGTCTCTGAATACACTAAAACTCAAACAACAACAAAATTTTAAGAAGCAGTCGAAATATTTTTTACATAAAACCTAAGTAATTTACCCAATAAAACAACTAATTTATTTAATAAAAAATCATTTTGTAAATTTCAATTTAGTCTAAGTTTTCTTTTTGCATAAAAAGACGTTATTAATCGCGACCCAGTCTAGGAAGCATAAAGCCAATATTCGTTGGCCACCCAAGATATAAAAAAAACAAAATTATATAATTTTTTTAAGGACTTATGTCCTTAGGAAACGACATGTATTGTTAACAAAAAATATGTATTTCTTTTATTTTAATACCAAACAACATATAATTATTTTTTATAAGAAAACCGCACACTCTACTCTAGTCTCGACAATGATGTAGCACTTTTTATAACTTTTGCTTTTACGAGTCACCAGTTGGTTGACGATGTCTCAGCTCCTCTAGCACTTTTTTAATTATTATCTCTTTTCTTAAGTATCCACAAACTTTATCACTTTACCTTTTTTGTGCGCACCGTCTTCACTCTACCACGAACTACTAAAATAGTTTAATTTCATCTGTATGTTTGTAGTTGTTGCAGTTCTGCTCGGAATTCACTTACAGCTGCGATACATTTTTATCGTTTTATTTCCGGTTTCCGTTTCGTTGCAGTTCCAGTTGCAAACATTTCTCAAGTTGTGACATTATACTCGACTAACTTTCACTATCGCTCACGCGAAAAAAGGGGTATCACAAAAGTATAGGATATTATTGTAAAGTTCGAGGAAATATTGAAATGTGAAATTATTATAAAAATCTTGGGAGTTATTGAAAAAAATACTAAAAACAAAAAAATGTTGAAGATAAAATAAATATTGAAGTTAAAAATAAAAATGTGACAATTATTCCAAAATTGAGAAGAAACCCAATTTTTTGAATATAAAACAAATATTGAAGTTAAAAATAAAAATGTTGTAATTATTCCAAAATTGAGGAGAAGCCCAAATTTTTTGAAGGTAAAAATTCATAAATAAATACTGAAAAAGCCAACAATGCGAAAGTAAATCTCAGAGGTTCAAAATAGATCGAGAAGACACATATTTCAACTGAATTTGGTTAGATTTTTTACATTGGTTAGATTTTTAGACATTTATAGCCCACATTATGACCACTATCATTTCATATTCTATAGTATAGATGATGAGACTCATCTTCTATAGTATAGATGATGAGACTCATCTTCTATAGCATAGATGATGAGACTCATCTTCTATAGTATAGATGATGAGACTCATCTTCTATAGTATAGATGATGAGACTCATCTTCTATAGCATAGATGATGAGACTCATCTTCTATAGTATAGATGATGAGACTCATCTTCTATAGTATAGATGATGAGACTCATCTTCTATAGTATAGATGATGAGACTCATCTTCTATAGTATAGATGATGAGACTCATCTTCTATAGTATAGATGATGAGACTCATCTTCTATAGTATAGATGATGAGACTCATCTTCTATAGTATAGATGATGAGACTCATCTTCTATAGTATAGATGATGAGACTCATCTTCTATAGTATAGATGATGAGACTCATCTTCTATAGTATAGATGATGAGACTCATCTTCTATAGTATAGATGATGAGACTCATCTTCTATAGTATAGATGATGAGACTCATCTTCTATAGTATAGATGATGAGACTCATCTTCTATAGTATAGATGATGAGACTCATCTTCTATAGTATAGATGATGAGACTCATCTTCTATAGTATAGATGATGAGACTCATCTTCTATAGTATAGATGATGAGACTCATCTTCTATAGTATAGATGATGAGACTCATCTTCTATAGTATAGATGATGAGACTCATCTTCTATAGTATAGATGATGAGACTCATCTTCTATAGTATAGATGATGAGACTCATCTTCTATAGTATAGATGATGAGACTCATCTTCTATAGTATAGATGATGAGACTCATCTTCTATAGTATAGATGATGAGACTCATCTTCTATAGTATAGATGATGAGACTCATCTTCTATAGTATAGATGATGAGACTCATCTTCTATAGTATAGATGATGAGACTCATCTTCTATAGTATAGATGATGAGACTCATCTTCTATAGTATAGATGATGAGACTCATCTTCTATAGTATAGATGATGAGACTCATCTTCTATAGTATAGATGATGAGACTCATCTTCTATAGTATAGATGATGAGACTCATCTTCTATAGTATAGATGATGAGACTCATCTTCTATAGTATAGATGATGAGACTCATCTTCTATAGTATAGATGATGAGACTCATCTTCTATAGTATAGATGATGAGACTCATCTTCTATAGTATAGATGATGAGACTCATCTTCTATAGTATAGATGATGAGACTCATCTTCTATAGTATAGATGATGAGACTCATCTTCTATAGTATAGATGATGAGACTCATCTTCTATAGTATAGATGATGAGACTCATCTTCTATAGTATAGATGATGAGACTCATCTTCTATAGTATAGATGATGAGACTCATCTTCTATAGTATAGATGATGAGACTCATCTTCTATAGTATAGATGATGAGACTCATCTTCTATAGTATAGATGATGAGACTCATCTTCTATAGTATAGATGATGAGACTCATCTTCTATAGTATAGATGATGAGACTCATCTTCTATAGTATAGATGATGAGACTCATCTTCTATAGTATAGATGATGAGACTCATCTTCTATAGTATAGATGATGAGACTCATCTTCTATAGTATAGATGATGAGACTCATCTTCTATAGTATAGATGATGAGACTCATCTTCTATAGTATAGATGATGAGACTCATCTTCTATAGTATAGATGATGAGACTCATCTTCTATAGTATAGATGATGAGACTCATCTTCTATAGTATAGATGATGAGTCTCATATAGAAGACTCATCTTCTATAGTATAGATGATGAGACTCATCTTCTATAGTATAGATGATGAGACTCATCTTCTATAGTATAGATGATGAGACTCATCTTCTATAGTATAGATGATGAGACTCATCTTCTATAGTATAGATGATGAGACTCATCTTCTATAGTATAGATGATGAGACTCATCTTCTATAGTATAGATGATGAGACTCATCTTCTATAGTATAGATGATGAGACTCATCTTCTATAGTATAGATGATGAGACTCATCATCTATAGTATAGATGATGAGACTCATCATCTATACTATAGAATCTATACTATATAGATGATGAGACTCATCTTCTATAGTATAGATGATGAGACATCTTCTATAGTATAGATGATGAGACATCTTCTATAGTATAGATGATGAGACTCATTTTCTATAGTATAGATGATGAGACTTAAAATCACTTCTATAGTATAGATGATGCGACTCGTCTTAAGAAACAAATAGTTTGAATTTGTCCACCCTTTACCTTCCGACTGTGTGTATCCAGCTAACTACCTCTATTGCTATGACAATTTTTTTCATCCTACGCCAGCTTTGAGATATCCTTAAGGATACAGCAAAAAATTGCAACTACTTATAGTTGAAGTAACAACCATAAATTTGCTACTCTGTTTAAGATATTGTGGGCAAGGGTAAAGGGTTATGGGGAGAGGGGAACGACGAAGGCCGTTAGTTCAAACTTATGTTAGAAACAAAAAACTTTTTATTCATTTTCTTTGTTTCCTTTGCCACAAGTACAGCGCTCGCTCCCAGTCTGCTGCTGCAAC